>JAUCNO010001079.1:735625-747915 GCA_032353835.1 Enteromius viviparus
CTGTCTGGAATCACATGAAGTAACAGAACAAACTGAGACAGACTCAATCCAGAAGAACTGTGGCAACATCTCCAAGACGAAGAAAAAATCTACCTGGAGAGCTATAGTACTGTTTGTTGCTTTCAAAAATAATGCCATAAATAGATTTAATTGATCAATTATCTTCCATTAGCTAAATCAAATAAATATTTGGTATTACAGCTTTTGGTAAAACAGCTTCTGTTCTGATTTGCCCATAGTTTTTTAGGTAACTTTTCAGGTAGATTTTTTCTTCATCTTGGAGACGTTGCCACAGTTCTTCTGAATTGAGTCTGTCTCAGTTTGTTCTGTTACTTCACGTGATTCCAGACAGACTGATGATGATCAGATCAGATCTCTGTGTGGAGCACTGGCTGTTGTCAGACTCCTTGTTACAGACAATAATCTCACTGCATTATTACAATTAATGACAAAAATAATGTTTGGAAATGTAAACGGATATTTCCAACTGACATGCTACCACAAAATATAGAAATAACCAACTTAAAACCATTTTTGCTTGGTGAAAATACTAGTGGCCTAAGACTTTTGCACCGCACCATATTTACATATATATATATAGAGAGAGAGAGAGAAAGTAATAAAAATACCATTCAATAATAATAATAATAAAAAAAAAACATACTGGAGTAATAGCTACTGCAAATTCCGCTTTCCACTAAAATAATTTACAAAAAATAAAACAATATTTAATGTTTTTGGTCAAACAAATGCAGCCTTGCTTAGCATAACAGACATCTGTCTTTCATTAAAAATCTTTACAAATGTTACATGTTTATCATTTGATAATTTACACAAATACATTTAAACTACATTACTTCAAACAAAATAAATAAGAAAGCGAGTTATAAGATTCAGTCCATGATTCTGACTGATTTGCCAAACCTGAATGAAATGGTCACAAACTTGCATGTTTTGTTGTAGGTTTTTTTTGCGCATAGTCTGTATAGTCTCTCTCACTGCATACAGTTCACTAGCTCACACTTTTCACCCTGAATAGCAGAGCAGAAACACTCTTACTTAGGTTAAAAAAAAAGAGCTTACCCAGAAACTTCTGGGGTGTAGACCTCTTCCTCTTGGTGATGCTATTAGCCAGCCGATCAATGAAGGTCATCTTCTCTGAGGAGGACTGGATCAGGGGTTCAGACATCATCTCCACGTTATGGGACTCGTCACCTGAACATAATACCAGTGTAAAAGCATGTTTATAACTGAAATAGTGAGTGCCTGGCTTCAAACACTGGCCAATTTCATTAGACCATCCCAGGGAAATTGTTTTATAAGAGAGGAATTTTTTTATGGTATTGAAATTCCCTAATGTTCACATCTGTGGTGTTTTTTTTTTTTTTAGAAATCTCTCACCAGGGCTGTGCTTATTTGATTGATTAATTTGCACAGACCAGCTTTGTTTACACCGGTAATAAAAAATGCTATTCTAACAATGGTACATTAGTGCCATCTGTTGTCAGAGAGTGAACTTGCATGTTCTTTCAGACCAATTGTTGTTTTTCTATTTTGCGCTGCTGTTTTATTTAGTATAGATTCACACTTAAATCTTAAAATCATGTTTTTTTCTAGTTATAAAATACATATTTCGCCAGCAATTTAAATAAGGTGTACTAAATTTCTTTCATGTCGCAATATACCATGAACATCGTCTGGGCAGGGGAAAATATCAAGATATGAAATTTATATCGCCCACCCCTAACTCAGAGTTGGTTGAACCTCCTTGCTGAAACGGGCCCTGGGTCTGTTTTAAAAAAAATAGCCTATATGTTAACATAACTACAGTTTTCCTCGCACATACCTTGATGCCTACAGAACAGTAATATTTTACACATAACCACCTGTTCTCTATTTTCACAATAATATCTCTCCAAAGCATGCATTTTAATCGCAAAGTGCTCTGGACCGTTCACGCGCGCGACTACATCACCAGCTGTGATCTTCACAGAGCATGAATGCAATAACACTGGAGGCGCCTGTCAGCACTGGAGTGATGAATTCTACTGCAGAAAGAAAGATATCATGTTTTTTACCATCAACTTGCATTTGTGTGAGTAAATGTGGTATTACCGTGTGCAGGCTGGGTGTTGTGAGCCGGCTGGTGGTCCAGACTCTGTAGGTAGCTGTGACAGCGCTCACGATGCTCCTCCAGGGTGCTCTGCTGCTTGTAGCTGCGGCCACAGTAACTGCACTTGTAGGGCTTCCCTACTGTAGGGGAGGACACTGAAATATCGAGAAGGCATAGAATAAATGGATTTCACAGCTTTGCAGGTGTTATGTAAACATGAACATTACTTATACAACATTGACGTTATGGCTAAACTAAAACTGCTATTTAAAAAAAAAACATGTTCATGTAATATAATAATATTTCCAAAATAATTATAATATATGAATAATGTAATGACTGGTACAGGATTCTTCAGACCACAGAATTTCCCTTGTCACAATTTCCTCAAAAACATCTCATCTATGACGTTTGCAGAATAGGCAAACCTACAGACCGCATCTGTCCGTTCAGCTTTAGAAATATGCGTCATTTCGGAGAAATTCTTTACTAAGTCATTTCTCTGAATATCTGCATGCTCATTTAAAGGACTATACTCTGGCACTACAGGTGAATGCTCTTCATCATTCAAAAACATAAGCAGGATATCCTGTTTTCATAATACTTTAAATGTCATACTAGACCACTGATTTTTGTTGTCTATAACTTGATTACATTAGCGATCAATGGTCTCTTATTTGCACTTATTAGTCTGCTCACACAACCCTTAGTAGAGCAACAGGTTTTAATAGCAAAGTTCTAGGCAGCAAAATAATCACCACTTGCATTAAAGGAGAAGAAGGTTGAAATGACCTTGACAGCATTAATTTCTGCTCTGTGGAAAATGAAAAGGCTTTTTCCATCCCACACACTTTTCCATCCATTTATTTTCCAGCCACAAAGTTCTCTCTCCTTCCTTTTCTTTATTTCTCGCAAATGGCCTCTCTCAAACCACAAAGGCTCACCGGAGTGGGTGCGGAGGTGTCCTGTCAGGGCGTCACGGCGGCGACAGGCGTAGTTACAAAAGGGGCATTTGAAGGGCTTCTCGCCAGAATGGAGCTTGATGTGACGCAGCAAGTTGCCCTTCTGAGTGAAGGAGGCCCCACACTGGTTACATTGGAATGGCCGCTCACCTACCGAGACCAAGACTACCAGTTTTCCCACCGGCCCAAAAAAACAGCAGCACATATTTTCAAGCTAACCTTTTTATAAACGTTTGATCTTTTTTGTCAAGAGTCGATCAAGAAACGCTTACCTGTATGGCTGCGTTTGTGCACCATTAGAACATTGGGACCAATGCAGATCATCCCACATATATCACATTTAAGTTTCCCATTGGGCAGCCGAATGGGACCAGGGGATGCCGACTCAGAGCTGGCCATCTCCCCGCAGCCGCTCCCAGCCTGCCCTCGTGTACCTCCGACCATCTCCACGCCACCATCTTCTGCCAACTCGCCCTTTTCATCTTTCCATCCTTCATCCTTCTCCCCGACTCTCCTTTCTGCCAGCGGAGCACCAGCTGCCTCTTCGTCACTATACAGCTCCACCTTGATGGAGTTAGCTGGGAATGGAAAGAAAGTCGTAAGATCACTAGGCAGATGCTTTTATCCAAAGTAGAAAATCAGCAAATGCAGAAATTATTCTAGAAGAGTAAGATGAAAAGTGAGTTAAATGGACCGAAATACAGACCACTGAGAGAA
This sequence comes from Enteromius viviparus, assembly GCA_032353835.1. Taxonomy (NCBI): domain Eukaryota; kingdom Metazoa; phylum Chordata; class Actinopteri; order Cypriniformes; family Cyprinidae; genus Enteromius; species Enteromius viviparus. The sequence goes on from JAUCNO010001079.1 coordinate 739,418, forward strand.
CGGCTGGGTGACGACTGTTGACTGTTTGGTGTGCTCACGGTGGGTCCTCTCAGCCCTGCAAAAAACTCCCTCTCTGTCGAAGAATCGCCACTACCTGAAAACATTAACAACTCAACATTTTTTCTTCATTTCTTTAAATATTTAATGAAAATATCCCACTATCAATTATATCAGCATAATAATTTCAGTTAAAAGTTGAAATGAAAAAGTTTATGCATATTTCTATTATGGTGTATATTTAGATACATGCATGTCTATGGTAAAAAAAGAATAGATCTGAAAAAGGCACTTTACCTGACATGTACGAACGGCCATTGCAATCGTCAGCATTCATCATCACACCAGCTGCCTGTACCAAGAAATCACACAAAAAAATATTTCTTTATAAGGCACAAAACTTTCAGAAAAAAAAACCAAAAAAAAAACCTATACACATAAAATAGCAAAGCAGGTTTTTAAGAAACCTAAGTGCATGCAATGGTACATTTGACAATAATACAGTGCACATAAAGAACGCTAAAATGTATGTATTTGGCTTCTCTGATTTCAACTGAAAAAATAAACTGGTTCACTTGCAGTTTGTTATTTCTTCCTTTCCTGTGTGGTTGCACGGTTCGAGAGGCTGAATAATTTATATGCACACACTGGTCAAGATCTCATTTCTAGCACAAGAGCTGAATTGAGTGTCCATTCTATAGAATTCTAGTCTTAAATGGAGAACGCAAAGTGCAAGAAACTGCCCTCCCTTTAGCCTGTGACCTATCAGAACACAGGCTGACATCTAAAGCAACGCTGATACTAAGCCAAATGCAAGGGTTGTTATGAGTTGCTATTACTCAGAAATTTCCACATATTATCTGTCGCTTGGGTGCTGGAAACAAATGCAACCCTTTAGCAAAACAAAATATGCGTTTTTGTTTATAAAAAATATTATTTGACACGTCTTCTGTCAAATATGAGACGTATTTAAAGAAATGATTCAAAACCTTTAACCTTTGGCAAATAAATAGTTCTTTTGTAGATTGTCTACAAATCAAATATAACCCCAACATACATCAGTTTGTGTAAAAATCAGACCCCTTCTTTATGACAATAGTAGTACTAAATAACAACATAAACCACCATTGCGCTTTCCTTAAACATTGAATAATGAACACTGAAAAACAAGGAAAAATGAGTTGTCAGTCTGTCTTTTTACATAAACTTGTTTTTTTTTACCATTATAGCACACTTTGGTGCCAGATACAAACTCCTTCTGAAGGACACTAAATTTATGGTATAACAATTAATTATTTATTCAATTTTTAATGGTTAATATGGATCAAAACACATTCAGTGTAGGCTCTAGACAGCTGCCATTATACAGCTAGATGACAAACTACATATGGTTTTCTTTTTTATGCTTTAAAACCTAGAATAACCATGGACTCTTTAAATCTATTGTCTTGATGGTGTAATACTTATCTAAACATATTAATTAATAGCTATAGGATATGAACAAACAGGCCTTCAGAAACGTACGACCTTTTCGAGTGGCAAAAGACAGAAAACATACAGAGCTGCAACAGGCAGATCTCATGAATTCACAGTGCTGTCAATGAGTCCAATTACCGCAATAATCCAAACAGCCCCTCTCTGTCAGCAATCTCACCATAAACCATGCCTGCCGACGAGAACGTGATTATCGTGCTCGAGCACTCGTATGTTTAGTAACTTTTCATGCACCATCGTGCTGCAGAGGAGGATTGACAGACAGCACGCAGAATCATGTCAATCCTGTCTGTCTAGAGCAACACCAGCTAGCAACCGCTGCTAACCAGCTAACGAGACGTGACAGCTCACAATAAGCCAAAGACATCGCTAAACTAACTCACAAACGAAAGAACTAGCGTTGCTGACAACGCAATCCAATCGGCAGCCTCCGGTCGTGAAATACAGTCGATCTTTAGACGTGTCAAACTAAAGCGGAATTATGTTTCCTGAGAGCCCGCTGGCGTTGCTATGGCACCCAGCACTCGACAGATGCGTCTAGCCGTGTAAACCCTCCCAATCTGAGCATAGTTACCTGACCTAATGTCACTTTCCTTCAATAACCGTTTTTGATTTCGCACGGTGAGTATTTTTTTCTTACCTGACGATCGACTGTGATTGCAATATTTATACAGCAGAAGCGCCGTTTGTTTTCTCTGGCGAAGGCAGCATCTCCGGGATCTTTTACCTGAAACCCCAAACAACTTCCGGGCCCATGCCGGGATACAGGCCCGAATAACCTATAACCGAAAACTCATGATTGGGAGGGATTATCGAATACATCGATCCTCACGCTACAGGTTACGAAATAAAAAGCTACGGAGAAGCCACAAACGCCACAAATTATTGTATTATTATTATTTAATTTCGATGATAGTGTCAGTAAAAGTGGCTGATTGTTGAACGTTTACGTTAATTAGAATAAATGACTTGATTAAAAATTCTAAAACAATCAACAGGCTAATTATATAAGTGTGTGCTTATTTTATGATCGTTAGTATTTATATGGCACCGTCAATAAAAGTAACAATCAAAACAGACGTGTTTTTCTAAGATTTATCTAAAATGTCGTATTTTAATGTAGCTTAAGCTTTGTAGGAATTTTGATGAACGTGTAATTAAAAAAAATGAGAGTATCTAAATTCATAAACCAATAATTATCTTCATGTGCATCTTATCGTTGTTGTTGTTATTTCGATGACAAGAGACATTCAGAAACAATTCTGTTTCTTTAGATTTGTCTTATTATGCTATTTCATTACGGTAGGACATTTACAAAAGGTCTTCATGGAATTTGAACTTTTATTAATATCCTACTGATTTCTGACATGAAAGAAAAATCGCCATGTATTGTAATCTATTAGTACCAATAAACCCTTGTGACTTATAGTGTGGGCCAGGGTCACAATTATATTAATGTGCATAATAGATGTAATTTAAGCTCTTGAATTATGTTGAATGTAAAATTAGAACAAATGTCACAATATTCTAAATTCTAAAACCATTAATAATTATATTATTTTGCGTATATGACATTTAAAAAGCAAATGTGTTGCTAAGAATTATTATAAATACAAAATTCCTTAATTTAAATAATAACAGTTTTTTTTAAACATATAATTAGACACAAATGATACAATTATTGAATTATAAATTACATTAATAATTTTATTAGTATAAATATTTTTTGTCATTTTGTTTTTTATTATCGTAGGTGTGGCTGTTTAGACTATTAAACACACACACACATATATATATACACACACACACATTATATATTATGTATTTTTATATTCTTTTATATGTAGTCGTATACATGAATTGTATTTCATTTATTTTATGAATGACAATATCATTTAAAATGTTATATTTGTAATTATTTAGTAATCTGTCCTTTTTTTCTACACAAAAATTGCAAACAATAACTGGCCGACCGCTGCAGCACCGCTGAGGAACCCCTTGGGGTCGCCATCTCCCTGTAGAAAACCGCTCTGTTAGAAAATGAAAAAACAACTCTTTTCATACTGTTTAATACTGTTCTGCCTTCTTGTTTCCACAAGATGGCAGAGAAGCTTAAGTTGTCCTCTTCGGAGAGCTATGAACAAAAAAAAAACAAAAAAAAAACTATTTTGTTTAAAAGGATTCACTTTTATTACTTGAGATTCAGTTTATCAAGAAAAAAAATCCTGTTGTTCTCGCGTATGTGAAATTTTACTTTTAAATGTTATGTGACCTCCTCCTCAGAAGTTCATTGTCTTCTTTTTGTCTTATGTCTATTGAGAAGTATTTCATATGCCTCCTTGATCTGAATGAACATCTTTTGTGCCTCTGCTTGCCGCTTGGGGTTGTGATCTGGATGCCACAATTTAGCCTGTTCCCTATAGCTGCGAGTGACCTCCTCCAGAGAAGCTTCTTCTGACAACGATAGTATCTAATTGTAAGAAAATAGCATGATTACAAATGTTATTTACCTTCTGATTATATGTAAACACACTGCAAAGTGAAAAATCTAAATGTTATATACCAAGCTAACAACTAAAACTGAGCTCACCTTCAGTGCCTCCATTTCTTTTTTACTGTACTCATTAAGAATTATTTCTAGCACCTTCCTCCAGCTTTCTTCGTAGAAACCCCCTCCTGTCAGGACACATAGCAGACGGTATGGCAACAGCAGAGCATACTCCAAGAGTCCTTTGAGCCATGGTATAAACCAGAAAAAATCAAGCAGGGCTGCTATACAGTCTGATATGTAGTATAATGTTGCAGTGGTGTTGTGGAAAACACAGTATCCCAGCGGAGCGGAGAAAGCCAGCACACCTAAACTCAGTCGAAACAGACGAGGCCCTTGGGAAGATTAACACAATCTGGGTTAATTAAACATCTGATGCAAACCTAATGTAAGACTTTACCCATAGCTAACAATATATGTTCTAAGAATTCAAAATACGTCAGAAGATTTCTTGTTAATGTCATATGCATGGTGTATCTCACCAAGTGGCGCTGGCTTCAGAGGTTTGAACGTGCTGTGCTGTGCAGCGGTAACACTACCAGCAATACTGATGGGCAGAGGAGAAAGACTGCTGCCGTAGAAGATGGATGACGTGATGATGCACGTGATTAGGGTCTTTTGAAGGTCAGAGGTCTGCTGGCCCACAGATGACACCAGATGAATACCTGTAGCTACGCTCAGCGGCAGCACTAGGAAGTAGAAGAAGCTAAGAGAACTGAGGCTTATTAAAGCCACAGAGCCGAAGTAAATGCCAACACCAATCTGACCGGCAAACCGAATCAGGCCTACTGGAGGTGGTGGAGTGGCTTGTGGATGTCTAACGGGGGCTCTGTCTGCTTCATGGTTGGCTTCGCTCACGTACGATGGGATACGGAAGAACTCTCTTGCCCAGCCAACGCCGAAACCGCCGAAGGTTAGTATCCAAAGAAGAGCATGGCTGTCTCTGCCCAGGTAAATGTGATGAAGGCCAAGTGGGCCACCCATTGCCCACAGGGCGTATGTGATTATTATCTTTTTAGCCATGAGGTCATTCTAGCTGCGCACTAGAGCTTGAAAAAAACAAAAAGATTTTTATGTTTAGCCAATAACATGATTATGAAACGGCTTAGTAATAAAGTTTATGTACAGTACAAGCATGTTGTGTGAATCTCACACAGTTTATAAAAGAATAGTCCATCCAAAAAGGAACATTTCATTTACTTTTCATATAAAACTATCATGCAAGACATGAAATACAGCATGTAAGTCATATTTATGGTGCTTTTCTGTTTCGAGCTTCATAGCACTGGTCTACATTTACTGCATGAACAAGAAAAGCAAAATTTGGTAAGTATTTTCTGCTTTGGATTTTAGAGACAAATAAAGTTATACAGGTTTGGATTTGACATGAGGGTGAGTAAATAATGACAGAATTGGGTTTTATGCTTTTGATAATCTCTCTCTTCACTCTCTCGTATCACCCGTATCTCTGGCTTTCGTGTTATAAAATCATACAGCTCACTGTTCTCTTACCTGCGGGAACTGAGAGATCAAGCTTCATTCGTGTACCAAATTGTTTTAGAAGACTCCTATAACATGGTCGGTATTAAAAATCTAAGATTGCATGCAGTAGATTACGCTTTGAGGTTAACTTTAAAATTTAAATCATTCACTTTCAGAAGGTAATAACCTATGGACTTCCGTGTCTGTGTCAGTATGGACTTTGGTTTGGTGATGACACAGTTGTAAAGAGTAAACTTTGATTTACATTATCTGTGAACACATTTCAGACATGGAACATTAGACATTTACTAAAATGCACTGAACATCTTGAAAATGTTTAAAAGGATAAACATGCTATATCCTCAGACAGCAACCCTTTTTTCAGTGTTTTTATTATTATTATAATTGTTTTAATCATTGACTATTTACCAAAAATGCATTAAATTAATAAAAGATGATTTTAAAAAATAAAAAAATTCAGGTATTATTTTGTTATTCGTCAAATAATCCTGAAAATAAAACATATAATTGTTTTCGCAAAAAAATTAAGCAACAAACTTGAGCATTTTTGCATTTGTTATATAATTGTTTATTTTAATATAGTTATTCCTAACACAACTTGTAAAATACTACATATGACAATTTACAATTTGTTTTATAGAAATGCACACATTGAAAAAAGCAAAGAGTATTGATAGTTCAGCTCTAAGAATAATTTCAAAGATAAAACCTTTCACTAAGTTTTAGTTTTAGTGCACACATATTTAAAACACATCAAAGCATCAATGTAGCTGAGGATTTTTTCTTGATTTTGGCTCCTCGATTTTAAACTAGGCCAATTATTTATTTTATGTGTTTATTTTTTTTCAGTGTAGTGTTTTGTTCCATTGTAATGACATGAAGTTTATTATGTGTACAATAAATTGTTATTATGTGTTCCATTATTAATACAAAGTATTTTAAATATTTATTGATTTATTTGGGCCTGCAAGTTTCATGAGTCCTAAATCCGCCCCTTCCTCCTCCCACAGCCCAGCCCCTCTCCAGTAGATGGAGTTTGAGAGCGTCTGAACGATTCATTTGAAGAGCATCTCTGAACACGCTGGCTCGAAGACTTTCATTCACAGTGTTTATAATTTCCTTGTTAGCAGGTGAATAATCATTTGAGAAGCAATTATCCACCTCGGTGAAGTAAAACACGATTAGCTCGGTGACTTCAGCCGCGATGCGTTTGGAGTGGAGAGCGTTTGTTCGCTTTAACTTGAGACAAGTTTCCACGTAGGCTATTATCTTCTCGGAGACTCAAATGGTTTACAACTTATAGAAGAAACACGTCAAGACATGGTTTCAAAGCATGGAAACAGAAGACGTGACGGTTAGAGAGCAACTATTCCACAACCGAGTCCGAGAAACCATTGTGAGTTTTTCTCTCTGCTTTTTTTTGTTTACATAGTATTATGAAGTACCGCTTGTGTTTGTACGCGTCCTTGTGTTTGTCCTATTGGAATTCAATAACAATTGATAGCTTAGATGATTAATGTGCACGGGGACTTTATTGTTTTTATAAAATGTTAAAAGGGTTTGTGGTGTTCTTGTTTATTATTTACAGAACATGTTGTTATGGAGTATTGTCTACACAAAAGAGACCCAGAGGCATGCATTTACTTTAGATTGTACGATAAGAACTATAACATGGTGATACACAGCTGTTTATTGTCAAATTTAATGGCAAAAGATGAGACCACTCAGCTTTTTGTGATCCAGAGCTCAGAACAGATGAGCTTTTGGTATCCTCATGTGTAAAGATGTCTTTCAATGACTAATAAATGACAACTATAACTGGACTTCAGACCTGAAGAGCATTGGAGCTAACCTTTACTCCTTCGCAGTGTATCTCCCTCAGCATTTTACAGCAATACATTTGGTGCTTATTTATTTTTAAACCACTAATCTGGTAGATTATGCAATTCACTAGCTACAAAAAACGGCCTTTCTACGCAAACAAAAGCTGCGTGTTTAGATGTTTAAAGTGCATATTCTCTTATTTCTACATTCTTCAGTTCTGTTTTTGTCTATGTGATGCAAAGCTGTAATCCTCCTAGAAAATGAGAAATGCCTGTCTTAGTGAAATGCACAGATGGGTTACACTAGATAATGTAAATCGGACCCATTGTCTTGCCCCAGGCCGTGGGCACCACAGAGCTCATGCTGTCATGGTTATTGATCCCTGTCGCTGATGCTTATCACATCTGGGATTTATAATTCAAATCAGTCAAAACTGATGGTCCGCGACCTAAAACGGCATCACCAGACTGTGATCTAATCTAGTTAAAGGTAAAATTGTGAATAATAAAAGGCAAATAACTATATATATTTTTGTTATTGTAGTTAGTGTAACAAATTGTCCAATCTGCTTTTAAAAAGGGTGGAGAAAATGCTTTACATATCTTTTGTTGCTGACGTACAAAGATGCGCACAGTCAGTTTGTCTCTCTCATTCAGTAATATGACTAATACTAATCCCAAAATTTGAGGCTTGGTAATTCTTTACTGCTGATTAATCACTGATGCTGTTATTTATACATTTATGAACCTACCTTTACAAAAGAAATTGGGGTTGGTAAGATTAATTATATATATTTATATATATATAGATATATTTATTTGATTGAAAATGCAGCAAAACATAGACTGTAAGAAATTTCAAGCAGTTTCAACTAATTTTTATTTAGTAACAAGTTCCACAGAAATTTCTGACTTCCAAGTGTTATCTGAATTATTATTATTACTTTTTTTTTAGTTGGCTCAACCTTTAGTGAACTTATTTTATAGTCCATTCAACACGTCAAACATTTAGGCCCGGTTTAAACGGAGCTTAGCTTAAGCCAGGATTAGGTATTTATTAAATTAAGATATTTAAGCAACTTTTACAAAAATGCCTTATAAGAAAATATTACAGGTGTGCATCTTAACACAGA
>JAUCNO010001079.1:750252-784776 GCA_032353835.1 Enteromius viviparus
TATATATATATATATATATATATATTACCTTTTAAAACAAGAGCAAGTTGTACTATATTAATTTGATGGTTTTTTACTTTATTAATTTATGCACGTTTCTTTATTTATTGTTGTGAATGACTGTAAATCACTGAATTAGGTCCATTTAGTTAATTACCTTTTTTTTTTTAATTGGTGTTTTATTTTATATTATTTATAGCAGATTCTTATTTCAAGACATTAAAATGTTTAGTTAGTTGCAGGAGTTATAAAAATTGACATTAATCTGAACTATTTTATTTTGCATTCTTAGGTGAATAGGTATTTGCTGATTTTGTAAATCAATACACATTCATTTTGGCCAGATTAAGTTAAATATTCATATTTAACGAATATAGTGAAAACATAATTTTTCCAAAATGTCAATTTTCAGTATGCTTCACCATCAGGCATCTTTGAGTCCAAACACAAAAAACAAATATCTTTCCTAGATAAAAAAGATGAAATGAATAAATCAGTTGACCACCATTATCCAGATTGTGATTGATTCATCCTCTCTGCTCTGCTTCGGCTGTGCTGAGCCATGAATCTTGCCCTGGACGTCTGCTGAATCTGAGTTTATTGATAAATCTGTCTGCAGTCCACAGTTGGATGGGAGAATGTGTGAAAGCCGCTCTTTTGATCTAAATCAAACTTTTGAGAAGTGAAGACCTGCACCAAGCCTGTGCATTGAACTTTTGATCAACACTGTCTCGAAAAACTGCAAGAACAAAGCTCTTCTTCTCTTTCTAAATAGTGAATTATCTTTTTCATCACGTTCCTGTTCAGAAAGTTACTGCCCAGAGATCATGCCCTCTCGTCTGAAAAATATTTTGAGTTTTAAGCAGAGCCTGTTAAGTTGCGAATCAAGCAAGACTGTGTGCTTAAAGAGTTAGGATATTTCAAACATTAAAATCATTTACTTGTGTCATTCTAAAGTTGTATAACAATTTTATCCTTAGAATAATGCAACAGTGTAGATGGTTGTTTGGTTACTCTCTTTTTTGAGGTATAATTATAGTAATTTAAGTCTAATTTGATAGATGTACTTACTATATGGTTAGGATTAGGGTTTGGGTTAGGCTTACTTGCATGTAATTATGCATAATTAATTGTTATTTTAATAGCACGCACATGCAATATGTGTAACAAGGGCACCTTAAAATAAACCATGTTACTGATTGTTTTATATTCCGTGCATAAAACCAATTTAAAGTAATAGTTCACACAAACGTTAAAATATACAAAAATATTTATCTTCAGGCCATTCAAGATGAGTTTGTTTCTTCATCAGAACAGATTTAGAGGAATTAAACATTACATCATTTGTTTATCAATGGATCCTTGGCAGTGAATGGGTACCAGCAGAATGAATGTCCAAAACACTGATAAAAACCGCAAAATAATCCACAATAAATCATTTTAAAGGCTTTTAATATTTTTTATTTAACTGTAATAATACGTCTGTGAAACAAAACATATCTCTAACGACCCCCTGTAAAACTAGCCCCTAGTTTACTTTTAGTCATTATTTAGGTAGCACACAAATTCTGAATGCCTTTGGCAGAATTCAAATGAGCCATTTTAATCTAGATTAATTAGTCTAGATTAATCTAGATTACAAAATTTAAAAAAAAATTAACTATACCCGCCCCTTATATATACATATATATTGTGTATTTTATAATATATTTATTTATTTTTATATAATTTATAATAAATTATATTGTGATCCAGATATTCATTTAAACAATGTGACTCTTTAATAAGTATCCTTTTATTGCTTTCCTAAGTGGTTTGGACACTTCTCAATAAGCGCTCATGAATGTGCTTATGTGAGGATTTTTGCTGGTTTGTCACACAAAGCTTTCATTTATCTAAAAAAAAAACTTTTGCATCAAGAACTGTACAGGTCACATTTCTGATACTTTTATGGAGATTTTGCATCCTTTGTTAAACTGGAAAGCTTTAGTTCAAATGTATTGCGATTGCAGGGAAAAGCCGACATTCTTCTGCTTGCTCCAAAACGCTTGCTCCAAAAGTCAGTCATATGTGTTTGGAATGATATGAGGCTAAGGCCCTGTTTACACTAGTGCATTTTCATTTTTTAAAATGCATAACTTTTTCTGTGGTCACGCAATCATTTACAGTAATCTGGCGTTTTTGAGTTTGAAAACAGAGAGTTTTGAAACTAAGCAAAACTGCGAATTTTGAAAACAATGGCATGGCTGCCCGCATTCCCTCACTGTATCCTTGACGACTGATCACCATGGATTCCCCATTCGACCATTCCTAGTATTTAGATACGCCTACGATCTAAACAAATGGTCATGACATGCGTTGTGTACTGCAAATAGATAACGATTCTAATATGCAGCAGAAACGCCAATGTAGACGAAGATCGTATTAATTTAAAAATGTTGTTCAAAATTAAAACGCACTAGTGTAAACGGGGCCTTGGTCAAAGTCAAAACCCTTTTTATCTTCATGCATGTGTTTCTGTTGGTATGTAGGATATTTTTTCAATGACAATTTATGAGGCGGGTTATGAGAGGTTGCATTGAAGCGTTGTGATATTCCATTATTTAATGATGAACAGCATGACACCACCTGGTCACGGTCTATTACACCATTTATTGAGCTTCATCAAATTGTTTGAAAAGAAAAACATAAGCTGACATTCTATGGGTGAGTGTAGTGTGTAACTGTGTTTCAAAGCAGATGGATTGAAAACATAACCCTGCTTCTATAAATAGTTTTTTATAGTGAAGCACTTTATTTATTTTGACAGTAGGTTTAGTGAAGCATAATTGGGCTGTTTGTGTTTTATTTGACAGTGTCTAAAATGACAATTTTGAAAAAGTCCTATTGCTTTTTATACTGCTTCAGCATCGTCAGCTGTTGAGTGCATCTCGGTGTAGTTTTTCATTCTGAGATGGTGATATTTGTGTTTAATTGAAGCAGGCCTACTTTTCACAGGTTAACGTATCTGGTGAAATAAGCATCTGTATGTCTGGCACACCGCTCACAAATTAACCACAGCAGTTCATTCATTTGTTGCATGAATTCATCTTATTAGGAGCTGTTTTCTGCACATTTACCCACAACATTCTGCAAACTCAATTCTGATGCATTGACTCGCTAAATTGGGCCAGATTAAATGTTTTGATTAGAGCTGGCGAGTGGACAGCGAGGAACGATGTACTTAATTGTCTGTTATAAGCAGTTTTTGGCCGCTGTAGAAAGACAACAGAAAGCTCACTGCTCTGGTTTGACTAATTCGTTTCAGCTGAAGCCGATTTCAATAATGCCTTTTCATGGCATTTAAATAAAGGAAGTTGGGGTGGAAAGAAGCTCTTTTCACTATTTTCCAAATGATTCATAAATAACCTTGAATAGCGTAATCTCTCGCAGCTAAATATGCTGCTCGCCAGCATCTGTTGTGTTTTAGATGCTGGCCACTGTAAATAATCATTCATCAGTACTTTTTTTGTCTTGTTTTACAGTAAATAAATTATGTAAGCATTCTTAAAACAAGATAAATGTACTTTGCAAAGCAAAACTGCATAATTAGAACATTTGTTGCACACACAAACACACACACTAGAACTAAATATATATACACTGCTCAAAAAATATAAAGGGAACACTTAAACAACACAATGTAACTCCAAGTCAATTACCCTTCTGTGAAATGAAACTGCCCGCTTAGGAAGCAACGCTGATTGACAATCAAGTTCACATGCTGTTGTGCGAATGGAATAGACAACTGGTGGAAATTAAAGGCAATTAGCAAGACATCCCCCTTTGTGACCACAGACCACTTTTCAGTTCCTGTGCTTTCTGGCTGATGTTTTGGTCACTTTTGAATGCTGTCGGTGCTTTTACTCTAGTGGTAGCATGAGACAGAGTCTACAACCCACACAAGTGGCACATCCAGGATGGCACATCAATGTGAGCTGTGGCAAGAAGGTTTACTGTGTCAAAATAGTGTCCAGAGATGAGATCCTCAGACCCCTTGTGAGAACATATGCCGGTGCGGTTGGCCTTCGGTTCCTCCTAATGCAAGACGATGCTAGACCTCATGTGGTTGGAGTGTGGCATTGATGCTATGGACTGACCCGCCCCTTCCCCAGACCTGAATCCAATTGAGCACATCTGGGACATCATGTCTCGCTCAATCCACCAACGCCACGTTCCATCACAGACTGTTCAGGAGTTGGCAGATGCTTTAGTCCAGGTATGGGAGAAGATCCCTCAGGAGACCATCCACCACCTCATCAGGAGCATACCCAGGCGTTGTAGGGAGGTCATACAGGCACGTGGAGGTCACACACACTACTGAGCCTCATTTTGACTTGTTTTAAGGACATTACATCAAAGTTGGATCAGCCTGTAGTGTGTTTTTGCACTTCAGTTTTGAGTGTGATTCCACCCATGACCTCCATAGGTTAATAAATTTGATTTCCATTGATAATTTTTGTGATTTTGTTGTCAGAACATTTAACTATGTAAAGAACAAAGTATTTAATAAGAATGTCTCATTCATTCAGATCTAAGATGTGTTATTTTAATGTTCCCTTTATTTTTTTGAGCAGTGTACATCTCTCCTTTTGCTATTTTGTCTTAGGACACCGCACATGTTGTTTCTCCATTGTTTTCGCTTGAGTAAATAACTTGGGCTTGGTTCCAAGTCTGATTTGTGCAAAGAGATTTACCCAGAGCAGATAAATAATCCTTAAGATTCAGAATGTTAGAGCTCAGCTGTTTAACAGTCCTGACAAATTGGTCAGCAAATACACTATAGATGACCTGGTTGGTGGTTCATACTAAAGTGACGCTCACATTATTCAGTTAGTCACAATAAAATTGACTCATACTGATGAAGAGCTTTGAAAACCTGCCCTCCATTGCCCAGTTAGATTTAGTTTCTTATGTTTGTTGACCTACAGAAAACAGGCAAATATTGTCTCTGTCCGCCCTTTTGGTTGTTTGAAAGGATTTAAAAGGATACTGCACAAACAATGATATTTCTGTCGTCAAAGAGTGTCGTTCCACACCTGTATGACGTTTCTTTCTAATGTGGAATTTTAGTGGAACTCAAAAGAAGATACTTTCAATGAGAGAGAGTTGACTCCAGTGTTGTTTTGGACCCCATTGACTTTCATTGTGTGGACACCACATATTTTTTTTTTTTTAATTTCTTTGACTGGAGATACAATAAGACCGGACATGTTTTCTCATGTAATATCCAACTGTTTTGTGTTACGCAATCTATTGTTTCAGTTTTCACATGCTTTATATTAGCTTGGCTGTTATAACTTGTTGGTTGAGTATATTCTGGTTTAGTCATATGAAAACTATTCAAACGCTGAGCTAACAAATCTGTGTGAACGCTTTTCAGCACTTCGGTGATGGTATCCCACAGATCTGTTGTTTTCACTGCTGTTGCAGTTTAAAGACAAAATCCCAGTTTCCTGTCCCATCCCCTCCCTCATCCCTCTTCCTCTGGGTGTCTTTCTTCCTCTCTTTTATTGGACATATGGTGTTTCAGAATGACATTTTTTTTTTTTTCCCCAGTTTACTCAATATATCTCCTACAATGCACACAGCAGTTCAATACATAGTCATGTATTTTGTTTAATTTCTCAGTCCGCATGTAGATCTAAAATCAGGATAAAGGTTAATTATAGAATTAGACAGTTATTGTCATGCGGACAGATCTCTCTCAGGATGAGAAGAGTCATGCATTGCACTTCCTCAAGGTTACAAAGGGCACCAAAAGAGATGCTGAAGAACAGCAGTCTGATGCCAACATGTTACAGGAATTCGGAAATCTGATTTTAGAGATTGTGGATTTGTAGATTTATATTAAATTAAAATGAGACATTAACATGAATTCAAGGTTACTGTGAAACCATCTTGCACATGCTTCATTAATTCATAAAATATAACTTTTTACTGTTTTGCTCTTGCATCAACTACTGCTTTTGCTTCTGGTCAGATGCACTACACTTTTATGGCTGTAATGATTTAGAAATTTAATTGTTTTTAATATGTAATAATAATATAAGAAATAACATTTTTTGTTTTGGTTTTTACATTTTGGGATGAGTCGGCAACACGCTACATTTGTGCAGTGTCAATAATACTTTATAGTAATGCATAATAGAAAACATAAATACATTATGTCATGCATTATTAATATTACTTATTAATTATTATGCATGTAATTATAACATTATTGTGATAAATCTCGAATACTGTAAAAGTCTAATTTTCCTGTAAATCTTTACTGTGTCTAATCTATTATCTAATCCCAGTTGTAACTGGTTTAACTCTTCATTTGCATTCGAGCTGTAATCTTCATCCTCCATCTGGTGCTGTTACCTTCACTCAAGTCTGTATTGTGGGTGTTCATTCATTTGGAATTCAGATTTCTAAGAAAAGGGACAGCTGGCATTAAAAAAAATTGACACTGTACTTACTGATTCACACTTGCTGATTCACTTTCTATTGCTACACAAATGACTGGATATTAAATGTTTTTTTTTTTCCATTATCAAGAATTTGAAATGTATTTCTGGAAAATCTTGGTGCTGTCCCATCCCACACCAGTCTGTGTTATCATTAGGAACTAAATGTCCTTGATTAGGAGCTCTTATGTCACGGAGCTGTAAAGGCAATCTGGACAGCACAAAGCAGAGTGCATCAGTGATAATGGGGCCGTGTTGGAGTGTGTTTCATGACCTCTGCTCTGTAACAGTCTAGTGTGTCCTTGATAACCTAAATTGGCATCACATCTAAGCAGCGTGTTTGCACAGCACGTCTTGTTGCTGCCTGTTGACGATTATGTTGCTCATATTAACTGCGTGACTCATACTGCAGATGTCTGTGAAAATTTATGTCATCTCTGATATTTTGCAAAATGCCTTTTACACCCAATCTTCTTAGAAAGGTTAGGTTATTCCTTCATGGAACATGAAATGAAAAGTTTTAAAGAATGTTCACACTGCTCTCTTACATGTAATGAATCTGGCTGGCGACCAGAGATATAACATCAGGGAACATTAACTATATTCATGTTCCTAGACTTTCTAAAATAGATCCCTGCACCGTATTTGGTGTCTTTCGAAGTCATACCAAAGCTTTATGAGAGGAAGTAATCCTGCAATATTTATACATAAGAGGAAAATCCAAAATGTATATTGCTTGGAATATTAAAATATGCTTAATCTGTTGTTATTCCTCTTGAGTGACAAGATGCTGTGTATTACATCACACTGTCTTTAAATATAATGTAATTGGCATTATTCAAATTGCACTAATGTTCTTCTGTTTTCTCTGTTTTTAGATTTGTGTGCTGCTTTTCATTTGCCTGTACATCTTGTCGCACTTCATTCTCACTCACTTCAAGAAGAATGCTGAGTTTGTCACTGGTAAGTTTAGCATGACCCCCGGACCCTCTGCAGTTGTTTGGCTTCATGCAGTCCAGTCCTTCAAAACACACCTGTGGTTTACTAAAGCTGCTCTCCATTTGTTGGTCAGCACAACCTGACACGGTCATGCTCCTGCACTTTCCAAAAAAATACTTTGTTTGGGACTCAGTCATGCGCAGATAGTGAAGTATTCAATGTTATTGGTTGAATATCTGCAGTCCTCTCCAGAATAGAAGAGTCAAAGCTTCTGATTGCTGTCGACAGCAGTTATGTAACATCGAGGGAGGGCAGCAGTGGGGATGAAGAATGTTCCCGTGAGATAAACATAGGCCCCCTGCCCGAACACTGCCTGAGGTTTCATAAGAGAACACTACCTCATGTTTTGGTGTACGCCCCATAATTGAACTCTCAGCTCTTTCCCGGTTCTGCTATACCTACTTTCAGTGGAAACTCTGAGGGATGTTTTTTCTAGTGTCTGACTTGTGCAAAACACATCAGGCTTGTTTAGGCTGTTGAAGGATTGTTAGGATCTGTCCACACAGGATGCATTCTTGTCCAAAACAGCTAAGTAAAGCAGAACAGAATGCAGGACTTTAATTATTTCTCTATTTTTGCTTTTTATAATTATATAGGTCAGTGGAGAGCTGATAGGAAAGCTCTGGGACATCAGTTTAGACTTGAACCTGGGTCCCTGTGAGCACAGCTGCTTCGGTGTCATCACAACATTTCAAATACTTCCATCTAGCACATGCTTACATTATCACAAATTTAAAAAATAGGGATGTAAAAACGATCCGGTTATACACACCTAAACAACATTGTGCACCAAACTGCAAGCTAGTACATTGCCCTTATTATACATATTCAAATTTGAGTATTTGAATACACAAACAGAATCACTTTACTAGATATTTGACATCTAAATCTAAAAGTGCATTTAAAACTGCACCGATCGTGACAAGCTGAAGCACTTTCCTGAGTTGCATATTGGTTGTTTTGAGGAATATGTGCAGAAAACCTGTTTTGCATTTGGTTTGGAGCACTCCCAAGAAATGTCACACATATCTACCCTGCAGCTCTGTCACACTGAGCATGTTTTGCTCTTCTGACTTGTGAATGCTTGAGGTTTATTTTTCATTCTCTATGCCTCATGTTCTCATTCCATCCGTTATTAAGACAAATTCCTCTTGAAACAGATATCGTTTTTGTCCACAAGCAGTAATGTAAAATCTAACAGCAAAGGCTTCCTAAGATTTATTACAAAAAAATGTGAAGTGAAATGTGAATCTGGGTGATTGTGGGAGCTTGTTGTTTTGTTCAGTTTAGTTTCAAGGCTGAACGGTGAGTCTAGACGTTAGTATGTCTGATAAATTTGTAGTGGCAAACTCATTCCCTTTTCTTTTTGTGCCTACAGATGACATTGAGGATGCCACTGTCAACAAAATTGCGTAAGTTCTCTTTTTCTGCTCGATTTTTGTCTCTAATAGCCAAATATCTATTTAGGCAAGCAAGCTCAAATTCCATTTTTCGCCATGCAATAAATTCCAAATGCATGAAATAAGCCCCACCCTACTTAAGTGGTTGATTCTCGTTACACTCAGAAATATCACATTATGGCAGTGAAGTTGTACATTTTATAGCTAATTGCACAGCTTTAAGGAAAATTGCTATTTTGCTTTTTATTAGTTTTCCCTGAATGGTTGTAAGGGGACCATATGCCCTTTGGTCTCCAGCGTGGCGTTTAACAACCACCTCCCTTCACAGGTGGCACTATGTCAAAATAAAGCGCTGCAAAACACGTCCTCACTCCCCTTTGACTGTTTATTCTCACTCTGCAGGCTGTGGCTGTGTACATTCACACTTTCAGTGGCCGTATGTGCAGTGCTGCTCCTGCCCATCTCTATCCTGTCCAATGAGGTTCTGCTCACATTCCCACATAGCTACTACATGCAGTGGCTTAATGGTTCACTTATCCGTGGTAAATACATACAAGCACACACTCATGAGTAACTGATTAATTGGCTTTCCACATTTGGATTACGTGACTATAACACACGTTCAATACAGAGGAACAATAAAGTTGCCATTCTTATTCACTTACAACTTCTTAAGTAGTATTTTGTTGCCTCATCTGAACCGAAATGTTATTGTTTTTATTCCTACGAGGTCTTAGTATTGTGTTATCACGTGCTGGGCATGTCTGCCAATAGTATAATATGTTTTGGCTGTAAATCTAAGACCACTGTTTAGTTTAAAATCCAGATTTTTATTTGCAGATTAAGTTTGTAGGCATACGATGACGTGAATATATGGTGATCTAGTGTTTTGCTGTGCACGTGTAACACCAGATCTCATAAGCTGCAAGGATTGTACGTGATCACAATAGAATTAGCCAGGAAATCTCAAACCAACTGAGAAATAAACAGAACAAAAAGCTTAATGGCAGGTTAGATAAAGAGCTAGTTGAAGTTAGTATGGCACGTGGTTGCCCCCTTGTGGTTAGTGAGTTTAATATATTACTTTTTTGTATTTGACCAATTGATCTCATAACACTTTTGAACACACAATATAATCCATACTTAAACATTGTTGACACATACTACTGTTCCAGAGATATTTAAGTAACACTTCAGAGTGAGTAACAGCTGTTAACTATTAACTAAACCTTTTTACACCAGTTTCAGTGTCACATGGTCCTTCAGAAATATGCTGATTCAGTGTTTCAAAAACAGTTTTTAGTGATTGACCTATGTTAAAATGGTTAATATTTCTTCACAGCATTAATTTTAAATCTTCACTGTCCCTTATGATCAATTTAATTGATGCTTGCTAGGAAAACAATAAAAAAATCTTACTGACCCCAAATATCGAACAGTAGTGGAAACAAAATTTGTGTTTTATCATGTAGGTAATAATTTTTCATTACTCATTGTTTCAGGATTGTGGAACCTAGTCTTCTTATTCTCAAACCTTTCGTTGGTCTTTCTCATGCCATTTGCCTATTTCTTTACTGAATCAGAAGGATTTGCTGGGTCCAAAAAGGTAGGAAAATTTTTTTTCCCTTAACAGTAAATGCAAATACAAAGCATTTAAACTCCGTTCTCTGTCTGATGTCCATTTGATATGTTTTCTTTCATCTAAAAGGGCATTATGGCACGAGTCTATGAGACTGCTGTAATGTTGCTGCTGCTCAGTCTGCTGGTGCTGGGCATTGTTTGGGTGGCATCAGCCCTCATCCATCACAACACTGCCCGTGAGAGTCTTTATGGTGAGGCTGTGAAGCATTAAAATAGCACGTGTTCATATGTATAATTCCAGCTCGACTCCTCAATTTCCTCTTAGTCAAATCAGTGCAAATAGTTTTAGTAATGGTCTGCTTTTTCTCTTGTGCTTTTCAGACCTGTGGGAGTACTACCTGCCCCATCTTTATTCTGGAATCTCACTCTTTGGAGTTCTGCTGCTTTTGTGTAAGTGTGTTTGAGTGTATGTTATTTCTATGTTGTGGGTGGGTTCTATTTTAATTTTTCAGCTTGTTTGTTTTTAATCATTTACTGTTACTGTTTAGTTTGGTGTTTATAAATGATAAATATAGATTTGTTGCATCATTTTCTTTTTGTCTTGTAACAGTGTGCACACCCTTTGGGCTTTCGCGTATGTTTAGCGTCACTGGGAGCTTATTGGTTAAACCTCGGGTAGGTGGACAACATACCTCCTTAAAATTTCTTTCGATTCTGATATATTTACACAGGGGTCCATATGTTTTTGCCTTTATTTAGTCAAAAAGAAGGTGAAAACAGTAATTGCTGAACCTTTTTCTGAATGTTTTGAAAGAAATTGTAAATATTTAAGGAGGAAATTAGAAGTATTTCATCTCCTTTCTCCTTTAAGTTGCTGGAGAACCTAGAAGAGACAATGAACTGCACAGCGTTTGAAGAGGCCTCTCTGTCCAGGAAGTTGAAAAGTGAGTGTCAGGATGTGAGAAAGACATACTTGCTGCTAAGGAAGTGACCCCACCTTCTCAAGATTTCTCTATTTCTTGCATTTTCTTTTTAGAGCGTAGAGAAGCTTTACTGACATATTGAGGTTTTACATTTTTAAAAAATTTTTCCTAAACTCTTATGCACTCTTTCTGTCAAATGTTTTAGGTAACACCTCCTGTTGGATCAGTGCAAACATCCATCAAGCCATCAACAATGAACTTTTGAGTGTGCAGTCCAAACGCATCGCTTTAGGTACAAACATTCCTGTCACAGTGTTGAAAACATCACTTAACTATCATAAATTGCTCTTGCTTCATCCTTGTTTCTTCTATTATAGAGTTGCGGAAAAGAGCATCTCCCTGGCAACGCAACCTGGGATATCCAGTGGCCATGCTGCTGCTTTTAGCTTTAACTGTAAGATTAAACCTTGTGGAATACAGAATACTTCTACGGACTACAATTATACCCTTGTACTTAAACCAAATTGATGGTCTTTCTCAGGCGGTGTCTGTGCTGATGGTGTGTTTCCATGTGCTGGAACTGCTCTTTGATGAATCTGCTATGCCTAGAGGAATGGAGGTGAGATGCATGAAAATGGTGCATTAACATTTGTCATAAGGCGGACCTATAAATGCATTTCATGGAAAAAGATACAAATATGTTTCTGTAATTTAGTGTACTTGCCCTCTTGTGCTACTAAAGCATTATTATAGAAGTCTGCAGTAATAATTCATTATCAGAATCTCACAATGGTTGGTTTTCTCTGTTGCAGGACCCTCACTTGGGCCGTGCTTCATTCTCCATGCTCGGTACTCTGGGAGCTGCAGTGCAGGTGGTCATCATCTTGTATCTCATGGTCTCCTCTGTCGTTGGATTTTACAGCTCTCCACTTTTCACCGGTTTACTGCCACGTGCACAGGACACAACCCTCACACAGGTACAGAGATCCCTCACAGTCTTGAAACCGCTGTGGTAATGGTACTGAATATCAAACATTCAGATGGTATTGCTCTTTATAATCAAATTAAATTGTTGTTTGTGTCTCTCCACAGATTATAGGCAACTGTGTTTCTCTTTTAATACTTAGTTCAGCCTTGCCTGTTTTCTCCCGCACATTGGGTAAGTATTTTTAGACGACTGGCCATTATGTAATTTATTATATTTAATAATGGCATGGTTTTAAAGTCTTTTGTAGGTCAAAATACAATGTGCATGTTGCATTTGCAATCTCCTAAATCCTTTTGTTTTGTTTCAATTATTTTAAAAAATGGGTACTTGGGTATGGGTTCAAATTCCCACCAAAAATATAGCAGTCAAAGATATAAATAAATGACAAGTGGGAAACCAAAATAATAAATTTATTGCACAAAATGTAAGCAAAGCTTTCAAAATAGCAAAGAATGTTTAAATATTAAAAAATAAGCCTTCATCAAAATTTAATAACACATTTTTTTAAAGCATGAATCAAAACTCTAAACACATTTTAAAAAATGCACAAAGCTGAAAGTATCTCACTTCCACAGAAAATTTTACCAAAGGTTTTCAAAGATTAATTTTTTTATTTTTTTTCTCCTCATTTTTGATTTACACATTGTTTTTTAATCTGTGGTTATTGTTTACTACTTTTAAAACTTTCCTTCTATTTTTTTATTTTGGTCCCTTTTTTTTTATTTATTTATTTTTTTTTTATCCATGACTGCAATACTTCTGGCAAGAATTTGATACCATACCTTCAACGCACTTTAATCTTCATGAATCACCAGTTCAGTTTTGTAATGCTGTTTTGTCTATCCACAAGAGGGCACAAAGGATCAACATTTCAGCAATATGTTTCCATTCTGCATTACAAATAGGAAAATATTTAACTATTTAACTAAGTTCTTCATATTCCTCTTTTTCCGTGTAATTACATGTAGGAATCACAAGGTTTGATCTGCTTGGAGACTTTGGACGGTATAACTGGCTTGGCAATTTCCACATTGTTTTTCTTTACAACATGCTTTTTGCTGGACTTACATCCGCCTGCCTCATCAACACAGTCACATGGGCCTTACAAAGAGAACTCATCCGTGCCTTTGGTTAGTTGCTGTTTATTATTTTATTTGATGATCCATGAATAGCTTTTTTTATGCATTTATATATGTACATATATATAGTGTATTTAAATATATATTTCTTAAACTTAAAATTGTATATATGCTTATAAAGCCCTTTCCATTTTCCATCTATACCCGTTTAACTTGTATTGAACCCAGAACATTCCTTTCGTAATGGTTAATTCTAATGTTTATCTCAAGGAAAACCTGTGAGGAGAAAGATTTGTGCATGTACGCATTGTATCTAGAAAGGACAAGGGGTGTGCTACTCTGCCATTTGCCAGTGTTTGTAGTTAGTCATTGGGTGAGGTGTTCCCCGCGCAGGCCATGTTTCTCTATGGGTAGGTCTCTTTCCTCAGATAGAAAAAGCACAATTCTCTCAGGAAAGTAAAAGGGGACAGAAGGGGAGAAGGGTTCCTCGGGGACCTCAGGGCGTCAAACTCCTTCTGGAAGACACACGCCCATCGCCCTCCACCCAATACAAACAAAACTGCTGAATGTGAACACACACACTCGCGCGCACAGACCATCTTCAGATAGCATCTCATTTTTTTACTCCCTTAACTGGCTTTTGTTCTTTGATTGATTGGTTTGCTTTCAACCCAAACATTGCCTGCCAAAATGAACTTTTCTGGTTCTTGGATCATGTTGTTTAATTTTTTTTTTCTCTTCCTCCTTTCTCCAGGTCTCCACAGACTGCCTCTAACTGTGTCTCGATCAACTATTCCCCTTAAACTACTCCTAGCCAATGGGCTCTCAAAGATTCACTGAAGAGCGATAAGCTTTTTGAGATATCATTGGCTACTGAAGACTTTTACCTTCTGGAGAATGTTCTGGCTTTCTCTTACTGGACCAAATCTACTTTGTGTCCATTTTAAGTGAGCAATAGTCACCAAAGGTATTTACAAAGGTTGCCTGAACGATGTGGACCAATGGGACCTTCTAAGTGGGATTCTGCAACTGTAGATTTATGCGTAGTTTACTTTTAGTAATATTTACACTCGTTTAATAAAGGGATGTCAGATCACTGGACGCCTTGAACAAATGCCATATGAAAAATTAACAATGGCTTTAGAGGACTTTGACGTGCGTCCAGACAGGAGAGCTATTTCAGAGGATGACATCACAGCCATGGCCACGTTTCCTTTTCCTGGTGGTGGAATGAGAGTGTTGAGTTCTATCCTGGTGGGCCCCAAAGCTTTCCCCTTGTATATCACTATTTTTAGTGTCATCCAGTGAATTCAGTTCTGTGGGTCCTTACTGCACTGGCATTGGAAGTCCAGTCTGATGGGGTTTGTCTGCTTCTAAATGAAGTGAAAGACCCTGAGAAAAGGGATGAAAGGATAACAAGTGACCGTGATCTTGGAGATGATGTTCACTGTGAGAAAACAAATGGGATTTTTGTTTGTAAAACACACTTTTTGTAGAGTTTAGTTTTTAAAATGTATGTTTAAAAAGATGGCTGACAGTGATATCAAGCTTTAGGCCATGACAGCTGTGAATGTTTGGGGACTTTGTTCCCTTATTTTATTATATTTAATATGTGAATCTGTAACGTGCAATATTGTATTAGGAAACGTTGACACTATCTAACTTGACTTCCTTCTTGAAGCTTGTGCTGATGACCAAAAGAGGGTGTTTGGCCTAATTGAAAACGCCTAGATTGGGCAATAAGGTCAAAGTTTGGTTAGTTATGTTTTGGATTGAACTATGCAGAGGGACAATGAACGCACATGAGCATTTCTTGTTTCACGGACACCAAGTTGCTGTGATTTCATAGATGTAGACTTTCTGATTCGATAATCACTCATTTTATATGGTGCAGTATTACGGTGTACACATTTGCTGATCAAACTTGTCTGTTCTTTTGTACGATTTAGTTATTTATGAATTTGCTTCTGTGTCAGCATAATTTTTAAACTAATGTCCTTTAAGCAGTGGCCAGTAGAGGACAGTGTGCCACAAACCCATCATTACAGCATCTCTATCCTTCAGGTTCTTTCTCAACCATATTTTAATAACATGATACTGGCATTAAACAGATTTTCTTTTTCTTTGAGTATCGTTTACAGTTATGTAGCTATCCAACAATGAATGTGAATCATTGCTTAAAAGGATTATTAGCAAAAAAAAAAAGTCATTTACTTACCTTCATGTTGTTCCAAACCTGGTTGATTTTGTTTCTTTTGTGGAACACAAAGTAAGATATTTTGTGAACGTTGAGGAGCATTTTGAAGAATGCTGAAGACATTCTTAAACAGCATTGGACCCCACTGATGAACTATTTTATTAAAATGTCGTCTTCTGTGTTCATACAGGTTTGCAACAAAGTGAGAATAGGTTAAATATTGACACGATTTTCATTTTTGAAGGAACTAAGCGTTTTTCTATTCTCAATTGCTCAGAAAAACTGGATTTGTGATGAAAGAGGACAGTGTTTTGCATTACTGGATAATATATGGATGTCATGAACAAAGAAAATGCAGTGAGCATTATATATTTTTAAGAAGAAATTGCTGACTTTTTAAATGTTTGAAAAAATCCAGCTGCTTCCTTTAATGCAAGGTTAGCAAATATGACATAACCATTTCTTTTCATTCCCTTTGGAAAAGCTGAGAAAAGAGCAATAAATGTGTTTACACCTGTTTTTCCAAGCAGAGTGTCATTTGTAAGTCAGTGAAACCCATTTTTGGTTCTGGATATTGCTAAAGACCTTTCCGTAGAGGTCAGCATACATTTCTTGCCATCTGAGCACCTGACCACTGCTTTAATGGCGCCGTGGTGGTTATGTTTAGCTCTGGTGTTAGTGCGCTTGTCTGTCCATACATCTTCCCCCAGCTGTCCCTCCGCCAGGCTTTAATCAGGGTCTTTATTTTGCCCAGGGTCTGTCAGCAGGCCTGTAGAGATGCCGCTGCTGACCCATCCTGTGCTTTCCCCTTACGGATGCCCCTGGCAGATAAAAGCCCTACATCATCAGGAGAGTGCAAACCACTCGTTTTCTCGCTTTCACCCCCCACCTCTATATCGTCCATCCGTTTTCCTCGTTGAGTGTTCATTTCCTTTTCCTTTTCTCTTTTCTCTTAAAGCAGAAAAAGAAATCCCGGCCTCTGATTATGATTTGTCTGTCTTGATTTTTGTTTTCTCTCTGTTTCTTTGTTGGATGTTCTGATTGAGCTAAAAAAGCAGGATTTGTTTACCATTAAATTTCCTCTTCTAAAACGGCTTTTACTGAAACAGCAAATTTTAGGCAGCAAGTTGAAGCAGACGTTATGACAAGCAAAAGTTTAGATTTATGACACTTTTAAATATTTAGCATTTATAAACCAATTTTCTATAATCAAATGAATATTAAATTTAGTCTTGCAAATTGTTCATTGACTTTAACCTGACTATGAGAACACTGCATACATGGGACGGGGTGTAATTTTAAATCTGTAAATTATAAAGATGTTTTTAAAGAGACATGTAACTATGAAGCAAATGTATGGGCTATACAATGTTTCAGATACTACATTATAAGTCGCTAACCAAAATTCGTGATTTTGATGGGAACTCAAATTAAACTGATGTACTTATTTGATCGCAATTTAGGACTTGTCTTCTCAGTTTCAGTTTACCTCAGTAACGTTTAGTTGAGCAATATTGGGTGAACGCATCTCACACGTGTTGGTCAGCAGAGGGCATTTGAGTTGCCCAAATCAATCATATCAGACAAGAGGAAGAAAGGCAGTCTTTCACAGGTTGCGATAGGCTATCGTTATTGTAAAAACACAAGAATGAAGAGGAAAATAGGCAGATTAGCTTTCCTGGCGGTTGTTTGAAGTGTAGCCAAAGTGCATTAGAAGATTATTCCTTCTGGAAAATAGAAAACTCGCGGCCAGAAAAGACTTGCTAATCGACTGATAATGAGCCGCTCTGCCCGCCTGCGATGGCACGTTTACACCCGCCTTGCACACTCCCTTCACACACTCAACAGCCTTTCTCACACAGAGATATTTTGGTCAGAAGAAGAAAAAAAGTGTTTTATACAGGTAAAAATAATAGACTGTTTATTTCATTTAAGTGTACTCCAACAACTTCAACAATGTGTGTGTTTGAAGGCCATATCTTTCTTATTCACAACAAGAACTACTCACCCTAAAACCCACTCTGGCCACAACTCAACGTTAAAACTTATGAAACTGTCAATAAAATTGCTTTGATGTGTGTTGTCCAGATCTAGCCCATATGAGATCTCTGCCATTGCCAGAAAAACTGAGCCATAGTTGTCCCAGATAAGGCTTGGAAGTATATGCTATCTGGGATGTTTGGTGGGTGACATTCATATTGTTGACCACTATGTTAACCATGTTGATCCTTATTACGATACAGCTGAAAGAAAACATTGTTATACGCAAAGCTTTGTTTAGACTTCACTATTTGTTAATATTGAGTAATCTACATTTTAACACTGTTTTGTGCATGTATATGTATAAATATCTATGATTTGATAGTCACTTTGCCATTTTTTGCTTGCCATAACACCGCTATTCTGATTTTGCCATGTGCAACATGTCCCCTGGAACAACATTGTGATTAACCAATCAGATTTGAAAAAACTTGTGAAGTTAAGGTTTACAATCAGTGTTTGGTGCTTGCACATCAGTGTCAGTTATCTATCATTTCCTCTGATTGTAGGCATAACTCATGGGTAAGAGTAGGTTTAGGTGTAGAGATATGGTCCAGACTATATTTTTGCATTAAAATGTTTCAGGATCAACTAAATATGTTGACCTAGGGACACATAGCAAAATCAAGACAACACAATAAACGCGCTTCAAATAACATGCAGACGCACTAAAATCATTTAAGTGATTCATTCAAAGACATTTACTAATTACAGAATCAATACTACTAGCATAATTATTTATAACAATATTTTAGAATAGTATGCGTGTATGGTTCCTAATTTAACAAGTTACTTCAATACTCCTTAAAAGCATCAGTGTTTTGAATGAATCACATGAGTGAATGAACTTGTAAAAACTTTTTATTTTACTGGAAAGTGACTCACATTTTTCAGAATAAATATTTAAAAGGCTAAATGAATTCTCTAAGTGTTTTGTTTAATATATCAATTAGTCATAAAATCTAGACATGATGTTTTCCTGTGTTATCTTTTGTTTTCCTGGTCAAATTAGTCATTCACTGCTGTAAAAACAAGTTTCTAAATCTGGTCAGCAGGATGGCAGGTACAGTACATTATCTGCAATATATTCTCTTCTCTTGACCTTTAACCTGTTTGTTTTGGGTCAGGAAGTTCCACCCTGATCTTCTATTGTTCTGTCACAGTTGTTGTATTACTACAGTTATTATATAGGCAAATTTCAATCTCTTACAAAAGCACAGAGCATGCATATATAGATGGTGCATGACGTGACGACTAAACCAGGCCGTAATGTGGCACAGAGTATCTATGCACACCTATGACAGATCGTCCTGTTTATCCATGATCTTCTGTCGCATTGCTCTGGACTGTGATAAGCATGTTATTTAAGGTAAGGGGCAGCCTATGAAGCCGTATGTTGGCGCTGAAGCCAGAAATCATGTGCTTTTAGCATAGCACAGTCCGACACACCACCCTGCCTCTTCCTGGACTGATAACAGGGTGAGGGACGATAGAATTGACCGATGGTGGTGGGTCACAGTGGGTGTAAGCTCCTTGACTCTTCTCGGCAACCGCAACAGCTTTTGTGTCAGGAAACGTATGCAGAATACTGTCTAGTCAGCATTTTCCTACTAAATATAAGTGGCCCGGCATTATTTACAAGCCTGTGTTACATAAACATGCTCTGTAACATCTGACATGATTGATTGAACACCATCGCCCCCCCAAGATCAGCTGACTATTCGAGGCAATTTTGGAATCGAGGGCTTTGCATATGACGCAGCATCTAATTTTGCTGATGCCAAGTAAAGTACCATGAGCTCAATGGCACTTTACTATTATAAGGCCAGGTGTAGTCACGATTCATTTGTAACGGGAAAACGAGGGCCAGAGCAACTCTGGCAGGAAAGATCTTATTTTCTGTGCTGTGGCTGCTCAGGAAACTCAGCCATTCACTGTTCTATATACTCCCATCCTGAAGAGGGGGAGTGAGGTCGCTTAAAAGACTAGGAGGTGGGGGGGATGCAGAAATACTAATAACAATTACACAGTTTCCATTTTAAAACAGTTAAGTTTATTTTTATTGTCATCTCCTCCCTTTAATGTTTAATGGCAGCTATTTTCTCTATTTCCTCCAGACGGAATGTCAGTATCACTGATTGTGCTCTTGAAAGAGTTTGTACTTGTGATTAAGCTTTCCCCCACATTTGCTGTTATTTGTGGTGTCTGGGACATGTGATTGAACCACAGAGAGGTCCATCAGAATTTCGGAAGTGCATAAAATATGACTGATTTCTGATTTATTCTAATATTAACTAACTATTTGAAAACAAAATAATATCTTAGTTCATAGCTGTTTTTTTTTAATTAGTTTGTAATTTGAACCTAAAAATGAAATTGAAAGTTTTTGAAAAAAATTAAACAAAGATGCATTACACAGGGAAATTGCTTTAAATAGTATTGTTTAATAGGTTGATAGATTTCCTAAGAGCCTTAACCTTTGCATGCTTTATCTGTGTGTGTGAATTAATTGTCTGAGATGCCAAAGGTCTGGATGCATAACGTAGGTCAGCGGAAATCATTCTCATATTTTGCTGCTCTTTATTTTTCTTCCTCTTTCTCGCAATGCCATATTGACTTGTGATATTTGTATTGTCTTCTAATTTTGAGCCATTGTTCAGAGGTGGTTTATAATTACGAAGCTGATAAAACATGGGTGTTAACAGCCCAGAGGTCTTCTCAGCACTAGGTGCATGTGTCAGCCAGTGTCTTCTGCTTCAGGAGAAAAAACAAAGAGAGAGAAATTAATGAGTCACAGAAATGGCACCGTTATCCCTTAGCAGGAAGCTGTCATGAAGCTTAGATTCATGTCAATGACCCTAACCCACATCTAAATACAATACAATCTAATTAAATGAATGAGGACACCGGGGCTAGTTGTCACACAGTCTTTGTGTTTCAAAGTTTTTGTTTACATATTTTCCCCCCTAACATTTGTGTAAAAAACTCCCTTAAGATAATTAGAATATTCAATTTCTTTGTAATTACGCGAGAAATTGTCTGAATGAAAAGTGTTTCTAAACCAAATGTTTGATAGCAAATAGCATATTTGGGGCAAGTTGTCATAAAATGGCAATGTACATTAAATAAACAATATATTTAAACAATATATAATAAAGATATCAACTGTGGAAATATAAAAGCTTTTGTAGCATAGAGAGTAAACTGTACAGAAATGTATTTTTAAAATATAAAAAAACGACCCAGAAAAAATATTTAAAGATTAAAAGCCTATAGCTTTATCTTCTGTTTTGTTACTTTAAAAAAAAGAGACAAAAATGCACAGAAAATAACTTTTTTGAAGTATCCACCACTCGTTGCAATACACTGTAATGAACTCACAACTGCATGACTGGAAACGCGCGCGGGAAGGCGTGTGCGCCACTGTCTCGGCGCGCGCGCAGGAAGGGAGGGCGATCTTTGTCCGGTCACAAACACTCAATGGTCCGAGCGCAGCGGTTAAAAGCTGGTGCAAACACATGTCGAAGTAGAGACAGTGCACTCATACAGTAAAGGAATGAAATTATGTATGAGCGCGACTATCAGGCAGGAGGACAAACAGAGACGCGCGCTGTGAACCTTAGAAAACGCTGTTTTGCGCGGAGCTGTCCAAGGTGGAGTAGGATGATGGGATGAAGCACCTGTTGCTATGCCAATATCTACAAACGAGAACGAGGATGCAATCAATCCACCTCTGCCCGGAATGCTGAAATCTGGCTTTATAAATGGACCAGTGTAAGCGTTAGGTATTATATGCTAATTTTATTCTAAACTTCAAAGGTTTAAACTCTCACCATGGCTTAATGTCGGATGCATTGATGTTAAACTCCAAATAATCAGTTTTATCAGGAAACCATTAGTCTACGCTTTGGTCAATGATTCACGAGACTAATCCCCACGAGTGCCTATTTTAATTCAACGGCGTGATATGGACGTGGAAAAAGTCAGTTGTGTTAACGAAATGCCACGAGGTGCTGGCAGAGACGCTCGCGCTGCAGGGTTCGCGGCTCGCTGATCCCCTCACACACTTAACGCGCGTCAATGACGCTGGCTCCTTGGTTAAAGCTGGCGAGGCTCGGCCTGCTGACTGCCTGGCTTTACTCATGGCTGCTGGTGGAGGGATGCGGACCGGGTCCAGGTTACGGCACTCGCCACAGGCAACGCAAGCTGACTCCTATGTCTTACAAACAGTACGTGCCCGGTGTCTCCGAGAACAACCTGGGAGCGAGCGGAAGAGCGGAAGGCAGGATAACGCGCAGTTCGGAACGCTTCAATGAGCTCGTGTGTAACTATAACACTGACATTGACTTCAAAGACGAGGAACACACCAAAGCTGACCGGTTCATGACCAAGGTAAAGGAAACCAATGTCTCAAGAGAGTCAGCTGCGTCCCGTTATGCATATTGTATTTCATGAACTCGTAGAAGCAATGACTAAACGATAGGCTACTGTGTTAATGTTTCTTAATAGATTTAATCTTAATGGATATATTAATATATTATTATTATTATACATAATTAATATATTATTATATAAAATCAATACAGTTTGGTTTCAAACAACTTCTAATTTATTAGAATACATATTTATATTTCAAAGATATGTGGGAACTTTTACTATTAATAATCTCTTTTATTTATGTTATGCATGTCATTAAGACTTTATCATTTTTCAGAATGTGAACTTTTCATGGACAATTATGCCTATGTGTTTTTTTATATTTTTTTATTATATTTTTTATATTCTTTGTCAGTAGGGATTTTATGCAGTATACAGTATTTTAACTTGATATTTGAACATCTGTCAGCATTAAATAATCCTTCTCATAAACATGTTGTACTGTCAGTCTTGAGAACTTAGCTAATAGCTAAATTAATAGTAAAATTGTCAACCTCAGTATCAACCTTTACTTCTTAAAGGGTTATTTATTCTATATCTATATAGCAATTTTAGAATGTATATAACTAGCACAAAGCAATTTCTTATCACCTAATGACATTCTTTGTCTCATCTTTAAAATCTAATTTAAAGATCAAAATGGAAATGGAACAGATTTCATGGAATGACCCAGATGCATCAGGTGGCCCTTTCAACTCTCTCAGTCATCCATGGCATACTTCATGCACAGTTAAACAGTACTTGAAAATAAAAGGGTTTTGTTATTCCTGTAGTTCAGCTGTTTCATTGTCTTTTTATTTAGAAAATTGATGCAAACGTTGTGAATTTTTCTGAACAGACCCTGCAACATTGTAACTTATCCAAAAGGAGATTTTGACTGTCACAGTCTCATGATGTCGATAGATTGTTCACCCATGTTGCCATGTTCCCTAGGCAATGTAAAAACCGTGACAACTGCCACAGCACCATTTAATCTTTAACCAAGTTCTTCGTTAGTGAGCTATAAAATGATCACTACACCTCTACTTCCTTAGCCTGGTAGTGTGTACATGTTCCCTTGTATAAACATGAAAGTAGGTAAGGCAGATAACATTGTGAAGAACACAGAGTACACTAAATATTCTTTTTAAACCTTAAACACATAGAAGCCACAATACAAGACATTCAAATGAACATTTATGAACATTTTGAATACGTTTGAATAAGAAATAGACATTGTATTCTTTGGCATGGATTAATCCGGTATCATAGGTCATTTTGAGATATTGCTGATAAGCTAGATATCGCTGATAATAAGTTTGACAAGATTGACATCTAGCTAACTTTGAGGACACTTATGAAAGTACTTCAAGTTGGTGTATGTGTACGTATGCATGTGCCCTCTCATTGCCCAACTCTGAAAGCTATCCTTTGTGCATCTTTTCAAGCCTCTGCTGCGGGGTTGCCTGTGCAGAATTCTCGCCTGTTGAAGTAATGGCACCATCGGAAAAGCCTCTATTGTAGTTTTCACAATGAATCGCCTCTGTCCAACAGCATTGCGAGAAAAATCTCCCTGGTTTGTTTTCTTCCCCTCTTGATTTCTCACTCTTGCTGTCACATTCCCAAGTAGACGTCTAAACATTCCATCCATCTGCCCGCTCGCTGAGACTTTGCTTTCTTCTTGCTTTCTAATTGGCTTTTTGACCCTGTCTTGCTCTCTCGCCTTTTCCCATACCCCCTCAATCACGACCCTAGGTCACATAATATTATTTTCACTGACAAATAGTGCACGTTTTTTACAGATTGCCCATTACGTATGGGGTAGAGAGGCACAAAATGATGAAAACGCTTGATGGAAGTCTAAATTCTGTATTCCAAAGTCTCAAGGTTGACACTGGGGTCATTCAAAAGACTGTGTGAAAATGTTCCAATCGTGTGAAGAAAAAAAAAAAGGAATTGACCTTGACTTTACTCTGTGAGCATGCTGAAGTGTCCAAAGAATGCTGGAAATGAGTTAAAGTAGCTTTGTTCTTATTGTTAGATGTTGGGGGTGGAAATGGCCTTTTGCAGAGCTGAAAATGCTGGAGAAAAATTGCTGATGCCTTCCCGACCAAATTCTGACAAAGTATTCTGAAATGTCATGATATTTGCTGTGCTTTCAGCATTAGCACACCTCTGGTTTAAATCTTTGGTCATAAAGGAGGAGCTGGGGCAGTTGAAGTGAAAATTCACTCAAAAATATATATTCTTCCTTAAGAATTTGTAAACCTACAGTACATTACCTTCTTTAATCTGTGCAACACAGAAGAAGATATTTAGAAAAATATATATTTAGTCATTTCAATGAAAGTCAGTAGGTTCAAAAGTTGTTTATGGTATATTCCTTTCACTTTGTGTGATCTGTTTAATGTTTTCATTTGTTCTTTCCGCTTCACAGCGTTGTAAGGACTGCCTCAATAAACTGGCAATAGCAGTAATGAACCAGTGGCCTGGTGTCCGACTGCGAGTGACGGAAGCCTGGGACGAGGATGGCCATCATCCTGCTGGTTCTTTGCATTATGAGGGCCGTGCGGTTGACATCACCACCTCAGACAGAGACACAAAAAAATATGGACTACTTGCACAGTTGGCAGTTGAGGCTGGATTTGACTGGGTGTACTATGAATCCAAGTACCATGTGCACTGCTCTGTCAAAGCTGGTAAGCTTGTAAATCTTTGCTTTTGCATTTGTTACTCCTCATTCAGGTCTTTAAATGTAGCTCTTAAAGTGATAGCACTTTTTAAATCATTTACTCGCCATTATGTCGTTTCAAAACTTTGAGATATTTTGTTAAACTACCTTACAATGAAATTGTTCTCCAGTGCATGGAAAACACTAGTGAGCTAAATTACATCATTTTTGGGTGAACTATTCCTTTAAATCCAAAGTTTCGGCATAAAAATCTGGATGGTACAGTCCATTAGGTCTAACTAAATCTTATATAATCACACCATTATTTTCATGGCACAGCTTATCTTGCTGCTCAATGTTTAAATGCTTGGCTAATGCTTTTTATAGCAATTGCAGCACTTCAGAACCCTTCACCATTCCCAGTTCCACCTGAATAGATCTGCTATGGGATGATTACATGTTATATATGGGGGTTATTACATGTATATTATATATGTGCAATATTCAGCCGCATGTCTGTGGATTTATTGGCAGTGTTGCACAGCAGCAGCAGCGTAGCATATCTATTCCACCAACACATTAATATTGCTACGTGTGCCATGCTAACCTATTAGGGAGTCTTCATGACAGAACTTGATTTCAAGTTGAAGTTCTTAACACGTTCTACCTCAAATTTTTTCCAGATCACTCTGTAGCTGTAGAAAAAGGTGGCTGCTTTTCAGGATCAGGACTTGTGACAATGGCTAATGGCGTGCAAAAACCTATGGCGTGTTTGCGGCCTGGTGAGGAGGTGCTTTCCTTGTCGGAGTCAGGTGAAGTTGTTCTTAGTCGGGTACTTCTCTTTTTACATCTGGATAAAGAGAGCAGAACCACTTTCTTTATTTTTACCACTGAAAATGAAAACCGAATAGCGCTTACTCCCAATCACCTCATTTTTGCGGCTACCCATCTCAAACTGCACCACCGTGAATATGAAGCTATGTTTGCCAAAAAAGTTAGAACTGGGGACTATATACTTACTACTGGGGACAATGAAGGACTTCAGCCATCTAAAGTGGTCTCAGTGTCACTGGAGGAGAGGATGGGGGTTTACGCTCCTTTGACAGAACATGGGAACTTATTTGTGGATGGCGTGCTGGTATCCAACTATGCTTCTGTTGAGGATCACAGACTCGCACACTGGGCATTTTGGCCTTTCCGTGTTCTTTTTCGCTTTTTCCAGACAGTAATAGAAGAGAACTCTCAGAGAGCATTGGTTAACAGTAGTGCCGTGGTCCCTAATATATATTGCACAGATCAGACCTACCTTACAAATGTTATGCACAATAGTTCTTCCAGCATATGCAAGAAATTCCCAGATGTCAAAGAGGAAACAGAAAATGAACACAGTTTTTTGCAACAAAAGGAGGTTTACTGGTATGCAAGGCTTTTGCACACATTGGGACAACTATTTCTTGACCCTCAGAAGTTTTACTGATGGTAAAGACTGCGAATATGCAAAAATAATGTCAACTGTAAAATAAACTACTGCTTTTTTGAAAACTACTGACCAAAAAGGAAATGCAATAGGGGCTATAGCTGGTATAAGTACTCACTAAATATAATGTCCAATTACAGTTACTTCTTACATTTAGAATTTGCAAATGTGTTGCAGTTATGCATATTCTGTATGTGAAATATTCAGTGCAACAACAAAAAATGACTTGTCATATTGAAAAATCACAATATGGACACTTATGGGATTCAAAATGTTTTTTTTTTATGTTTGTTTTACAAGAAAAAGTTTCAGAGAGTAATAAATATTTATTTTTATACTTTTGGATTCATAATATATATTTCATTTTAAACTGTTCATGTAGGTCTGATTATTTGTTATACCAAACAGAGACTGATACAGTTGTTATAATCTTATTTTTAGTTATTGTTTATTGTGTTGCAAAATAAACATGATCTGCTTAGATTCTATTCCCAACAAGCGCTAGTTTTAATTGCACTGAGTACAAAATGTTGGCAATTGAAAAAAAAACACAATTGTTTTGACAAATCAGCACATTACATCATGTCCTGTATATGCTAATTTTGATGTTTTAAAAAGAAAGATTGAGTTAACAGAGTTTAACCATGTCTAATGACTTATTGTGGTTAATTTCCAATGTCAAAAATCAACAACCATGTGCTAAACAAGGAGTACCAGGCTGGTTTTTACTAAGTGCATTACACCCCCTTGTGGACACAAAAGAGTACACCACTAATGTGCTTAGTATGATTTACAATCTTTCTGTTGTGAAAGAAACGGCTTCCTGAAAATAACAATAAATGAAAAATGTAATAAATTATTATTTGAAATATTTTATTATTATTATTTTTCTTGGTTAATATATATAATCATCAATGCAATTGAAACTACATTTTTAATGAAATTTAAGTGCAGCCTGTCAATGTAAAGGATTTAGCATTGCAAAAAAAAAAAAAAAATGCTTTCAACTGTGTTGAATTTTTGGAAGTGCATGCTTTTTCCCTCTATTTATTTTTTCACAGCTGTGAAGGTATAGAAGAGGATTATCTTGTTCATGGAGGGGGCAGATGGACACACACCCCCACTGGAGAGGAGATGTCCTAAACTCTATCTGGATCAGGCCAATGGCAAAGACTTTAATGTAGGCCCACCCAACAGTTACCTTTGGTGAACCAATCAGATTTTAAAGATAAGCTTAGTCAGGCTCCCTCAAAACCTTTCCCGTTCAAACTAATCTCGGCAAAAGCTGAGAAGTTATTAATCTTGTCAATGGGGTATGATCGGAAAGAAGAGAAAAAAATGTTTCCTGTTATCAAGTTTTATTGTATAGAGATCAATATATCGATGCTCTAACAGAATAAAATCAAACAGATACAGCCTATACTGTGCAGTAATATGCGATTTTCAGTTTATGTCTAAAAAAAAACATGACCTAATGCAGCAACGTTAAGAAATATATTAGAGAGAACATGACTTCATTGTGGTAGATGTTGGCACTGCTTCGGCATGTCCATAAATGGCCATTCTTCCATCATATTTATCTCTGGTATATGAATAAAATAGTCTGTTTGAATATGTTGAGAAGTATTTATTGCATGTGACTCAGACTCTGATGCCCTGTCAACTTAAAATACGTCAAATCTGCTCCGGCTTGGTTTCTTCCACTAAATAAAAGAACTTATTTGTTTCAACATTTCATATCTTTTATAAGCACCAAGATTGAAACAAGAGGATAATATTTAATAAAAAATAGCTATGTCACATGCAGGTATACACAGACAACTTTACAATGGCAGCTCATGCTTTTGCACTCTGTGATCAATACAGTCTGTCCCTTTTTAAATCTATACTTATCTAGTCTAAAAATAGACTAATACTAACCTTTGATCAGACAATATTTGTGGTCTCATTTACTCATTTTTAATGTTTAGAATTGATTTTCACTGAGCTAATAGTGTGCTACTTTTGAAAGCAAGGATGAACTGACATCTATTATGACTAAATGTCTCTGTCCTGAGAGGTCTGCTGTTAGCATTGTGGCCAGATAATAAACTGGCTACTTTAATTGGCTACCGTTTAAGGCAATAAACAAACAGGATAAATAAAGAGATTATATAATTGTTCAGATGGGTAGACAGATAGATAGATAGATAAAAAAAAAAAAAAATATATATATATATATATATATAGCTCATTACAAATTTGGATCTATGCAGCACTGTGAAGGACAGGTGGTTCAACAGTAAACCGTGAGAAACCAACAGAATACACAACTAGCTTAACCATGACCCAGAGTTTGTAGTGCACCCTAATTTGTTTGTCCTCTCAAAAGTAGGGGTCGCAGTTGGACTCAGCATTGGTGTTGAAAACATGTTTTAATCTGCAGCCTGCACTTACACAGACAGAAAGCTGGTGCAGTATCCGTCAAACAGTTACACGAAGCAAGTTTATCAAACAAGCTTGCAACATTTCTCCAGATTGGAGATCTGGGTGTGGGTTAGCCAAAGCTACTCAGTCTGGATGAAAGCAGCAAACATGAGAGTCCTGCATGAACTCATTTGATTTATTGGTATCGGCCAGCCAAAATCTTAATATCAGGTAGTTTTGCAAACGTTTGCTCGTCCGACAGCACTTCCCCCATCAACAACAAACTAGTAAACCCTGCCTAGCCAAAGCTAGCTTAATGAAATGAAACGGACCCCGGCGATTATTATCCGGAGGATTGTTCCGATCATGTACGTGGACGTTAGCGGCGCATTGTAGGTGAGTGTTAAAAGTAGTATTTAATTTAAAATAAATACAAATACTTGCTGATTAATCACCCTAGCGATACTCGGGCCCCCCTTCTACGTCCATTTAGCGAAGTGGGTGCGAATCTGTCGGCCAAAATGAATGTGCTGCTAGCTTCATACGTACTATCGCGTTTCCTAAACTCAAGGTTACAAACACAAGTGTTGGGATTGAGCTGTTATTGTGTTGGCCGTCTAGTTTCTTTTCCCTATTGCTCGTTGTGTTTTTAGTTTAGCCTGATGAGTGTTTATGTCCTTGGTAAATGGGTAAGCCATATTTTTAGCCAGCGCCAGTTCACGAACCATCCGTCATTAAGAGCGAAACCACGAAAGCTTAGGACTTAATATGTTGCTTTAGTGTCGTATATGTTGTCGTGATATTCCGAGCCTTTTATTTGATGTATTTGCATTAGAACTGCCATATTTGTTGTTGGAAAGAGCAACAGCATTTAGAGTATGAAAGTATTTGGCTAGCAAGCTGAGTTAGCAGATGTGAAACTGGGCGATTTGTTTCATTTAATTTTTTTTATATATATGTATATAAAATTAAGACTGGTAATAAACATGAAATAAAATGTGATTATGCTCCGTCCTTGGCAGTGGGTGAGTTTTGTGTACCACATAGGGACGCTACTTCTTCTTGCAGCCTGTTAGCATGCACTGCTTTACAGGTAGTGCGTTTGGTTACTGTAGTATATTTGACACGGTATAAAACGTTTGAAAATCCTATAAAAGAGACGAATGTGTGTATGGATTTTTATTTAGTGACTGCATTGTCTCTGGCATGTGTGAGTGTGATTGTCGGTTAGCGTGTTGAGACTTAAACCGCTTGGGAAACATGTCAACAAATTAGTGTGAAAGGATTTAGCTTGACAGTTTATTCCAAGTTAAAAGGTCAGGGATTTTCAAGGTGGTGTGGTAAATATTTTAGCATAGGAAAGTTTAAATTCATTTTGCTCAGCCAAACAAACACCAAAACAAACTAGGGCAAATGGCAGCAATATGTCTCGTATTTTGTAATTAACGTTAGCTACGCAGTTTAAAGTTGAAATGGGGAAGCGTTGCGTATGATTTGTTATCGCTAACAGTTCCTTATGCGAACACCTTAACTAAACAAATTGGTCAAACTAACCAACGAAATGAGGGTAGAAACGATGAAGATTTTCCTTCATAGAGAAACGTGGTCACATGAATAGCAAGTTTTGATTGAGTTTCCTGAATAACCAGCTAGCATATCAGGATAATCCAAAACATCAAACACAACGTGAATTATATGCTTTTAATTGATAACATTCACACTACTTCTTTACAATAATTTATTTTAAGGATTAATACGGTGTATATGACTGGTTACTTGATGTTATGCAAACATTCATAATAAAAAGGCCATAGTGTCGTGTCTGGTGTATTTTGGGTTAGTAGTTTAGGCTTTAATGGATGACTTCAAATTAAATTTGGGTTTTATTTGTATACAAGGATGCAGTCTGTTACCCCCATATTGAAAATCCCTTTAAATACGCATGCAAGTCCATTAAACATGTAACAAAATAATAAACACATACCATTTCATTGCCTTTTTTTAAATACGAAAATGTACTGCTTTCAAATCAGATTTCATATCTTGCAACCCTGTTTTCACTTTTTTTTTTTTTTTACTTGAGAGGAAACAGACATATAAATCAGGAAATGTGTGTACAGGGGTCCTGTCGAGGACAGGACATTGTATTTCAGTCAGTTTCGTATTTTTTTCTTTTATGCATGAAATCTTGAGGACATTATGCAACCGTGTAACTGAATTGCATTTCCTGGTGAATTAGCAACATGGGGTGACATTTACATCATGCTATATTCAATTCAGATAGATATACACACACGCACGCATACAGTTACGTACAAAAAGATGGCAGAGCAAGAGAGGTGTATGAAAGTTAGCGTTAGTGCGTAACTGAATAAACGTCGGTTTAAATACACTTCAGTTTAGGTTACACTGCGCTTGTCACATACTCTGTGGTGTCATTTAGTCAATATGACCATATTTGAGTTTTTAAAACTTAGACCCATGCACGTTATGGCAGGCGGAACAAAATATCGACGCCAGCGTTGTAGCCCGACCTCGTTGAGTGTGTCACAGGAAGCGCGCTACACGGAAGTTGTATTTTCTTTGTGTTTCTCCCTTTAGCGTCGTTTAACATAAAGAAAGTAACACGTTATCTTAGTTATGCACGAAGTTACAAAGTTTTATTGACCGCGGTGTATCGCTTAGCAACTGAGCTGTGTATACGTGTCTGTATTTGCCTGGTTTGATGATGGGCGAGCGGATTATTTTGCAGAGAATTTGTTAACCCCGGTCAGAAAGCTAGCGTGTTAGCTGCGTCTATGCACTACTGTAAGCTGAGCAGAACGACGCAGATGCAGGATCCGACAAATTAAAAAAAAAATCTGTAAGCTGTTGTTTATCTACCAGCGTTAACCAAAACGGAGAAAATGCATCGAACACGCGAATCCACCTCATGGTTTGTATTTAACCAGCTGCTTTGTGATATGTTTTCCTTTACACAGTAATGTTTGCGTAGTTAGGTGTGGAGTAATCTGAACTTTGCTGGATTATGCACATTAATTACGCGGTTGCGGTATGACTAGACATTCCCAAAAGAAGCTGATCGGACAGTGTGCATTATCTAGAGATGGGTTACTTGCAGTTACCCGGTCTAACTTTTTTTATTACAGCCTTTGAGTGGCTTAAGTAAAATGACAGTGGCATTGGAAAACAAGGATTTGTACAAGTACGCGCCTCCGCTTGGGCGGCACAAGGGTTTTCGTTTTAAACGATGCAACTGTTTTCTCCGTTTCAGATCTCTGCAATAGAGATCTTCTTCTGGAGTAGGAATGGACGAGCAGAAATCAAACTGCGAAGAAAATGATTCAGAAACTGCAGGTTAGTAAACATTAGAAAAAGGTCATTTCTTTAGCCACGAGTATGTTATAAATTAATAAGCATGTGTTTTTTTTAGTTGATGTAAATACTTTTTATAACTTTGTATTGTAGTAACTACACTCTTTCATTCATGCACGTATTGTGGACATGCTATAGTTAAGTGTATAAAACACAATCTTGTATATTGCACAGCAGTGATAGCTTGTGGCTCCTTTGGTTGAAATCAAGTGAAGAGTGCTACCTATCTGGGATTTTTAAAGGGCACATTTATATTTGCTTCCATGTTTCTCTCAGCTGATGATGGGACCCCTGCAAAGGAGAGCGTCCAAGTTAAGGGGGAACTGAGTGGCCCTGTTGCTGCAGAGGACATCTCAGGCACTACCGTGGACACTTCCATCTCATCATTGTAAGGCCTTCTATAAATAATGCGGTTTGAGCTGCTTTGCATAAAATGTAGGTCAGGCTTGAATAGCTTGGTTTATAGGAAAAGGCTATCTTCAATAAATAGAACATGACGTTCAGTAGAAACTTGTTTAGAGGCATTGATCTCTCAGCCAAGGTCAAATATAACACAAAATGTAAATATTAATGCATAGCATTTGATTAAACTGGACTGTTTTGTTGAAGTAATGTGTACAGAGTGGCTGAACATCTCTGCTGTTTGGTGTTTGTTTCAGGGAGACTGTCAGGGCCTGTGCTCTTTGTAACTGTGTAGAGCGTAGTCTGCACGGACAGCGGGAGCTCCGGTGTTTTGGACCCTCTCCCGATCGGCCCAGCTTGGAGCCCTCTATCTCCTCTTTGCCAGCAGCTGGAAACGATGACCTGTCTTCCATTGGATTCTTTGAGTCCACCTGTCTGGCATCTCTCTTTAATGACACAGGTATGATAATGAATCAGAATCATGGTAATGTCACAGTCATGTTTTGATGTTGGATTGAGGCACATTGAGTTTCTTTCCAGTTTGTCATATTTTTAGGCTTTTTTTAAATAATGCAGAGCTCAACCTGTTTGTTCAGATTTATACATCTTACTTGTCCAACCACAACAAATATAAATCATTTCTATTTTTAGCAATGGCTTGTACACCACTATTGACATGTTTGACTTTAGTATGATATAGGGATGCTCATTTTAACCATTTAACCGTTAACCGACCGATTTGAAGTTTAAACGATTAACACAATCAGTTAAACGGTTTAAAAGGTCATTTTATTTATTTATTTATTTCAGTGTTTTACCTACTCGTAGTCTATATAAAATTGTGTTGACAAAAAAAATTGCATTTTATTGGCCACATTCACACAGCAGCAGAATACAGTTGAGTACAGGGAGTGACAACCGCGTTCTGTAACGGAACTCACCTGGAAATGTTTAGGACTCGCGAGCGCGTTTATGGAACACACGTGAGAGCCGCTCTGCTGCACAAACGCACTTCTAGCAGGTGTTACGTGTTTTAATGTGTTTTGGGTAACTTATAGTGATGAAGAAATGAGCTGCGTGTCATCTGAAAGTTTTTGTAGATCTCTTTTTAATTTATAAAAAAAAATTGAGTGTTCCTTAAATTTTCGAATTTTCAGTTCCCGTCAGGACCACGTAACAAAAACAGGCTGTTTAAATAGCACAGCATTAATTGAATAAACTTTAACAAAAATACAAGCATGATGCTTACTTTTCAACCAGTTACAATGCTTGCCTCATAGATTTTGACAAATTAACAATTAACAGTTTTCTGCGGTAATAAACAGCATGTCACATATGATGTATATAGATTTAAATTTTGAACTGGGATCATTTCTTTGAATTAGACAGGTTTATTGTGTGTTGAATGCTCGTTAGTTTGGTCATGAGGACTCAAGTGTTCAGTGCGGCTCCTCATTCATAAGGCAGCTTCCTCATGTTTTCTCTGACGTACCGCAGGTTCATTTTTGGGACCTTTGCGGTTTGTAAATCAATTTTCGGAAAGCAGTGGAAGGCAGAGGGGAGGCCCGTGTCCCTCTCCGCTCTTGTTTGCATGATTTACCAAAGCTCACAGTAAGACGCTTGTCATGTTAAGGGGACGCTGAGGGAACGTGCAGGTCAGCAGGCTGGATTGTGAATTTAGAGTTAAAAAAATGGGGTTTACATGTCCCAGAGCACCACAGATCTACAGAGCAACGCACTTAATTCTCCAGAATAAGTCATGCCTGTGAACAACATACTTAAGATACATTGCCTCCTTCCGCGATGAAAGAAAGAATACAAAAATGAAGGATAACTTCATTTCCAACTAGTGAGAGAAATTCACAGAAAAGGTTTTTGGGGAGATTTTGATGCAACAAAACAAAAAAATAGAGTGATCAATAATTGATTTTTCAATACTTTACAATAAA
This sequence comes from Enteromius viviparus, assembly GCA_032353835.1. NCBI lineage: Eukaryota > Metazoa > Chordata > Actinopteri > Cypriniformes > Cyprinidae > Enteromius > Enteromius viviparus. The sequence goes on from JAUCNO010001079.1 coordinate 784,650, forward strand.
CGCCAGTTTGTTTAAAAGTAAATAATAATTTGATATATATGTTAAAGTTAGAAATACACTATATTACCAAAAGTATTCGCTCACCTGCCTTTACTCATTCTATGAACTGAAGTGCCATCCCATTCCT
>JAUCNO010001079.1:784861-835144 GCA_032353835.1 Enteromius viviparus
GTTTGATGAAAGAACTCGCGCCTGTCATGTCAGAAAGTGTTAAGACTTAGTTTTGTGGACGTTGCCATCTTTGATATAAATATTACTATTTTTAACGGGTCACAGGCGCTATCCTTTGAATTCAATTCTCATTTAAAATAATGTTGTCAGTTAAGCGGTTAATAATCGGTTAACGAGAGTCGGTTGTCGGGAATGAGAAATAACCGAAATGAGCATCCCTAGTATGATATTTTTTTTTCATGTTTTTGACAGCCTCTTAATATATGAAAATAGTAATGCTGTTTTATGTTTGTGGAGACTGTGATTATTTGTTTCTTTGAGTAAAAAAAAAAAAGATTAAATTGACAATCTTTTGTAAAAACATAAATGTCTTTACTGTCACTTTATTTATTTTTGTTGTTGTATAGAAGTATCCGTTTCTTTAAAATGGGTTACTTAACAAAAGTTATCTTACAATAAATTATTTTTTTAAGAAAATTAAGAAACATTATTTATAAAAAAACATTTTACCTGTGCCTTAAAGTTTTCAATTTACTGTAATCTAAACAATGTCATACGTATTACCCAACATGATCTTAGCAGGATACTAAATGCTAAATCAGTACATCACAAGAAATCAATCGTTATGGCTTGCATGCTATAAAAATACACATTATCAACAAATGTATGACATAGCTTGATGGAGAAGTGACAGTTCCATCAACTGCTTCTAAATTCTCTCACTGGCCCCCAGGGTTTAACGTTGAGCCCTGCAATAGGAAAAAATGCGGTTAGTGAGCATATGTTTTAGTGCGTAGGTTTAGCTGCCAGTTTTTTTGCCATGCAGAGATAACCTGTTTTATAGATCGAAGTTGGGATTTTATGAAACAAGACCTTATAAAATGTGCTTTGAATGTATTTTCTTCTCAGTAGTGTTATTACTGCAAATCCTTTCTTATGAAACAGGGAGCTGCTGGGTTCACCACTGGTGTGCCGTGTGGTCTGAGGGAGTGGAGCAGACTGAGGGTGAGGTTCTGATAAACGTGGATAAGGCAGTCATCTCAGGGATACAGCGGGTAGGCTGACAGCTTCTTTATCAGAGCATTAAACCTCATAAATCTTGCTTTATTGCGGGCAAATTAATTTTTCTTTCTTTTGCTTTTGCGTTTCTATCTCTGCTTCAGCCATGTGATTATTGTAAACGGATGGGTGCTACCATCCGATGCCGGGCCGAAGGCTGCTCACGGTTCTACCACTTCCCCTGTTCGGCTGCGAGTGGGTCATTCCAGTCCATGAAGCAGCTGGCACTCCTCTGTCCAGAGCACATAGAGAAGGCCGAGGAGATTGGTACGGGATGACAGTGCAACAGATGCGATATCATCAGTAAATAAAGTTGAAGTTTTAGCGGTTGCTGAGATGCTGCCGTGTTTGTTTTTGCAGCTGGAGAGGAAGCGCGGTGTGCAGTGTGCGACTCCATTGGGGAACTGTCGGGTCTGCTATACTGTACGGGCTGTGGGCAGCACTATCATGATGCCTGTCTAGAGATCAGTGCCACACCACTTCAGCGGTCAGGTTGGCAGTGTCCTGAGTGCAAGGTGTGCCAGACCTGCAGGTAAGATCATGCATCCTTATTAAACCTACCAGTGATGCGCTGAAATTTTGGCAAATTTTTATTTCATCTGTTAGAAGCTGATATTTAATTAGTGTTTCCCCAATGGAACTCTGTTAGTGTCTATTTCATGCACACTACATGGATAAGCCACAACACTAGAGCGGGATTACCAAAATTGATTTCTGTTTGTATTCACTTACTGATATGGATTCTTGATGATCTCAAGATCATTGTTTTGATGGTGTGTGGATTGCAGTAAGCTTTGTGCAGTTAATTTTAATATAAGTCGCAGCTTTAAAATTCTATCAGTTTTAAAATACAGTAAATTAGTTTTTCTGTTAAAAACAGTAAAACATACTGGAATATATCATATCATGTAATTATTCAATCAGTGTTTCAGTGGAAATGCATCAGTATAACATCTTGTAGACATGCTACATTTACCATAGAAAAGACATTGAGGCAAAATCACTCTTACAGAGGAGCATTTTGATAAATGTGTGTGCTATATTACAAATGTATTATATTTTTACTTTTAACCTGTTGGCTTCACTATTTAATGAATGTTTGAATAAGTGTCAAAAAACATGATATTTCAGACAACCTATAAATGTTTATATTTTAGCAGCAAATTGGAGCAGAAACAATTGTGTTAGTAAAATTGGATAGAAAATTCTTAATTTGCAATTTAAATATCTGAACAACTTTTAAATGTTTATTGTTATATTTTGACTATTTATTTTATTATACAATGTATTTTTATTTTTGGGCCAGGTGCATCCTTCATTTTTCAGGTGCATCTCTGTGTATATGTTGTTATTTGCAAAGATGTCCTGGTAAATGTGTATTTATTTATTTTTGAAATGACTTCCAGGCAACCAGGGGAGGATACAAAGATGCTGGTTTGCGACGCTTGTGACAAGGGCTACCACACCTTCTGTCTATTGCCGGCCATGGACTCAGTACCCCCTGATTCATGGAAGTGCAAAGTAAGCTTAAACCCGTGACTCATTCTTACATGCCCTTCATCTGTGTAATATCACCATTTAAGGCAGAATTCAGACCTGTGCGGTTTATTTACATAGTTGCTCTGCTCTTTTCTCATGCCTAAAACTGCATAGAGAAACCACTTGAATTTTTCAGCCAAGGTTCCCCTAAAAATGAAAATCGTTGTCATTTAACTCACCGGCATGTCGTTGAAACACAAAGAAGTTTATCCAGTTCGAATAAAGCGTCATCCAAGCAATTTAAAAATGTTTGCCGATCCTTTTATGGTAGCCCTTCGAGCGATTGTGGCATGTAATGGCGATATCAGTTTGTACAGATGTTTGGCGAGTAGGAAAATGTGATTTTTGTAAGTGAAATATCTCCCTATTGTTTTGTCTAACCTGATTTGCATGTCTGTTTCAGCGGTGCCGTGTGTGTATTGACTGTGGCATGCGAGGGCTAAAGCTTCCTGGCTCTGAGCAGTGGTTTGAGAGCTACACAGTATGTGAGGGCTGTCAGCGCAGGCGCACCTCTGTGTGCGGTGTGTGCAGTAAGGCCACAGAGCCCTCTGTCTCCCTGCAACATCGCTGTGCCATCTGCCACAGGTCAGTTTATGTACCTTCTGGCATTAAGAACAGGAAAGTGAGCTGCTTTGTTGTCTAGAGCTAAGCATGTAGTGCTGTACCCAGAAGAGGGTTGCTAAAATGGAGGTGACCTTTAAAGATTCTCCAATGTGAAAGCAGTTTTTGCTGTGAAGTAATGAACAAACTGACTTCCGTTTGTCTCTTTGCATAAATTTAACTTGTATTTGATGTCCTCTGCAGATGGGTACACAGTGATTGTGCCTCTCTGTCAGGGCCTCCTGAGGAGAAATGCATCTGTGTGCTCTGCAAAGAAATCCCAGATGATGTTCCAATCGAGTCTGAAGTGTCATCCACACAAGTAGAAGAGAAAGCTGCTTTGGAGGTGCCAATGGAATTGGGTATGATCTTAAGTGTTCTGTTTTTTTATGAGAGCATGCTCTGTTGGTTTCTTATAGAACTGTACAATCCACATATCTATTTTGCAAATCTCATGTGATAAGCACTAAATAAAGACTGTAGAGGTAGATACAGGGTCCAGGATGTTCTTATGTTTCTTGTTCCTCAAAGTACATTCAGGGGTTTTTAGTATTGGAAGAGATGTTGTGTTTGTAGTGTAAACAGTTATGATTCCTTTTTGCGCATGTACCTGTGAATTATCCATTGGGTTTAAAATTTGATAGTCATGTGCTTTTAGGAAAAGTCCATACATGCATAATGCTTCTGGGATGTTTGGTTTGATGTCAATATAGTTAAAGTGACAAAAGTAGTTTTAATATTGGAGCTTGATTAAATTCGGCTTGGAATCTCTAGCTTGCTGTTCTCATCTGGTTTTAAGATTCTCATTTTAAAAAGCATCACTTTCAACTGGTTGTGTATTTTTAACTTATATTCATTTTTATGCTTAATTATTCTACAATTATAAACAGCAGTATTAACTGTAATTACATTTAAATGTATTTTAAAATGCATCTAATATGCCCAAGAAACACATTTTCCTTTATTGTTATTGATCTTAAGAACAGTTGTTTTGCTTAATACTTTGTAAAACAAATTTTTTTTCAGGGTTCTTTGATTAATAGAAAATTCTAAAGAACTTATTTAAAAAAATAAATATTTTTCAACGGCGTAAATGTCTTTTGAACTATGCAAATTTGAATTACAATTCTGAATGATGTATTGCAGTTGTTCTCTGTATAGTGTGTTGTATGGTGGGCTAGTTGGTGATACCTAGCCCTAGCTTCTTTTCTCTGTGGACAGAGTTTTATTGACTGATATTAGATGTGGATATTGAGCCGATGTGTTTAATTTTAGGGACAGAGCTTGAGGTGGATGGAACGGCAGAAGGGAAAGAAAGCATTCTGGAGGAGGAACTACAAGGAGAAGGTGCTGAGTGCAACAGAGAGACTGATGTGCACAGTGAGGTCTCTACAGAGCAACAGGACCCTTTAGCTACAGTTTCAGGTAAATTTAAAACCCACCACAGTAGTTCAGGCTTACACGTGCTAACATTGTGACAGTCACAGTAATTGTTGTTTTTATTTTTTATGTAGTAGTGGTATATTTATGACAGCATAGTTTAAATGTGTAATAAAAAAATAGTTTGGAGGGTGATTTTATTTTTTTGATAAGTTATAAATAAATAAATATATATACACATATATACACATATATACATATATATTATTTATTTATTTATTTATTATTTTATTTTTTTTAACAATGTTATTTATTTATTTTTTAATATATATTTCCAATAATATTTTTAAGTTTCTGGGAATTGTATAATTTTGCAGTGTAACACTGAAAACCTGCCTATTGTGTTTTGTAGAAGCTGATGAAAAACAAAAAGAGGAGACAACTACCATTGAAACAGTGGCTGTAGAGGCCATTGAGGAAAAATCAGTGGACACTCAGGACCCTCCTGTGAAGGATAGCCCAGACAGCCCTGTTTCAGACACACTAGAGGAAGCCCAACTTGATGTAGCTGAAACTTGCACAGAAAAGCAGGAGGAGTTGCATGGGCAAGACAGTACTCCTCAGACAGAGTTGGTCAGCACAGAGGAGGCTACAGAAACAAACCCTCCAACAAACCTATGTTGTCAGTCTTCTCAAGTCTCACTCCCTGTTTTGGAAGAAGCAGAGCCAGTTGTTATGGATTTAGAGGAGCCACAGCAGGAGGAAGCAATAGACCGGACTCCTCCCCCTGCTCCTCAGACAGAAGTGCTCCCTGCATCTGACACTGATGATAGAATGGGCCAGTCTGAGGATGAGGAAGAGGAGGATGAGCAGGGGGTGGAGGAATCCCTAGATGAGTCGCTCCTCAAAGATGAGAGTCAGGGAGAAGATAACCAGTCCAGGAAAGAGATGCAAGAGGATATGAAGCGGGAGCTGGTCCTCGATGAGACATCAAACATTAGCCACGGTGACGAGAGCAGCAGCGGTTTCCTCGGCTCGCCGGCTGAAGCAGACTCTCAGATGCTGTCCATGGAGCTCAGCCTGGTGCCAGCCGGCAGGACTCGTTCTGATTCGCTGCTCACCGAAACAGAGGACTCGTTGCCTTTTGATCCACTCAAGCTCGATGGAGATAAAGTGAAGCGCAGAGGCTCTCCAGGACGCTCACGGGTAAAACAGGTGGATGTCAGACACCAAACCTTTTCTCATTAACATTGGATTCTGAAGGGTTTCAGGTACACTGCTAGTCCAAAAGTAGTCATTTTGATGCTGAAACATTGTTTTCTGACTTTTCAGGGCAGAGGCGGTGGTTTCCCAGGGAAGCGGCGGCCACGTGGTGGCGGTGGCGGCGGTGGTGGTGGCAGCAGTGGCGGCAGTAGTAGTGGAAGAGGGCGTGGGCGGTCACGTCTCAAAGCAATGGCCTCTTGCATTGATGCCTTTCTAGTAAGTTTTTCACTTCATCTGTCAGCTCTTCCTTTCCTTGCATTTTTAGGCACATTTCTTTTCAGTTGTTATCTTTTGTTGTTAATCTAAATTGAAATTGAATTGTAACTAAAATGTAGTTTTTTGTTGTTGTTTTTTTTATGTTACTATTTACACAATATAAAATTTTTTAAAACAATACAGTGTTAATCAATTCATAAATTAAAGTAAAAATAAATAAATGAAATATAAATACACTGCTCAAGAAAATAAAGGGAAAACTAAAATAACACATCCTAGATCTGAACGAATTAGATATTTTTATTAAATACTATATTTAATATTTATTTAATAAAGTTATTTACATAGTTAAATGTGCTGACAACAAAATCACACAAGAATTATCAATTGAAATCAAATTTATTAACCCAACCCATGCAGCCCGCCTAAAAAATGTCAACACATACCATTACTGACCCACTGCCAAACCGGTCATGCTGGAGGATGTTGCAGGGAGCAGAACGTTATCCACTGCGTCTCCAGACTCTGTCATGTCTGTTACATGTGTTTAGTGTGAACCTGCTTTATCTGTGAAGAGCACAGGGTGCCAGTGGCGAATTTGCCAATCCTGGTGTTCTCTGGCAAATGTCAAACGTCCTGCACGGTGTTGAACTGCCAGCATTCAAAGTGACCAAAACATCAGCCAGAAAGCATAGGAACTGAGAAGTGGTCTGTGGTCACCTCCTGCAGAACTCCTTTATTGAGGGTGTCTTGCTAATTGTGTATAATTTCCACTTGTTGTCTATTCTATTTGCACAACAGCAAGTGAAATTGATAGTCAATCAGTGTTGCTTCCTAAGTGGGCAGTTTGATTGTATTAGTGCATTTGATTTTTTTGAACTGTGTGTCTATTCATCTATCCGTATATATATATCTTAAATATAAAAAGTCACTACGAGTACTTAGTTTAGATGCTAAAATACCAAAAAAAGAGACTAAAGTTACTCAAGCTGACAGGAAAAAAACTCGACACTAAATCAAAAAAAAGAAAAGATAAAAAAAGACAAACAACACGTGTATTAAAACCTAAATATAAAATAAATATTAACAATTAAAATTCATTAATTTTTTTGAGGCATAGATTTACTTTTTTGGGGGGGGGGTTAAATAGTGCGTTCTCGTCATGATTTAGTTTCTCTAATTAATACTGTTAAGTGCTTTGACACAATCTGTATTGTTACAAGCACTATATAAATAAAGGTGACTTGACTTAGTTAAAGGTTCACAACCTAAAATGAAATGGCTCACCATACAGCCAATACACCATACACCTCTTGTGCTGAACAATGGTTTTGCAAGTTTAAATGAAATGCATTAATTATGTTTACAGCAAACCATGACTGCAGACACTGGACTTAGCAAAGAAGAAGATGAGGAGGAAGATGACACCATGCAAAATACTGTGGTACTTTTCTCCAACACTGATAAGTTTGTCCTGCAGCAGGTACGAATATAACTTTCATTATTCCACTCTGACTTCCTTTTAAATTCAGCATCATGAATTACAATTACTTGATTTGTCTAATTTATTTTATGTCTTTTACAGGACATGTGTGTAGTGTGTGGTAGTTTTGGACAGGGTGTGGAGGGCCAGCTTTTAGCTTGTGCTCAATGTGCACAATGTTATCATCCATACTGTGTGAACAGCAAGGTAAGCATTTAAACAATCTATTCTGTATGATTACTGGCATTATGCACAGACATTCATTATTTATTATTTTTATGTCCCCTCTGTAGATTACCAAGATGATGTTGAGAAAAGGCTGGCGTTGTCTTGAGTGCATTGTGTGCGAGGTGTGTGGGAAGGCTTCAGATCCTGCCCGTTTGCTGCTTTGTGACGACTGTGACGTCAGCTATCACACTTATTGCTTGGATCCACCCTTACAGACTGTGCCCAAGGGAGGCTGGAAGTGCAAATGGTGTGTCATTGCCTTCATATGCATTTATATGTGCCACGAGTCCAAAGAGACTGTTTTCTAACCAGAGCATCGTTTTACTCCCTTCAGGTGTGTGTGCTGTATGCAGTGTGGTGCTAGCTCCCCTGGGTTCCACTGTGAGTGGCAAAATAACTACAATCACTGCGGCCCTTGTGCCAGCCTGGTAACTTGTCCTGTGTGTCGTGAGAACTTCATGGAAGAGGAGCTGCTTCTGCAGTGTCAGCACTGTGACAGGTCAGTAATGCATTCCGTTGCATGGTCTTAGTATGTATTTTTAAATGTTTTTTTTTTTTTTATTGTTACACCAGTTCTTTTAGAATCATGAAAAAGTGGGAAAATAATGGCTTACAAATATATACACATACCAGTACAATTATTTTTTTAAACATTGATAATAATTAATGTTCAATGAGCAACATGTCAGCATTTTAGAAGAATTTATTATAAGCCTTGGTGAGTGTGAGACTAATTGTTTCTTTGCTTTACAGATGGGTTCATGCTGTATGTGAGAGTCTTTACACTGAGGATGAGGTTGAACAAGCATCTGATGAAGGCTTTGCCTGTACAGCCTGCACTCCATATGTCCCGAGGCCTGTTGGTGAGTTTCTTGATGCTTTCAATTGCTAATAAATGTAAAAGTGTTAATTTTACATAACTTTGCCATAATAATTGCCTTTATCTGTCTTTTTTAGTGGAGTCTTCTATGATGTCAGCCTTCAAAATGAAAGAACCAGGTATGTGCGTATTTGATAATTAGTTGTCAGGCTTTCATCTATTAGCTATTTTTATGGTTTAATCACTGTTTCTCCATCCACTTACTCAGAGCCACAATTTTATCGTCTGGAGGGAGTCTGGCTAACAGAGACTGGCATGTCTTTATTGCGAAGCATGTCCATGTCACCCCTGCACAAGCGCAGACAGCGCCGGTCCCGACTGGGCACCATGTGTATTGATGAGCTGAAAGAAGGCGATGCAGATGGTGACGAGGGGAAAGGTCAGATAATTTTTTATACTTTTATACTGATTACCAATATTTATATCTTTGTTCCAATTGAAGTTTGGTACAGTGTTTATAAATGTCCAAAGACTTTACTGGAACATTGTGCTAAATCAGTAATTCACTGTCATTGATTGATTGTGAATGCAAATAATAAGAAACTGAAATTGTAATAGGAGGTGCAGAAGCGATGGAATGTGAGCCCAAGCTGGAAGCCCCTGGGAGCCCAGATAGGGATGGAGGGGTGGACAGAGAAACTGGGGCAGATGGAGGTATAGAGGGCATGGCTGACTGTGAAACTCTCAAAGGAGGAGTAGAGGAGACTGAAGACGGGAAGAAGAGAAAGCGTAAACCATACAGACCAGGTTATTGAGCTGCTTCATTTCCTAATAGTTCTATCAGTGTTTTGTTCTTTGAAAGAAATAGGCAATAAAGTGATTTTTCGCTTATAGGGATTGGAGGGTTCATGGTCCGGCAAAGAAAGTGTCACACACGAATGAGGAGGAGTCTATCTGCTTCTGGTGATGGTGTTCCTGAAGGTCAAGCAGCTGAAATGAAACTTGAGGAAGGCAAGTGTGGCCAAATCGAAGTTCACTCTGTCCCAGCATACACCAGCAACTGGTGTTTGTTTGATTTTATTGTGTCAGCGTGTTAACCTTGTTTTAGCACAACCTGAATATGCTTCTCTTGAGTGTTTGAATGTTTTCAGTTTGGTATATTTTTCCAACATGTTATGTAATCTGACATGAAATCCTAATGCCTTTACAAACTGCATTAAAATCAGTGTTTGATATTTGTGGGTGCAACTGCCTGGCGCTGGCAGTGTTGATTGACTGGCAAAATGTTTTTTAGTTTCTTTATGAATGAATTTAATTTGCATCAAAACACTAAGGAAATGTGAACTGCATCTGCAAATATACTTGTTTTTGTGCAGCATATATTTAGCTTTTTCCCCCCGCAACTTTAGCCCAGCATCCTCTAGAGATGTTTCTTAGCACATTGTGATTTAACATGTTAACCTCAATCTAAGCTTATGTCTGTCATTTTTAAAGTCAATATTTTTTTTCCCATTTAGGACCTCATCCTGACATACCTCTCGATGTCCCAGAGGCAAAAACAGCAGAAGGAGAGGGTGAGCAAGCCAAGAAGCGCAGGGGCAGAAAAAAGAGCAAGTTGGAGGATATGTTTCCTGCATACCTGCAGGAGGCTTTCTTTGGCAAGACATTACTCGATCAGAGTAAGAGAGCTTTTCTTGCTCCTCCAACCCAAAGACATACGCAGGGCGTTCTAAGACCACCACTCCCTGGACAGGGGGCCAGAAATGCAGCCTCTGAACCAGGTAAGAAACTGTTAATGCTTTTGTTCGAGAATAATTACGTCTGACCAGGTGGAGAAAAAAATTGTTTTATTGTTCTTACAGTAGAGGCTGCAGCCAGGCTGACTGGGCTGCCTATGGAACTAAAGCAAGAAGGTGAGGGATCCAAGCCTCTAGGAGATCAAGCAGGTGGGATTTTCAAGACTGAGGTGCTTTGATATTTTGACAATGAATGTTAGCAGAACATTGTTTAACTTTATTTGATATTTAGAAGGGCAAGGAGCAAGTGGGCAACTTTCCAATAAAAATCTGAGCTCAGGAGATACACAAGAGTCTGATGCACAGAAGAATGAAGGTAATTTCTTTTAAGAAAACACGTAGGTAGTAAAACAGCAAGACGTAAAACAAAGAGGTAGCTGTCATGAGCAGTTGTGTTACTCAAAAGATCACATTTTCACCCACCAGATCTCCCTCAGGGACTAGAAGGTCAGGACTCTCAGCAGTTTTTCCGGAAAGTACTTGGACCCACTGAGGGAAACACTGCAAGTGGGCCTCTGCCGCCTAGCATTAAGACTGTTCGGGAGGGTGATTCAAGTCAAAGTGGTTGTCCTCAAAGAAGCCTTCTAGGTATAGGCTGAATTTCATATTATTGTTCAGATTTCTTTATACGTGTCTACACTTTTTTATTTTTTTTATTTTATAATTTAACTACAGGTGCATCCTTATCTGGCACACTCCCTACAACTAGTATGATGGACTCTCTTTCAGGTCTCTCCCAGTCCCCCTTTTTCGACATACGGTAAGCTGTAGACTTGCTTTATTTTGCCACTTTTGTGACTAATTTACATTTGAATTATTGAATTTCTCCTTCTTTAAATATGTAAATATTTAAATATGTTAATTTTTTGGTTTATTTGTGTAATCTTCAGTGATCGAGGTGGTCTTTTCAGTCCAGACCAGGATGAGGAAAGCCCATGGGCAACACCATCCACTCCAGCCACCCCTTCCACTCCTCCAACTCCTACTGAACCGGAAGGTGATGGCCTCTCCTACAATCAGCGCAGTTTGCAGCGTTGGGAAAAGGATGAGGAATTAGGAAATCTATCTACCATCTCTCCTGTACTATATGCTAATATGAACTTCCCCAGTCTTAAACAGGACTACCCTGGTTAGTATTAAATTGGCTTTTAGGAAGTGTTGAAGTTGGTGTATCTGACAATTAATTGCTTTACTGCTAAAAAAAAAAAGAGTTTACACAGTTAAAGGTTTGTTAGGCCTGTTTCATTATTTCCTTTCTGTTCATAGACTGGGCAAGTCGCTGTAAACAAATAATGAAGATTTGGAGGAAGGTATCAGCAGCAGACAAGGTTCCTTATCTGGTAGGTGCAAGTTTGAACCTATAGTGTAATTGAATTTTATAGTACTGTCTTTATTCTCTAACAATTTTCTTTTGTTTACTACTTTTCCATTATCCATTCAGCAAAAGGCCAAAGATAATAGGGCTGCTCAGAGAATAAATAAGGCACAGAAGGTAAGTGGCCTTCTATTTAAATTAACTGTATATTAATTTGAAATGTTTGCATTGTAATTTTACACATTTTTCTTTATTCTAATCAACAGCAGGCAGAGAGTCAAGTATGTCGCCCTATCAAAACTGAGCCTGGCCGTATTAAAGGGGAGCGCCCTAATCTGCACCTCCAAATTCCCCCACCCTCAGGCTCCATATCCACACCCTCTCAGCCGAGCTCTGCAGAGAGTCCTTACCCCCTTGCCCCTGACTCTGCATCTTCAGCCTTTTTCCCCGATGGACCCCTCAAGACTCCCTGCTCAGCTGATGTTCAGACAGACCCATTTTCTAAACTTCCCTCTCAGTCTCCGCACCTTCAGTCTCAGCCATCCACCCCATACTCACAGCCTTCTTCCAGCCCCTTGCAGGCCTCTTCCTCAGGTTATTCTATGCCTGGCCCACAGGGTGCTACTCAGGGACGGCCAGCCAACTTTGGCTCCCTTGACATGCAACCAGGGACTCCTCGCAGGGCCCAGCAGGTTGACCCATTCTTTAAATCACAACAGCAGATCTCCAAACCTCAGCAGCCCTCTCAGGAGGGCTTAGGTCTACCTGGGAGTCCTCGATCAAGGCCTGGTGGGCCTGGAGAGTCGCAGTTCTTCTCACCACCTCATACAGCCCTTTGTGGAGACCCTTACCGTGGCCAGCATGGAGCTAGCCGGCAAGATCATGCTTCATCTCCATCACCATCTGTGATGGCTTCTTCACCTGCTGGTGTGGGTCCAAATCGGGCAGAAATTAATGCCCCATCTCCACGTTCTTCATTTGGCAGACAAGACTTTAGCGCTGGTTCTCCTGCTAGTTTGGACTGTGGAGATGGTCTGTTCAAAGCTCCTATGACACCTCGTATGCATCAGGGGGATGCAGGTGGATTATCTGTTTCACACCCTCCAGGTGCCTCTCCTAATCATCCTCCTGAGAGTTACCGCCAATCTCCCTCTACGTTCTCTGACCCTTATGCCCAGCCTCCCCTCACACCACGACCTCAATCGGGTGACGGCTCCTCTCCTCTACCCCAGAGGCTTCCTGTGTCTCAGCAAGAAACATACTCAAGATTGCCTTCCAGTCCTCAGTCACAAGGCAGTTCTCAGTCGCCTCTCACACCAGGAGCCATTTCCAATGATGTGCTTTCTGTGCAGTCACCAGCCACTCCACGCTTCCAGTCACCTGACCCTTTCTCCCGCCCACCTTCACGACCTCAGTCCAGAGACTCTTTTGCTTCATTGAATAAACCCCCCCGCCCATCTTCTGTAGCACCAGAAGGTAACTCTCCCTTTAGAGGCTCACCTCATCATAGCCAGCAACCCCCCTGCTCACCCTCAGTAGCAGATCCGCTCTCTGGAAAACCCCCTGCTTTCAGCTGCAGTCCTGGTGTAGGGCTTCAAATGGGCCAGCAACAAGTAATTGGCCAGCAGCAGATGATGACTCCTCAGCAAGCTCAGGTCCACCTCCAGCAGCCACAGTCCCAGACACAACCAGTGGGTGCTGAATTTAACTCAAGAATAGCACTTCCACCTGGAAACCAAGAAGCAAGTGTGCGGGCAACAGATGCTCCACATTTACCCAAGTTGCCAGGGGTGCAGGATATGTCAGACCTATCAGCTGGACAGGATCCAGCTCTCATGAGCCTTAGTCCATCCGAGTTAGAAAAGCACAGACAGGTAGACATTGAGTGGTCTAAATTAAATTTTTTTGGGTAGAATGAGTTTTGAATAGAATTAATTTTCACTTTTGTGTTTTTTGTACCACAGAGGCAACGGTTACGAGAGTTTTTGATAAGACAAAAAATGCAAAGAAACTCACTTCGCCAAGAGAAGGAAGCACCTGTGGTGGGTAATCCTGCTCAGAGTTGGCCAGGCGGGGAAATGCCAGCCTTTCAGCAAGACAAAAGCCAGCGAGCACCACCTCCTTACCCTCAGGTATTGATATAGAATTAATATTGAATGGGATGTACTGAAACTGGGTTGCATGATTTTATTTAAAAAATGTAGTAAATTTTTGTGATTATCATTAATTTAATATTATTATTACCAAGTAAAATATGAAAAGGAATATTTTAATATACAACTGTTAAATTATTTCATCATCATTATTCGTTTACAAATGTTAATCCATCAAGCTTTTATTTAGGTGGAAAATGTCTCCATAAAAGACTCTTATTATAAGTTTGGGAAAATTGTTGCAATTTACTCTCAAATCCAAACCAAACTCAGAGCACATGTAGAGATGAGAAACATTTATATAACTAATTTGTGTTTTTTTGTGTGATGTGATGATCACATTAAGCCATATTATGATTTTTGGTTTTGTTTCTATTGATCATGCAGCCCTAGAGTAAACAGCCAAAAGTGTTTTGTTATTTGGCATAACATCGTGTTTTGCCCATCAGGACAGAGCTGTGGTTGCTCAGGCAGCCCTTGCCACCAGGATGCCTCCGCCAGTGGGAGCAATGGATGAAAAGCTCTGCCGCCCACCTCCTCCTGGGACACCAGCAACTATGGACCCCAGTGCATTAAGGTAGGTTGAAGTAATTAAATGCTGCTGATTTTGATTACTTTGTGTTTTTGCACAGTCCTTGTACATGTTACTTCCAAACTGAGCATTTCATAATCAACACTTTTCCAGGCAAGCTGGGCCCAATATTTCTCAGGGGATGTATCCTCGTCCACCATTTCCTGCACAGTGGCAAAACCAAGGTGTTCCACGGAGGTTCCCACAGCCATCTATGATGGAAGCAGTTCCCAGACAGCACCTTAATACTCCCATCAACAATCCTCTAAATATGCAGTCCATGCAGAATATGCCCAATCCATTGACAGGGGTTCCAGGCACTGCCACAGAGGCTGTACAAAGCCATGTGTCAGGAGCTCCACCTCAGTTTATAGAGCTGAGGCATAATTCCCAGAGGATGCCACTGGGTCCTCAGTTTATGCAAAGGGCACCTATACCCAGACCACGCATGTTTCTTCCACAGCAGGAAATGAATGCTGCTTTTGTTCAGCAAAATTTACCCCCTTCTCTCGATGCTTCAGCAGATGGAATGCGTGATCCCAGAATTGGGTTACAGCAGGGTGGCATGGACCTACTGATGCAACAACAAAGTAATGTACCCCCTTCTCAGTCTCAACTACAACCGCAGCAGGTGCCAACTACTACACCCAAAACTCCCATTTCTCACACTACTACTCAGCAGCTTTCTCAAACAAGTACAATAGGAGGTCGGCAGGCAGTTGTAAATCCAGTTGACTTACCTGAGTCTGACCTAGGGCTTGGCGATACAGTGGCAGAAACTGGAGTGGAGGATGATGATCTTGCTACTCTTGACTTGGATCCTGATAAAGGTGATGATGATTTGGGAAATCTTGACAATCTTGAGACCAATGATCCTCATTTGGATGATCTGCTCAACAGTGATGAATTTGATTTGTTGGCTTACACTGACCCTGAGCTCGATCAGGGGGATCCCAAAGATGTTTTCTCTGACCAGTTACGACTTGTAGAAGCAGAGGGGGAAGGATCAGGTTCTTCTGCTAAAGTAGAAATCAAGGTCGAAGAGAAACCAAAAGTGGATATAGCTTCCCAGGACACGCACACAACTGCCACTCAACCACTTTTAAAGACTGAGACTTCATCTACCAAAACTCCGAAGTTAGAGTCTTCTGATGTCATTAGGCTATCCTCTGTAAAACTTGAAGACAAGGGATTAATTGAACAGCCACAGTCAGGACAAGCTCCTGTTAAAGATGACATTAGTGGAACAGTGTCTGTTTTGCTTAGTGGAACAAAAGCCTCTAATCAACCAGAGACTGCAACTGCTTCATTGAACACAGTCCGTTTAGGTGGCATACCTTTTCCTCTTCCCAGTCAAGCAGAAGGACTGTCTTTTCCACCAACTGCACCACATCCAGACCTGGGTAATGATCCACTTGGATTGCCAGATGCTGGCCACCACTCTACAGCAGATGATCTTGATAAAGTAGAAAGCTCACTGGAAGCAAGTGAATTACCTTTGTTAATACAAGATCTTTTGGAACATGAAAAGAAGGAGCTTCAGAAGCAACAACAGCAGCAGCAATTAAGTGCTCTGCAAGGAGGAATCGGTAGTCAACTTCACAGCGTTCAGAATCCGCAACAGCCTCCACAAGGGCCAAACCAAATTATGATACAACAGCACCACCATCCACCTCAAGGCATAGTGCCTCAAGCTGGTATGGTGCCCAGGCCACCTCACATGTTACCACAACAGCAGCAGAGGTTAATTGGTGCTGCAGTGCCTTCACCTCCCCATGCAGCGATGGGACAACACCAAGGCATTTTACGGGGTGTACAGCCTGGTAGAATTCATCCAGGTCTTACTCCCCAGCAGCAGACAGTGCCACCTCCACATGTTGCTAAACAGCAGAACTTGGCCAGCAACTTTTTCCCTGATAAAGGTATGCGGAGTTCCATCTATTTGTGATTCATGTAATTTTTTCTTATTCCAAAAATATGTGTTCTTATAAATATAAAAAATCTTTTTTTTCTCAGATCTGGATAAATTTGTGACAGATGACATAATGGATCCCATTGCGAAGGCTAAAATGGTTGCACTGAAAGGAATTAAAAGGGTGTTGGCTCAAGATCCTATGGGTGTACAACCAGGAATGAATAGGTACTGTTTTTGTCTTTGTCATACTGTCACTAAAATAAAAAAAAATAAAAACAGTATTAATATTAATTACATTTGAAGTGAAAATGAAATCTATTTTAGCATCTATTGTATATGTATTAATAAATCTGTACATAGAGTTCAGACATAAGAAAAACAATGATCTAGGCAAGTTTTTATTATTTAAATCAGGAAATTGTTTCGCAGACGTGAACAGAAATTGACACAACAGATTATTACACTTTGAAATATGCATTTGTTTTTCATTTATAATATGCATTTGAAAAATTTGCTGCACATTTCATGTGGTAGATGCATTATGCAATTGCCTTAGATCTATTACATCTTTATACAGTGATAGAAATCTACATGTATTTAGATTTAGAAGTGGTTTTGTTCCTAGGCTAAAGTTTCTGGTTGACATCTCCATAGATTTGCCCACTTAGTTTCTGTTTTAAATTTAATTTCACTTTAGGCAACAAGTCTCTCTTTTGGCTCAGAGGCTAACCTCTGCCCCTGGAAATGAGGATTCCCAGGCTCAGGTTGCTCCTGGGTCTTCTAAGGTAGGTTTATTATTTTTCTGTAGGTCACATTTCATTTGAATTCAATATAGTATATTAAACTTGATCTTTCAATTTCAGGAGGGTGAAGGCAGTACTCAGGTTCAAACAAGACCAAATCCTCCGCAATTTGGCATCATCAGTATGTTTTGCATATATAATTTTTTTAAATAGGTTGTTTAGAAATATTTTTTTTTATGTATATACATATATAAACTGAATTGTGAAATTGATATGTTTTATCTTGCCATGAATATAGCCATTGTTGCTGGCATGGCGTTAATTCGTGAATAAATAAATACAAAGACACTTAAGTGTATTTCATGCTATTAATTTTCTTTGGCCATCACACTTATAACAGATGATGCTGAGCAGCACCAATATGAAGAATGGCTTGTGCACACCCAGCAATTGCTGCAAATGCAGTTGAAGTTTTTAGAAGAGCAAATTGGAGCACATCGTAAATCCCGTAAAGCTCTGTGTGCCAAGCAGCGCACTGCAAAGAAAGCTGGGCGTGAATTTGCAGAAGCAGATGCTGAAAAGCTCAAACTGGTTACTGAAGAACAAAGTAAGATCCAGAAACAGCTGGACCAGGTATGGTTATTTTTTTGTATTTATTTATTTTTTATTATAAATATATGTGAGATTTTATTGTCTTAAGTCATTGAGCTAAGAACAAAGAAATTTGCTTTTCTAGGTGCGTAAACAACAAAAGGAGCACACCAATCTTATTGCCGAGTACAGAAGCAAGCAACAACAACATCAGCAAGGGTCTTCCATACTTGCTCCAGGGCCCTCTACGCAGGCACCCCACATGCTTTCCAAAATGTCTGGACAAATGATGATAGGCCAACCAGGAACACCTCTTATTGGTCAACAACCTGGAGGGATGCCTCAAGTAGGGATGCCTCAGGGAGGCATGCCAGTTAGAATGCCACAAATGCAATCTTTTGGTGGAGCCCAGCCTTCTCTCCCACTTGGACCTGGCACTGTGCAACCAGTGCCACCTCCTGGTTTTTTCCAACAACCCCCTGGAGCACAAGGACCAGATCCAAGAGTTATACAGGAGCGACAGTTACAGCATAGAATGCAAATGGTTCAAAAAATGCAGCAGCAGCAACAACAACAACAGTTGATGATGGGACAGCAGCCTATGCCACATCAACCTCAGCAGCCTGGTATAATGAATCAGCAACCTGGAGCCATGGGCAACCAGCCAACCCAAGTTTTGATGGGCAATATGGGGCAGCAGCAACCAAGCTTACAACAAGGATTAATGAATAGCCAGCAAAATCAGCAGAGTTTAATGCAAACGACTCCAGGTATGATGGGAAACCAGGCTATTGGGCAGACACAACATAATGTCATGGGCAAGCCTATGACTCAAACCGTAAATATGATTGCAGGCCAGCCACAGGGTATGGTTGGTAATCAACAAATTGTTCAGCAGCTTCAGAGACCTCAGGGTTTGATTGATCAGCACGGGCCAGGTGGACAACATGTTGTTAGGGGGCCACCAACCCAACTCACACCTCAACAGCAGAGTGTAATGGCTCAGCGGATGCTCATGTCACAACAGCAACAGAATGCTGCAAAAAGCCTTGCTCAACTTCACCAGCAACAAATTTTACAACTGAAACAACCAACGCAGGTTGGTCACTCTGAACCGCAAAGAGCTTTAGAAACTCCACAATCTGGGAATTCCCAAGGGGAGAAGCTACAGCAAGGTGTCCAAGACCTTCAAAATCCTGATCATAAAGATGGAGGACTGCTTAGCCCAAAAACACCACCCCAACTGGGTGGACCTCCTACACCACTTCAGATGCAACAACAGGGTTCTAGTGCAGATCAGCAAAGTGTTGTCGGACAGCCACAGCAAGCACATGCTTTTCTGGGCCAACAACAGGCAGCACAGCCTCAGTCAAACCAGAATATCGGAGTACCAGAACACGGTTTTGTGGGCAACCAACAGGCTGGTCCACATCATAAAGTACAACCTCAGCAACAACAGATGCAACTTGGTCTTCAGACCCAGAACACCATACAAATAAAACAGGAAGATCAGCAAATGTGCTTTATGGCACAACAGCAGACCGGTCAGATTGCTGCGCAACAACCACAGGATGTGCTTAGCCAAAGGAGTGGACAGACTCAAACTACAATGACTGGCATTACAAATCAACAGCAGCAAGCTCTCTTGACTCAACAGATGGGCATTCCTAGAGGCCAGCAGGTGATGATGACTCCAAGGCCTGGTGCACCGACAGGGCAAATACGTGCCCCTATTAACATTCAGGCCTTCATTGCACAGAACCCCCAACTGCGTCACTTGACTCCCAGCCAACAGTTGCAGCAAATTCAGGCAATGATTGCTCAGCGACATCTACAACAAGGCCAGATGCTAAGAATGCAAGGTCAGGCTCAAGGACAAATGCGTCCACAGGTACCACAGGGGCCACCAGTTGGTCCACGGATGCCAGGTCTTGAAGCCCAACAACAGCAGCACCGCTTTGGATTAGCAGGCAAACATGGTCCAACTGGTACTCAACAGCAATCAGGGGCAATGGGACAATCATCTGGTATGGCTCCACAGTTTCATCTAGGTGTTTCGGGGGCTATGCAGCAGCCTTCTCAAGGACCTTTGCCACAGTACATCAATAGTGCCCAGCAGCAGCAGATGTTACAACAGCAACAAGTACATCAGCATCAGATGATAAGGGGCCAAGTGCCCAGACCAGTGATGGGTCAAGTTCGTGCCACAGCACCAGGACACATGACTAGGCCGATGTCTCCTCGTCAGTTAGTGGGTCAGGGTTCTCCTGGAAGCCCGATTTCTAATCAGCAAAGACTCATGAGAATTTCTCAGACTCCACCAGGCCCCCAGCATCTTCAGCAACAGCAAGCCCATGTGGCGACTGCCCTGAGCCCCTTTCAAGCCTCTCCCTCTCATGTGGGTTCTCCTGCAGGGTCTTCTGTTCCAGAAGCTGGTTCAAGCCCAGCATCTCTACATAAACCTGAGCCAGGCACCTTGTCCCTCTCTAGCCATTTGTCATCACCTTCTAGGTCAGAAAATGTTGTAGGAAAGAGTAGCCACTTTAGCCAGTCAGGGGGATCAGTAGCTTCACCTTTGAGATCTCCAATTGCCAAGACGCAGAGCCCCACTTTTCCACTTAATGGTCCATCCCCTCAGTCAGCACAGAACCTGCACCAAGCAACAACTGCTTCCCAAGTTTCTGACAGTCATATGTCTCAACCAACTCAACTGCCCAGTGAAATAACACTACAAAACATCAAACAGGAACCACGTGAAATCCAGTGTGACACTGGAGGTAGTGTAGAGGCCCATTCTGAAGGCATAAAGAGAGAAATTTCTGGAGAGGCAGTCACTGCCATTGTGAACTCTGTTCCAGGCTCTAGATGTCAAGCAGGAGATCTTGGATCTCAAATTCAAAGGACAGAGACTGGCCAACAGCTTCTACAGAAACTTCTTAGAACCAAGAACTTGCAAATGGCTTCTCAGAGGCCCTCGGATGGCATTCATAATGAGATAAATGGGCACATCAATAGCAAGCTGGCAATGCTGGAGCAGAAGCTTCAAGGAACGCCACGCAACATGGAGGTGTGACTAAAAATAGCCACTTGATTGCATGTGTGTATATATATGTATATATTTTTTTTGATCATCTAATTTTTATCTGCTACATTTTGTAGGATCTTCAGTCCCTCACAAAGAGAACTCCAATAGTCAAGGCCAAACGTACCACAAAAGCTGGAGAGCGTGGGCCCAACTCTAGAAAGAAAACCAAGAAAGAAGAGGTTGGAAAAACTGAGGCAATAATGAAGCAGCTGAAACAAGTATGTGGCATTGCCTTATTGAATATTTGCTTCCAGTTTTAAGACTGATGCTATATTATATTAAACTATTACTCTCTTATGGTTAACCCACAGGGACTTTCTCTTCTTCCGTTGATGGAGCCCTCCATTACTGCTAGTCTGGATTTGTTTGCTCCTTTTGGCAGCAGTCCCGCCAACGCTAAGGCCCAGTTAAAAGGCTCATTTGGAAATGCCATGCTGGACAATATTCCAGACTACTATTCCCAACTTCTTACAAAGGTATAGTATAGTTTGGCATTTTGTATACCTTTCAGGACAAAGTGGAAGACATTTTTCTTATTCTGGGTGTTCCAAAGACTGACAGGATGCAACATAGAGCAACATCTTTTTTTCAACATGCAATATTAAAATTTAAATTGTTGTTGTTTTTTATGTAATAGAACAACCTCAGCAATCCTCCAACTCCACCATCATCACTTCCTCCAACTCCACCACCTTCTGTGCAGCATAAGCTTCTAAATGGAGTGACACCTGTAGAAGAATTAGGAGAAGGTCAGAAAGAGGCATCAGAGGATACCATGGGTAAGACACAGTATTGATTCTAATTCATTTAGTGAGACTATTTGATGGTGTGGTTTTCACAGAATTGTTTTTTCTTTGTACTTCAAGGTTCTGTTCCGGAGGAAGTTAAGAGTGTAGACATATTAGCAGCTCTCCCTACTCCACCTCACAACCAAAACGAAGATATACGGTAAGTCACCAATTCTAATGTTCCACAGAACAGCTATCTTGAACTTATGTGTATGCCTGTGCTCTAATGGATTATTTTAACTCAGGATGGAGAGTGATGAAGACAGTGATGCTCCAGACAGCATTGTACCCGCGTCCTCACCTGAAAGCCAACTAGGTGATGAGATGACACGCTTCCCCCATCTGTTAGATCCCAAAGAGGAGGAGGATGAGAGGGCCATCTCTCCCGTTATACCCATTATTCCCCGTTCTGCCATCCCAAGTATGTAGTATAATTTGAATTTTATTTATTTTTTTGCTTGATTCTTTAAAGACTTGATCACCTGACTTGTTGGTCCAACCCATGTACAGGTTTTTCTGAGACAAAACCATTTGAGTCAGCAGATGGAAAAGTTGTAGCTTCATCCAGCCAGTGGGACAAAACCAAAAGCAATGAAGTGTCTGTAACCTTCATGCTTTCATCAGCTGCAGCGAAGGTATTGAAATGTCTAAATTTCTTTACCCCATGAAAGCCTTGGGTAATTTTGCGTCTTGACATGATTTAAGTATTGTTTTAATTTCTCCTCAACAGAATATCAACACAGTGATGTTGGCTGTTGCCCAACTGCTGCACATACGTATACCAGGTTCTTATGAGACGATGACAGCTTTTCCCCAGAGTCCTGGTAGAGCAGGTGTTGGACCTGGGAAAGTACCTGACGCTTCCAACCCAGGTAATGCACTCAAGCTGTCATTCAACATTCTCATAATGTTAGCTAAATGTGAGCTGCTGCTTTGTTGTTGTTTTTTTCTTATGCTATGTTTTTATTAAATCAGGTATGAAGACGGACCTTTCTGCTAGCCATGATGCAGAATGGCTTAGGCAGTTTGATGTTTCCCTTCCAGGGTGCACACTGAGAAAACAAGTTGATATTCTTGCTCTCATCAAACAGGTGAGTTTCCTGAGAATTTCATTTGTTTTTGCAAATGTCGTCTTGCTTTTTAGAAGTACATTACATTTCTTCTGACATTTTCACACTTTTGCAGGAAAGCCAGGAGCAAGAAGAAAGACCTGCCCAGCACTGTTACATGACAAATGTTTCAGATCTGGATGTTCGCCACCTGCCTGTTATTCCTGTCGAGGTTTCTCCACCTCCATCACCATCGCCACCACCTCCTCCACCTCCACCTCCACCTCCACCCCCATCATCTACTGTAGCTGAGCCAGAAAATATCCCTCAACCTGAGCCCAAACCTGAATCAGATGCACCAATTCAGACTGCATCATCCCCTTCCGCAAGCCCAAGTGCTCCTGTCAAAACTGAATCCATAGTTAAATTGGAGTCCCACAGCTCGCCTGTTGCAATGGAGTCTGAATCTCAGGAGCCTGTGGTCCTTCTCCAAGCTGCTCCATCAGAAGAACAACCTTCTGCTCCAGCCAGTTCTCCTCCTTTAGACTCCCCCACATTGGAGATATCCCTCAAACCCATCAAACACCGTAGCAGGCCTCTTTCTGATGAAGAAGAAGAACGACCAAAGGTCAAAAAATGGAAAGGTCTGCGCTGGAAGCGTCTCCAGATAGTCATCACTATTCGCAAGGGAGGCTCAAAGAAAGAAAACAGCCGTGAAGTCTCTGAGCTCATGGAGCGTCTCCGCATTACGCTGAAACCAGACAGGCTTCCCAGAGACAAGCGCAAATGCTGTTTCTGCCACGAGGAAGGAGATGGAGCCACAGATGGTGCTGCACGCTTGCTTAACATCGATGTTGATCTGTGGGTGCATCTTAACTGTGCTCTGTGGTCCACTGAGGTGTATGAGACGCAGGGCGGGGCACTTATTAATGTGGAGGTTGCCCTTCGGCGTGGGCTGCGCACCCGCTGTGCCTACTGTCAGAAGACGGGTGCTACTAACAGCTGCAATCGTTTGCGCTGCCCGAATGTTTATCATTTTGCCTGTGCCATCCGTGCACGCTGCATGTTTTTCAAAGACAAAACCATGCTCTGCACCCAGCACAAGCTTAAAGGCCCCAGCGAAGAGGAGCTGAGCAGTTTTGCTGTTTTTCGTCGTGTATACATCGAGCGAGATGAGGTGAAGCAGATCGCAAGCATCCTTCAACGTGGCGACCGCATTCACATGTTCCGTGTTGGCGGGCTCATCTTCCATGCCGTGGGCCAGCTCTTGCCCTCTCAGATGGCTGTGTTTCACTCACCCACTGCTATCTTTCCGGTGGGCTACGAGGCCACACGCATTTACTGGAGCACCCGCGTGCCAAACCGCAGATGTCGCTACCGCTGTCGCATCAGTGAGCAGGATGGCAGGCCTCTCTTTGAAGTACGTGTACTGGAGCACGGGTATGAAGACCTGCACTTCCGAGACACCACTCCAGATGGTATGTAAATAAAAAAAGTTGTATTTCTACTCCTCCTGAAATATTTTATCCTGCTGCGTAATGCTAATGTCATGCTTCTGATCTTCAGGAATTTGGTCCAAGATTGTGCAGCAAGTTGCCAAGCTGCGTGATGAAGCAGCCATGTTGAAACTCTTCACCGAGCATGTTAAGGGGGAGGAGATGTATGGGCTTACTGTCCATGCAGTGATGCGAATCACTGAATCGGTAAGTTAATAAGTATGGTTGGGAACAGAGAACTGTTAGCTCTTAAAGTGACAGCAGTCTAATATTTCTGCTGTCTTTCATTTGTTAATTAAACAACGGCGAGAGAAAATCACCCATTGCTTTTCAGTAAATCACTTTTATAAATAAAGTATTTGCCTAATGATTAAGACCTTACAGTAAAATAAAATTGTTCATATTGAGATAAAAGAATTGTCATAACGCCCACCCCTAAGTTACCATGTGATAGTGTATAAGCTAATAGTTTTCTTAAATGTCTTTTTTATAATAATGAACAAGATTATTCATTTGTTACTTATTTGTCCTTCAGCTTCCTGGTGTGGAAAACTGTCAGAATTATATGTTCCGATATGGCCGCCATCCTCTCATGGAGCTTCCTCTCATGATCAATCCTACAGGCTGTGCACGATCAGAACCCAAAATTCTTACCCACTGCAAAAGGTAATGAACAAAATAAATTGAAGACCTTACATGTCAGATAAAGTATGGTTTGAAGATCGTAAGTAATTTTATTTTGCTTTTCAGGCCTCATACTCTGAACAGCACGAGTATGTCCAAAGCATATCAGAGCACATTTACAGGAGAGATCAACACCCCTTACAGCAAACAGTTTGTTCATTCCAAATCTTCCCAATATCGTCGGTTGAAGACGGAGTGGAAGAACAACGTGTACCTGGCCCGTTCTCGCATTCAAGGACTGGGTCTGTACGCTGCGAAAGACCTTGAAAAACACACCATGGTCATCGAGTACATTGGCACAATAATTCGCAACGAGGTTGCAAACCGCAGAGAGAAGATTTACGAGGAGCAGGTTTGTACATGTGAGATATATTTGCTCAAATTGTCCTTGCTTTTTCTTCTAAATTTAATATTTCTTTAAAAAAAAAACAGAACCGTGGGATCTACATGTTCCGCATTAATAACGAGCATGTGATTGATGCCACCTTAACTGGCGGTCCTGCCCGGTAAGATCAAACTTCCTATTCTCTTCTTGCAATCCAACTGTTTGTTTTGGGTCTTAGTTTCTGATTTCTTCCTCTCCCTAGTTATGTTAATCATTCTTGTGCACCCAACTGTGTCGCGGAAGTTGTGACGTTTGACAAAGAGGACAAGATCATCATCATTTCCAGTCGCAGGATCCCAAAGGGTGAAGAGGTTAGTTACAAAAATCTTTTCCTTCGTTTTTTTTTTTTTTTGGGTGTTTTCAGTGCTGTTCCGTAGTGTGACACTCTGTATGGTCCTCTCTCAATTTCTTTTAGCTGACATATGACTATCAGTTTGACTTCGAGGACGATCAGCACAAGATCCCCTGCCATTGTGGAGCCTGGAACTGCAGAAAGTGGATGAACTAACAGGGACAGAGAGAGTCGACCCGTCTTTGCTCCCTGGTGCCAGAACACTCCTGCGCCAAAGCCTGTTATATTCTTACTATCCAGTTAATAAGCTGCTCTAAATTGAGGAAGAAAAGTTCACTCTCAGTCACCCGAACGACAAGACTTTGTTATTCACAACAAGAGCCAAAGCTTTGAAGAGTAAACTTTTGATGCCACAACCTTTTACAGATGAGCTCAAAGGTATTGGACCTGCTTGAATCTTTTGTGTTGATTTTAAAAAGTACACCTCTGCCAAAAGCACCTCTACTTCCTCCACTGTTTCCTCCTACAATAAGCTGACTCTGGCTGCAATCGATCCTTTCGACATCTACCAAAATAACCGAAGCTATAGCATATCAATACACTTAGACTAGAACTCAGTGAAGATGTTTGATTAAAGCCATGTAAGTACTCAAAAATGAGCTAGTACACTTTAGCTTGGACCTATCCTTTCCGCTACCACCCTTTCCGTCACCCCAGATGAACGCTCTCCCATCAAATCATCAATGAAAATCGTGGACATTGGCAAGACAATCCTGGAGTGGCTCTGCATAGAACTGTGATGAGATATGATAACGTCGAAATACTATTGACCTGTGGCTCGAAAGGCACCAGATGTTTTATTATATTGAGTTAAAAGGTGGGTTTATTTCACCCAGTCTACCTCATTGAGTTTGTGGGACGTCACTGCTTTGTATTAAAACTGTTAAGTGCTACTGTGGAAAGGGGAAGGCAGGAATGTGTCCATGGCAATTGCCTTCTCGGATAAGCAGGGAAACTTAAGCAGCAGGTTTGCTTCTATCTATATTTTGCTTTCTGATGATTACAATAGTGAGCCAGTGCAACTTTTTGATTTGACTATACAAATGAGATACAGTATATGACGATGCATTACTTAGAGCAATCAAAACTCAAACGGGTGTCTCGGAGGCCACCTTTTTACCAACTGTAGATATCATGTAGCTGCGTCGACACACATGCGAATCATGCTTTTAGTGTAGAAACGCTCATCCAGATTCTCTCGCGTTCTTGACGACGGAGCAAATTAAGAGAATGGGCCATGGTGCGGATCCACGTTGGTGCAATTTGAAAGATTATAGGGCAAAAAACAAACAAACTAGTGATGCAAGACTGCCACCGCATTCAACATGTTTTCCCATCTTGAATCCTTCCATCCTGCGTTCATTAGATCTCTGTTCGGATCCCATCACTCCAACCAGGACCCTTAGGCGTAAAGCCTCTTCCCTTCTGTGAAAGTGGACTGTTGTAAACTTACTGTAGTGAGTCTTTCTCTGCCTGCTGATGGCCGGTTGTATCTAATCTATGTATTGTGGTTTGATAGTGGTAGCACAGTCTACAGGCTTGACGCAGTGATGGAGGAAGACTTCAAAAGGGCATTTCTATTTTCTTTTATAGTAAAGTAATTTAAAACGGTTTAAAAAAAAAACAGTTGAATTTCAAAGAAGGGAGTTGAACAAAGTCTCCACATAGCCCATGCTACTTTGTTCCTTTCTCCCCTGACTTATGACCTCACGTTAAGAATAAATGCAAAATGTATAAACTGTACATAGTATGGGGTCTAAACTCTTTATCCAGCCCCTTTTTAATCAAATTCAAAATTGTAGAGAAATAAAATTCATGAAAAAAGCAACCACTGGATATCATTTTATCAGAAAACGAAATGTGTATATATCTATAAATATATGTAAAATGGCAAACTAAGTAATATCTTTATGTATATGAACCAGAGTGTTTTTGCATTTAAATTTTTTTTTTTTTACTATCTGAGTTTTTTTCCTACAAGACCATATACAGTTTAACTAAAAAGGTGTGATGTTTCTCTTGTCTTCACCAATGAATTTTAGAAGACTTGCTGCGGTGAATGGCAAACATTTAAGATGGGATTCATGCAGTTTTTTTTTTTTTTAATGGAAATAGATACTACTTTTGTTTTGTTTTTGAGAGATACAGCAGTAAAATGGTGCATAGCATTTGTGTATTTATGTAATATTGTTCACGTATATTTCTTTTATTTATGCTACTGCTTGTGAATTACTGAACCCTGTCCTTGAATCAGTGACAGTTTAATTAGCATATACAGTAAATGGAAAATCTTGAATCTCCCAAGATGATACTGTTTTTGATTCGTGTCCTGTTGTTTTCTTCCCCTCCCCTCCCTGTAGAAGTGAATGTTTTATGACTTATGAAAAGGCCGCATAGCCGGAAAATGGTATGACTTCGTTAATCTAAAATATCTTCATTAATAACATGTGAATTGCACTCAGCATTATTTTATTTATACATTCTCCGAACTAGCATTGGTTCTTTTAAGGGTAGTCTGTTAATAAACGTGGGCGCTTACTGGATTTTAGTAACTCTCGCCCCCCTTTGTTCTTTTGAAATCTCTTAATTTAAGCTCTCTACTCGTGTTGTAATTAAATGAATCCTGATTTTGGTTTTCAACCTTATATACTTTTTAAAAAAAGATGCTGCAACTGTACAGCAGAGCTACTTTTAGGGAAGATGATGAATAAAATGGTCATTTTTATTGTATGTGGCATGTTTTGTATGGATATAATTTTGAATTGTACATATTTTTTGACGTCAGAGGTTGCATCTCTTTATATACGGCTGTCCCTCTCCCTCCCAGCCCTCCATTTATTTCTTTGTCTCTGCTTTCTTTCTTGTAAAGAAAAATAAAATGCATTTTAAATATAAAGCTTTCTTATGTTGTCACGTACAATTTAATGCATAAAAAAAATTAAGCTTTCATTTTGAGTAGCATCTTTCACAGGCAACATATACATATGTGATACTATTTTAGAACGATAAAATATTTGAATATATCATTCTATTAAATATGTAACATTCTAAAATAGTAAGCCCAAAAGTAAAAATGCTGTCATTAGTTAACGTTACTCACATTCACGTCGCTTTTGTAAAAAATGAAGATATTTTTTATGAATTCTAGACCCTTCAGAGCAATATAAATGTTACCAGACCGAGCAACAAAGCAAGGAAATCGCTAATATTGTCTGTTAATCGTTAAAAGAGTACCACGCTACTGGCTCTCGGATTTAATCAAATATGTCTTCATTTGTGTTCTGAGGATGAACGAAGGTGTTACAGGTTTGTAACGACATGAAGCTGAGTAATCAAGTTTTTATATTTTGAAAGAGCTGTTCCTTTAAGCTGTTGGAAAGAGTATATGAAACCGAAATAAGAAAAAGGATTTATTACTGTATACCATTATATTAACTAACCCACAAGTGGATTTGTTTTCAATATGTTTAAAATACACATGGAACCTCAGGATCAAAAACTCATATGCATTGGATTGAAAGCATCAGCTACCAAGTCTGAACGCTTACTATCAAGACTAAAATGGACAAACATGTCAGAGAATTTAGACTAAATTGCCTCCACAAAGTGGCAGTAAGTTTCATTCCTTAAGTCTTCTGCAAAAGTTACATGTTTTACAAACATCTGCAAAATCCAAGTTGTAAAGGAAAAAAAAGCAAGCACAATATAAATAGTGGAACAATTAGCCTATACATTTCTAAGGACAGAATTCCCAGTGTATGATGTAGAGCACCATGATATAACAAAATTCAGTCAGTTATTTTAGCAACTCGACTGAATCATGCTGCTGTCATCAAACATCTTCCAGCTACACAGAGCAGATTCATAAGCTGTGACCTTGTCAGTATTAAATGCACAGGTCAATCAGAAACGGACTGTAATAGAGCCTGCAATTGATTAAATGTTACACATAATACAGGACCCTTGTTCTGCTCCAGCTAATGCTTATCTAGTCACGTTTTGCAGTTACTGTTATATATATATATATCCAGATTCCAGTTAATCGTTCAAACCATCCTCAGATTTTTGACTTTTATCAAGACATTGCTGCAAGTGAAGTAGGGAGGGAGTAGTGAAGTTGGCATATAATGCAGTGTCGCCGTGCCCAGCATTCGGTGGTTAGCCTTGGCAACCCCAAACATAAAAATGAGGAAGAAAAGTTCAGTAGTACTTATAAATTAAACTGAATGACAACTCTTCAATGCAAGGCAAAGCAGAGCAATATAAATGTTGTAATGCAGGCAAATAGAGAGATGCATCATTTTACTTCAGTACTTTACATGTGTGTGCGTGTGTGTCTACTACATCCCTAAAAGGACACTGACTGCAAACAAATAACAACAGTGCAGTTTAACATGCCAACATCCCAGAATAATGGGAATACAACATAATAAACGTTCCCATTAAAATAGGTTGATTTTCTTTCAAAATAAAAGCATACAAGTGGTAGTGAATTTCCTTATGACAAAACAGTATTATTTTCTCAGTATGCTGTCGGACTAAACAATCATCCCACAATGCATTCAACAATCACAACACGGATTTTAAGAACCCAAAAACAATTAAATACACACACACTCCCTGTGAATGTTTAAAAAGCATTCGAACCCAAAACCAAATTCATGGATTGAGTTTTTAACCAATGCAGCCTGAAGAAAGATAAATTAGCAGGCTGATATTTACTGGAGCAAATAATCTGCACTTCATTTCTTCCACAGAAACAAAGAACTGCAATGCCACTTTGTCACACAGTCACGGTGTGTTCGCTTTGCTACACTTAGGTTTGTACATGAATTGTTAGTCATAACAGGAGGAGACAGTGTTATCCACATTTTTTCACATTCTCACAACAGCAGTAGAGCACTATATATACTCATAGATTCACACTGGAATATGACATACGGTGTATTAGTGTGTGAGGACGAACAGATATTAAAATCGAAACGTTCTTTTAAAAAAAGGTCACACGGCAAAGTCCATTTTGGACGAAAGTGGTGAAATAAAAACCGTAAAATCAAAATTGCCTGTCACAGTTCAATTGTCATTTCTGCCAAAAAATAAAGAAAAACAACAGTAGGTCCATGGAGGGACGTTGTGCTGAAATCAGCGGTTGGAGGCTCATCCACGATTGGGAACTTTTCATGTCGGCGAAATGGAAAAGGGCTGGGATGGACTCAACCTCAGTAGTTTCGTCTAAGATGGTGAGGTAGGCCTCGTCGCAACTTTAAGAAGGTTCAAAAAAGGGCTAAAACTGGCAGGCTGCTTTTGGCTTAAGTCTTTACTCGCTTGTGCGTCTCTACAGGGATCTGCAGCACCCCGTGTCTTTTAGATCTTAACGTCTTCTTGGACGCTGAGTTGCGAGAGAGTCTTCTTAATCCGCAGAGCTGTAAGCCGTGCCGCTCCGTTGGCATACCAACACTCCCGCATGATCTTCCCCATCACTCTCAGTGCCTGCGGAGAGAAAACCCAAATAAAACTCAGTTTTCCAGCCTCTCGCACAAGTATGCTTGCGAATAACAGCTGAATTTTATTAAAAGGCTATATTTTCACATTGAAAATCTTAGATGGCACGTCTGAAGCTCTCAAAAATGCCGTTTCAAATTGACAAACATGTTTGTGGTGAATGCTGCATCATTATTTGTGTGGTCTATCATCAATTCCACATGTGCCAGTCCTAAAAGTCATGCATTGACTGGATGAACTGTGATTGGTCACTGAAAACATCAAAGTTGGAGGGTCATAGGCAAAATAAGCTGTAAAGCTAAACAGCGGGAGTTTTTACCTCGTAGCTCTGCCACCAGTTGGGCACATTGGGCCGTAGTCTCTGATCACACACCACCTTCCTCATCTCTTCAATAGAGGGGTCAGAGGGCACCAGATCATAGTAGGGAAGCTGGTAATCTTCGTGAATGCCTGGGAAGATCGTTTTATGTCATATTTTATTACTTCTGTGTAGCAAAATAAATCAGCATTCGCAGCCCCAAGGGGAAATATTAAAGCTGCAACCAAATATTCAAGATTGGGAGCTGGAGGCTGATAATATCTGCCCTCTTATAATTTGCTACTCTAGGCCTCATCATATATGTTAACTGTACTTAAACCTGTAAAAATATACATTATTACACAGCAAACAATTTATTAGATTTAACAAAAAATACTAAATAAAAATTCAAACAACAAATTAGGGCCACATAAATTAAAATTGATTAAAAGAAATTGTAAAATCGTGATTAATCGTATACAAAATAAAGGTTTTTGTTTACCTTATATGTATGTGTACTTTGTATATTTATTATATATACACACACACAATGTATAATTATTATGTATAAATAAATAAATAAATATAACAACATTTTTTATTTTGATAAATGGGGATTAATCATTTGACAGCACTGTTAAAAATAAATATTTAAATCACTAAAAGTTACAGAATCTTTAAAAGAATTTATGCCAATCAGCTAATATATGAAATGCAATTGATAGTGATGGTTTTTCCCCCTCCAGATTTTCCAGTATTACAAAAGAAAAATAGTAGTCCAACTCCTTCCAATTTAATGCATAGAATTTATCCTTCAGAAATCTGCTGATTTAGCACTGAATAAATGGTACTGAGGCATGACACCTAAAACACTATGGCACCTACAGTCAGTGAAAGCACTGATATTAATCACATTTGCTAAAAGAGTGTGGGTGGAAGATAATTTAGGCTCCTTTTCCTCACCTCCAGCATTACACCGTCGTGCAATCTCCCAGTATACCAGTCCCAAAGCGTAGATATCAGCACACTTGAAGGAATCAAAATGCTTCATGTTGATCGTTTCATCTAGTACCTCTGGGGCCATATATCTAAAAAGGCAGAATAAATTCACATCAGGTAATGCAGTTTTCATAGTTATCTTTACAGTTGCATTTATATAAAGCTGTTTACTGAATGTGGTAGTACTGCCTGGGAATAGATGTACCTTTTGGTGCCAACCCTCTGATTAGGTGCGATGTCTATAGTATCAGTGATGGACTCATGCCGTACAGCGAGCCCCAGATCTGCTATGGCACAAGTACCGTTCTTTTTCACCAGGATGTTTTTAGATTTGAGGTCACGATGTGCAATGCCTGGTTTCCCTGTGGAAGTAGACCATCGTGATTGAGTTTGGTTTTGAGAGTACAGGATTTGTGAGATTTTCCAGTTCAGATGTAGAGGCTGACGTGTCAAACCGATTCATTCATAATTACCCTGTGTTCCCAGGATCTCCATGTGCAGATGTGCTAGACCGCTGGCCGCTGAGAGTGCCAACTTTATCATCCCCTCGATTGTGACGGAGTAGTGGTTGAGATAGTCAAATAATGAGCCATGTTCATGATAGTCTGACACCAGCCACAGCTGTGTCCATGTGCCATTGTCTAAGAAACAGACACATATATTTAGAGAGATTTAGGGATGGAAGAAATCACTGCTTTTATATGTTTATATAAACAATATACTAAATGTATTTAGCAGTAATCATGTCATGATGACTTACTTTATTAAAAATAACTATAATATTATTTTGTATAATATTAAATATCAAAAAGACTGACGGAGATTGACAAATATGATTAATTATTTATAATAATTATAAAATTATACATTAAATTACCATTAAAATGAATGGATAAATGTATGGATGGTTAAAATATTTAATAATATTCATTTAAAAAAATGTAATTAAGCAATAAATCTATTTAATTATATGTGATATAGATACACAATTAAATGTTTAAACACTATATCAATGTAATTCTATGAAAGTTGGATAGCTAGGATTATTATTTTAAGTAATTATACCATTATATATTGAGTTAACATTAAAATATTACAATTTTGATTATGTGTAGGATAGATAGATCCTTACGTACCTTTATTATCAGCAGCAATGAAGCCCAAGATGTTCTCATGACGGAGCATGATGGTCTGGTAAATCTCAGCCTCACGGAACCAGGAGCGTTCCTCTCTGGAAGAGAAGATCTTCACAGCCACATCCCCTCCTCTCCACCTTCCTCTCCATACTTCCCCGAAGCGACCTTTACCTATAATTTCCTGCAGAACAATTGTCCTGGCCACTGTTCGCTGAACAAACAAAGGCAGACCTGCAATGAGAAAACTCATTAGCACACAAACAACACACTACTTGCATACAGGAGGAGGATATAGTCACAGCTTACCAGATCCTGAACCGGAGGTGGACAGATCGAATATCAGATCCTGTAAGGTCTTGTCTTTGGCCAAGTACAGATGATCACAGGACGGATCCTCAACGTCGAGTCGCTGCCGATGGTTATAGTTGCGCTGGTGATGCTGGAAAACGAGCACTCCCACAATAAGTAGCAAGCAAAAGAGGAAGACCGGGCCTGCTATTACTGCCACCAGCTCTACAGGACCCCAACTGTCCTCTTTACCGTCAATAATCCCTGAAAAACACAAGTAAAATGCACTTTACAGGTTGGACGTAGAGTGATGGACAGATATTAAAATTCTGTTCAATACTGATAACGGGTAGATAATTATTTTCAAGCTATGATAAAGGTCAGTATTAACGCTATACAGTTTGGAATAAATACATTGAAAATTGAAACGCTAAAAATTTAAAGTGATCGTTTTAAGTCATAAGTTAAATTAGGCATCACATTATAATGTACAGTGTGAATATATATATATATATATATATATATTTAAATATTTTAAATATATATTGAGATATTATACTGCATCCTTAAATATAATACATGACCCCGGACTGCAAACCCAGTCTTAAGCATCACAGGTACATTCCATGGGTTAAAACTATTATTTTTCTTTTTTGGCAAAAACCATTAGGATGTTAAGTAAAGATCATGCTCTAGGAAGATATTTTGTAAATTTCCTACCATAAATTAATTTAATTTGGACAACTTTGAAGGGGATTTTCTTAATATTTAGATTTTTTTGCACCCTCAGATTCCAGATTTTAAAATAGTTGTATCTCAGGCAAATATTGACCTATCCTAACAAACCATTATTTAATCAGCTGTTAAAATAAATAAATTAAGCTAACCCTTATTGCTGGTTTTGTGGTCCAGGACTACATATTTATTTAAATAACTACATATTTATTTAAAAAAAAAAAAAAAAAAAAAAACTCCTACCGCTGGGAATCTGGAGGTTGATGCTGTTGCAGAAGTCTGTATAACAGCAGTGCGTGTTAAACAGGCCTTTTGCACTCAAACAGTAGATGGGCTGTCCGGGTGGCACCAGGCTGACAAGGGGGATGCAGATCCGAACTTGCTGCTCCTCCTGACCTTTAATGTGGGATGTAGAGGCCATGCAGGCCCCATCAGTTTCACAGACATAACCGCTGCTCTCACAGGCAGTGCAATTACACTTAAGAGCTAGACAGAGGAACAGAGAGAAGAACGATTAAAATAGGACTCTAAATAACATTAAATTAATGTCAGATTATAAATGAGGATGTATTCACGGGAATTCTTTGAGTGAACTGTGCCAACTGAAAATATCCACCAGAGGGCAAGCAAGTCCAATAAAAGGACATAAAGAATCACCAAGTAAGGTAACTCAGGACAGAGGCACTGCATGCAGAGTTCAGTTCCCTACCAAACTGCATAACATGAAACTGAATCCGCCACTGCAGATGAACCCAAACAGACTGTGTATAGCCGAAGCTGGCATGGGACGGCCTAATTCGGACCCCCACTGCAGCACCTTTATATCAGCAAAACACTTTCACATGCTATTGCGTTATTGCAGTCATTGAACTCAGTTTGCAATAAATAATGAGCAAGATGATTAGATTTGACAAGCAAGAGGTAGTAGTATCAACATTGCATCCAACTGAATATAGACTTATATAATACTAAAAACGTCTCTAAAAAATGTCTTAATTTTTTATTATACATAATATTAAACAAAGGGGGGATTTTGAGTTAAGATTGTCTAACTGCTGAGTTAAATTGTGCACCAAAATAACTAGAAATAAAAAATTGTCTGTCTTCTATTGGCAAGGTTGTTGTTACATTTTGGATTTGATACATGAGGGAAATAGTTACCATCAGATGCAGAAAACTCAAAGTATATCTGTATACTTCTATCACTAGAGGCTGCTGGGTATGTTTACATGCCGTGACCTGGAAAACATCTAATCCAATTTAAGATTCTAAAATAAGTATGTTTATATAACCCTAATTGTTGAAATCTGATTCACATATTAGTTTATACGTGCATTACATGTATCGTTATTCCAAACAAAGCTTCTGCCCGGCGGCCGCCATGTTCAGAATTGGAGAAAGCATATTTACAGAGATAGTGTGAACTAATGCATTTTTTTAAAACTTGATTTTACATCTAAAAAGAATATATTGATAGTCGGAAAAGTTTAGCAAATAATTAGTAAATATTCACTTTAATCCACTATTTCGAAAATAGTCACGTGCAGTGGAAGTACCAGGATAAGAATTTTTAAGAACTGGTGTATTATGTAAATGTAGAATACTAAAACGCAGATTCAAAGACTTCCATGGTAACGCCTTAAAAAAAAAAAAGTGGTAACATCAAGGTATCTTAACCTTAAAAAACTAAGAGCATAAATAAACTGTATAATTAATCTTTAGGGGCATTCAAATGGCTCAGTGATGGATGACCATCTTGCCTTTTGTAACTTTTTTAGACCCGTCATCACCATTGTGTATTTTTGTGTCTCTGCACCAGATCAGACAAACTTAAACAGGATGCGATGACGGTTGGTACACAGACTGCAGCGGGTCACTGAGGTCATGACACGAGGGGTGGTGTTCATACTTCACCGGCGCCCTTGATTTTATCCGAGGTGCATACAATAGCAGACCACTCAAGACAAATTGCAGTGGTTTTAATATAACAAGACTTCAGACGCTTGACTGCTGATCACAGCATGGCCCACCAAGGGACAAAAAGTGCTTTGCCCAGTCCGTTCTGGGCGTCTCTGTCAAGAATTCGTCGCTTTTCTTTTCGCCTTTCCCACATCTTCAGGCCTCTGTTTTTACTTTGTAGTCCTACTGTCACTCATCCCTCTCCACACACACTTAATTGAACTGACTCACTATGCTTCCTCCCCCAGTTTTTCGCACACAGGTTTATTGCACAACTCATGACATGCAAGTGGCGGAACCACACCCTCCTAAACAAGTGTCAACTTTGCTTTTTCACCGTGTGTATTTGTGTGGGGGTGTGTGTATGTGCGAAATGTCATAGAGCAAGAGAGGGGAGTGTGAGAGAGTGTTTGTGTACTCTTTATAAATCTTATAAGGGCTGTGATCTAACAGACACCGAAGCGCGCTGCCAGTAACCGTTAGTGGAGCGGATCCAAGTCAACTGAAGTTCACATGCACAAGGAATTTCCTGCAGATTACACGGAGGTAACCAGGCCCTGATAGCGAGAGAAAAACAACCCGGTGCCATAATAACCCTCTAATGGAGCACACACGATATCATTAAATCACCGGGCAGCAAATAGAATGACCGTAATTGCCTCATAGTCTCTTTCTAAAGAGGTCTGAGAAAATGCAATGTGGATATCCCATTAATCATAATCAGGATAGCTATACTTACAGCTGAAGAGTGTAATTTTACGGTTAAAATGCTTAAGAGGAATATTCCGGGTTCAATACAAGTTGCTCAATCAGCAGCACATCAAGAAGCATAATGTTGATTAGCACAAACATTTATTTCTTTATTTACTTGTCCCTCATTTTGTTTAAAAAAGTGAAATTCTGGGTTGTGGTGAGCCAAGACTTGAAGTGAACACAGCAAATCCATTAACACGCAATTGTAGAGCCGCAGGATTTAAACAATGTGTGTATTAACGTGGTTTTAGTGTGGAAAAAAGGACTTGCTACTAATCCCTTTTAGTGTAAAATAATGTTCAATTTTATTCTATTTCATGGTCATGAAAACAAATTACAGTAAAAATAGCTAGAACAAACAAACAGAAATATCATAAGTTTTAACAGAAGATTACTTGTAATTTTTTTTATTTGATCAAAAGCATCAAATTGAAACATCCCTATTCACTTTTGCCTCACTGTAAGAGGGACAACAATTAGTTGACACTTTTATTGCAACTTTCACAGAATTTTATATCAATTCTTTTTTCAACTGATAGCTTTGCCTGTTTCCACCTCAATGTAAAACTTTAGACAAAGCCACACTGTAAAATAAAAATCTGTAAAATTTACGGTAAAAAAACAAAATATTTTTGTTTTACGGTTTTATGTTAAATTTACAGTACCATATATAGCAGGGGCTCAGTGTCATTCACACAAACACTAAACACCATCATGGTAAGAATTATTAAACTGAAATGTGCAATAAACATTCACTTAATAACATTACATGTAACATACAACCCTAATAAACATAAACAAACGATACAAAAAAGAAAAAACATTCAACTCAAACAAAATTTAAAATGCAATGCAGGGAATTCTGGGTATGTCAGTTTACGGTGTTTGCCTGTAAATTTAACAGGAATTTCCTATAACCATTTAACAGGTTTTTACCGTTAAAAATCCCGACCATTTCTTACAGTGCACATTGTAAGCTATTAAGGCATAATCATGAGATTTTTTTTTGTACTGCTTACTGTGACTTTAACTTAAACCTTCCACAACCACCATATTACTTATGCTGCAGAAACCCAACACTCTTTCCACTCCAATTCCTCCAATACAGTCTGCGAAACTTCAAAAAGACCAATCAAAGTTTATGCAAAGCTAGTCGACAACACGGCGCGCGAGGCTCCAAACCTGCGGAGAGGGAACGCGAGTGGTTCAGGCCAAGCGAGGTCTTGTATGCGCATAATTGGTGGCCTTACACTGGCTCTTTGTGTGGAGATTAAGGGGACATGAGGAGGGATTGGGCGGGCTGTGTCTGGACAAAGGATGGGAGTGGGTTGTGCGGTGGAGGATGGGGGAGTTACTGTTAGAGTGGCTGGGGGCAGGGGACTCCCCTGACATGCTTTTAAGAGCTGCCGGTGAAACAGATATGCCAGGACGGAACACAGAGAGGTAACAGAGGGCGATTTACAGAACCCCCAGCTGTGACAGGATTTCGGCCGAGGGACTAGCTGCCTGCGACAGACCTTAAAACCTCAGTCTAGACTTGGCTTAAAAAGGGGGAATTCAGTAAAGGACGACATCAAAATCTCACTGCCAGTGTGAAGTTCCTATCATTCCATTCTTGTTCAGGCAGGAAATGAAAACCATTGCGGGAAGACGTGAATGAAATCGTTGCCATTAACAGTGTGCTTGGCTGATCAGAGCGGGGCTCATGGGAAGTCTTTAGTCAACGGTGTAGCCGCAAACAACTTTGCATTACCGGCACTGTGACTAAAGCCTTTTTCACTATGGAACACAAATTTCACAACCTCTCCTTTAGGACTACCGGCTTTCCATGTTGGGGTCAAAGCGAGGATTAAGAGCTCACAGGGTTTGTGGTTTAAACACTCAGAGGCAAATATTGCCCCCTGCTACACAAGCAGTCCTCTCATATCTATTACAAATGGATGGCCAGAGCGGTGGAGGCATTATCTCTTGCTTCACCTCCTCTGGATAATGAAAGCCCATCATCCTCCTCTTCTAGCAGGATGCCAGGGGCTACTGAGAGCGGGCAGACTGAGAGAGTGCAGTTACCAAAGATGCATAGAGCTGAAATGAGATCCATTGAGCACCCAGACAGGGAGCTGATTAAGACATGCCGACGCCACCAGACAGAGCACACACACACACACACACACACACACTCGCGCAGACAGGCACTCTAAAACACACGTCAAACTACACTCACAAAATCAATGCAGTGAAAGGAAGGGGAGCTTCTCCAGAACCTTCATGGTCAAATTACTCATCTAGTCCAGAGGCATAAATCTCTTTTTTAAAAACATTCAGATTTTTTTTTTCTCTTTTAAAGGGCAGCAGGTTAAAAATAAAAGTTAATTCTGACAAGAAGTGCTACTATTTAAAAGTGTTGCGCCTAAGATATTATAGTCTCCTCTTGAGCTCACCAAGTCTGTGTTTATGTGATTTAAATAAAATCAGTAAAATAGTAATATTACTACAATTTAAAATAACTATTTCCTATTTCTATATATTTTAAAACTAAATTTATTCTTCAGTGTAACAGGATTGTTCAGAAATCACTTTAATATGCTGATTAGGTGCTCAATAATCATTTTTCTTGTTATGAATTTTAAGATTAAATGAATAGTTCACCCAAAAAATAAAAAATCATTTACTCACCCTTAAGTAGTTCCAAACCTGTATGTATTTGTTTGTTCTGTCAAACACAAAGGAATATATTAGATTTTGTAACCAGGCTGTTTTGGGTCACCATTGACGTCCATAGTATTTTTTTTCCTACTATAGACGTCAGTGGTGACCCAAAACAGCCTGGTTCATTATTGGGTGAACTATTCCTTTAATATTTTCATACCAGTTTTTACAGGATTCATAGATGAATAGAAATTTCAAAAGAACAACTTTTACAGTTTTAAATGGAACTTTTTTTTTTAAGAAATCTCTGATGGAAATATAATGCTATACAGGTTTGTTATCACATGTGGGAGAGTAAACAAGTTATTACAATTCAAAATTACCCTTATTTTTAAGAAAATAAAATCTGCAAGATAATGATTTTAAGGGAAAAAAAACAAATTAAATGTACTATTTCTAAACATGCACTATAATGTAGGTCACACAAAGGTCTGTCTCTCAATATAATCGGTACTGCCCGCCGGCCATTCGGGTCATTAGCAAGGTCATTAATGAAGCGGAGACCAGCTTCAGTCGGCTGTGACCGTGGACTCAACCCCAGCAGCCGGCCTCCCCTGACACACACACACACACACACACACACTCTCCATGAACCCACATATCTTTCTTTGCTACACTTTCCGTTCTCTGATCTTATATACAAGCACACACATGCAAAATATGGCTTAATATGCTCCCTTTAATTTCCATAACAGCACTCTCAAAGCACCTGGAGCCCTCCTGCGATAAGAGCTTCAAATGTCTGCTCCTTCCTGCCTTCACAACAGAGGTTCAGAACATCTCTATTATGTCATCACCCTTACCAGTGGATCCTCTACACTGAATGGGTGCCGTCAGAATGGGAGTCTAACGCCTGATAAAAATAACACAAAAATCAATGTGATTCAGTCCATCAATCAACGCAGTGAAAAAGTCCAACCAACGCTGTCCTGTCAAATCAAAATCTAAATACTTAATCTGTGGATATTTCTCTCTTTATTCAGGAAGGCAAATTTTCATTTGAGTAAAAATTAAAAACACACAGCTTTTTATTTCACAAGACATTAATAGATGGACTGGATTCATGTGGATTATTTGTGAATTATGTTTTTATTAACGGTTTGGACTTTCATTTTGATGGCACCCATTCACTGCAGAGAATCCATTGTTGAGCAAGTGACGAAATGCTACATTTCTCCAGATCTGTTCCAAAGAAAAATCTCATAAACATTGAGGGTGAGTACATTTTCAGCAAGTACTCACTTTGGATGACCTATTCCTTCACCTCACTTTTTCCGCTTTGCGGCTGTTGTTATGAGAAGTGGAACAATTTAATGGTCATTTCTTGTAAGCAAGTGAGTCACTCGTAAAATGTAACTTTGAATGGCTTATTGTGTCATTCCTGAAGAGTTTTTCACCAAACGTAAATGTGGGAGAGCAGGGACTTAATGCTTCAGTCTGGTCTGTGTCTGAAGGAAAAAGAAAAATGTGCGAGAGAATGAAAGATGATGAAAGCGACGCACCCTGCCTCACGGCTGTCTGCCTAGCTCACAGTGCCCATATCACATTGCTGTTGTTTTCTCACACAGGCCTGCGATAAGCGTCACACAGACATCTAGAAGCCCGAAAGACTCACGACAAGCCAGTTTATCAAAAACAAACAAAAAACTGCATGCTTACTGAGAAACTAGGCAGTCAAATGGCAAGTCCAGAGCCTTGAAACACGCCTGAGATTACTTGGTTTCAGCAGCACCTCCATGAAATAATTACCATAACATGGTTGGAGTTGCCAATCTGTTTCATTTCCACTAGTCTGCGTCCAACTACCGGCAGCTGTGCAAACCCATCACTGGCAGCCCAAAGGCGCCTCTCGTGCTACAATCCGCTCACTGTAGAGTATGACATTGAGCTGACCCAGTCAGACATACTACAGGTGGGATCTGTCTGTTTAGCATTTCCTATCAAGTTCTATTAGAGCATTTGGCAGCATTTTGTGCAACACAACCGTTTGCGAACAGTGGGAGCGATGCTTCTCGGAAAAAGATGAGTCACCAATTAGAGATCACAGATTGCTGAACTTTCTCAAATCGTCGATGAAAATGGCCCCTGCTGTGTTACATTTCATTACACAGTCTTCAGTGATACGTCTGGAGCACAGCGAGTCGCAATGGGGAAAATGTAATTTCAAATTTTAAAGACCGAAAAATCCAAACTCATTAGTATTCTAGTTGATCCCACTACCAGAATGTGGCCCAGTTTTAATACTACATTTTGTTGACTTCTCAAAATCTTCTGAACAACATCACACGGATTTGCAGTTTTGTCCTTCCGGACAAACTAGTGTTTCCAAGCATAAACTGTTATCGTGCTGTGCCATGCAACCACAGACATGTTTATTTGTGCTGTGGATGTAACCACCATCAGTTTGGCCATACAAAAGAAAGGCAGACTCCCTTGACAGGCCACTGAATAGGGCTCATTGCCCACATTTCCATTACAAAGGACCAGACTCCAAATCTGACTTGAGTCTGAACTTGCTGAATGACCAGCTTCCCATCGTACTTTACAACAAATATGTACTTGCCAGGGGTTATAAAACACAACATTAGTTTTCTAGAACTAGTAAGATATGTGAATAAATTAAGAAATTGGCGATATTTCAGGCCTTATGGCTTGGCAATAGCAATGGGGTCAATGAGGACTGTTTTCGCCGCTCGAAATGCACAACGCTGATTAATGTTAAGAAACACCACCAGACTGTTTTGTAAACAGAGTATAACACAGCAAACGATGTACTGTCAACAACATTTATGATATAATCTAACATGTAACTACAAATACGGTTGGTCATTTTTAAACGAATCACTGGAATTCATGTTGAGTTACATTTCACAATGACTTTCTGCTACATTTTTCGAATGTTAAAAGTTACTTTGAATTTAGGTAAGGAGGAGAATATTTTTCTAAATCTTAAATCTAAAAGTCATTTTACGTCACAATTCAGGCTATTTACATCATCACGTGGTTCCTGCTGGTATTATGTGCTGCACAAGCATTGTGCTTGATTTCAAAAGAGATAGTTTAATTCAAAGAGTCTCGACTACAACTTCAAA
The DNA here is from genome assembly GCA_032353835.1 of Enteromius viviparus. NCBI lineage: Eukaryota > Metazoa > Chordata > Actinopteri > Cypriniformes > Cyprinidae > Enteromius > Enteromius viviparus. The sequence goes on from JAUCNO010001079.1 coordinate 827,841, forward strand.
AGGTGGTCGATCCAGTTAGCGAACAAATAGGCTATCAGATCGGTACTGTGAACTGGTTCAACCGATTAATTGAAAAGACTCGAATCAGAAACACGATTAATTTACGAATAGAGGCAATGGCTCGTGCAAACCACTGTTCAGGTTGTTGCAAGTTTATAAATATGAGTTTTGCAACATTTGACGTCAGTTATATGAAGTCATGAGAAATTCTGGAGGTTTAAACATGCCACAATTTACTGTAATGTTTAATAGCTGCTAGTAAGTTTAAATGCATACGTTTTATTTGTAAGAGACAGCAGGCCTGTATAGACTGGGCAAGTGTGCGCGCATATACATATATATATATATATATATATATGTATATACGCGTATATATAAAAAGGACATCGAGCAACGCGATTAAATCCTAGCCTTATAGACGAACCTTAAAAATGATACACACAAACATCGATTATGTGCCGCGAATAAAGCGCAATTCAAAATACAACACTAGTTAACGTTATATATGAATAAGAAATGATTTACGGTACAGACTGGTTTCTAAACCCCAGACACAGCGCCATGATGAGCGCCAGGCTGCCCCGTCCAGCACAACACAGCACAGCCTGGCCACACTCTCTCTCCACACACCAGCAGCCTATCAAATAAATAAATATACACAGAGAGGTGACACACACACAAACACCCGACTCACCATCGCCGACCGCTATTAATCCACACAGGGCGAGCAGCGCTACAGCAGTTCGTCGTGGAAGCATGACTGCAAGATTCCCATCTCTTAGCATTAATGCATTCGTTGTGTGTGATATTGACAAGCGAGCGAGACTTCCAACACAACCACAAACCAACCAACCATACACCGCCTGCCAGACTCGGCTAGACAATAGTGGGTTAAAGGGGTGTGACTACTTTTAAAGGGGAGGGCTCCACGCCTGGGCTCCTTTGTTGTGGTGAAATGTCTCTTTACAAGGACTCATTTGTGAATTGGCCCGATGGTCCTTTCTGTAGTTGAGGTCTCATCAGGTTTGTTTTATTTATTCTGTGTCATACGTTCCAGAAATGAAGCTTGTGGCTGTAACGTGCACGAATTGAAACAAGTAACACTGATTCTTGAGCACTGGGACAAACAGTTTACAAATCAGGAAAACAAACAAACAAAGTTTATAATTCAGAGAATTATTTGGGGCTAATCTGGATGTATTAACATATTATTCCTTTTTTTTTTTAATTGCAAAAATATTTTTCCTTGACTTTCGCTCAAAACTTGAGTCAATGCTGTTGAAAGCCAATGTGTTTTAGGCATATATTATTAGAATTAAAATAAAAGTAATTTAATGTATAATGTCATTATGAATATATAATAGTTTAAACTGATTTTGATTTATCTGATGTTGTTTCTCAAACAGCCATATTCATCACACATGCACAGCAGCTTTATTTTCTTATCTAGTAAAATATATTTAAAAATGTACTATAAAATGTGAAAATTATATTACATATGAAAAAGGAAAATTCAATAAATAAAATAACTTATTTCAAGAATCAGTGATGAGTAAATCATAAATCATAAACTGTGCTGTACACATTGATTATTACAGAATAGTTTAATGTTTAATGAGAAAACATTTTTTATTTTTGAATGAGAGTATTCGGACATGTATAAAAGCAGTGTCACATTTGCAGCTTTTTGATTACATCTTAGTAGTGATCCAGCAGGAGGTGTTCGTTATTCTCCAGAGTCTCAGCTTTAATAATTTGACTCCGGAGCCAAAGTTACCTCTGTGAGCTGGATCCACATTGTGCGATGTGTGTGATCCAAAGGAGCTTACACAACCCCAGTGAGCAAACCCGAAAAGCATTCAGGACTCAAAAACACAAAAACCACAGCATGGGTTAAGCTTAAGAGACCTCAGACCCTCATAACAAATCACTGATTACAAAAAAAATAAAAATAAGTTCTTGACTTCATCTAGTATGAAAAAGCAAACTGCGTCTTTAGGGAAACAAGTCAAGCATATTCCTATAGGAGCGCTCTGGCTTCTGCCAGGACCTCAGGATGTTTATTTCCTCTAAATAGCAGGGCAGAGGAGAACTTGTGATTTTAATTTTGAGGAATAAAGAGACATTTGATGCACTCAGTATTTGTCCTCCTAATGGCCACATGACACGAGGAGACTCTCGGTTAGTGCATTAAGCCGTATGGGTACGTAAAGAATGATGTACAAGACCTAATCTAATTACACCGAAATTCCTTTCAAGTTGCTCTCAACGCAAAGGTCAAACACAAAGCGTTTAGAGTTGCGGCCTGCAGTCTTAAACCTCTATTGTTACCATTAACCTCTTTGCCTTTGCTAGACTGCATACTAATCTGGCCCCTGGCTGTCTATTGTCTATAAAGTAGGGTCATATCTTTCAATTATCAATCCACATATTTCAGCAGGGCGTTCATATCCGAGTTTTCAACAAAGGCATGTGGACTGGGTCCGCTCTGTGTAAAATGTCACAGCTGATAGAAAGAGGAGTCTGGCCTACCAGAGCAGGGCATTGATACTCTACTCAGCCACTGTGCGCCTGTTAAAAATAACCTCTCTCTGTCTGACCGGGCAGGCAGAGTTGGGGAATTATCTCCAGCAAAGCCCCCTCTCTGTGCTCCTCCACAGATGGATATAGCGAGGGCGCAGATATAGATAAACAGGCAGACAGGCAGAAATCAATGCCTATCCTCTCACTCCGCCATGCAGTCTGACAGCAAGACAAACGCAGCACGCCGAAAGAAAACTTTGGCTTAGGAAAAAAAAAAGAGATAAACATCTTATAAATATCCATCAATCACTGGAACATCTGCTCTTTTGGCCTTCTCTGTGTGTCGGTGTGCGTAGGAAGGGATGTAAAGACACCCAGTCTCCTTTCTATGAATAAGATACGTGAGATATCTATTTGCACCGGGTAAATATAGGTCTGTCTGAAACATGATAGTGAAGGATGCATTCAGTATTGTGTCTGTGAAATGTTGTTCAACAACACTGAGGTGTGTCTTGGTAGTTCCCGAGGGGTGTCGGGTCTTTTAGTGTCTCTCATGCCGAACAACAATTCTAACAATTGCTAGATTGCGTGGCTTGTAAGACAGGATACACATTGTTTACGGTTTATAAGAAATGGATTGAGGCAAAAGGAAATAGATCCCTTATATCTCCTTAAGGACTTCTGAAGTGACACCATATTCATTAACCAGATCAGGCTGTGGCACAGTTTGCTGTGCTGAGACAAAAAGGAACAAGAACCCGATGTAACACTTTGGGGGAGAAAAGAGCAAGTAATGATGCCCTCCAGTGGACAAAACAAGGTTCATACTTAATTTGACACATTTAATTATTCGTTTGTTTATATGTACACATTATCATTCACGTATAGATTTATACACTGTATATTTTATTATATCACTTTATTTTAATTTATTATTTCCCCCTCAAAATTAGTTTGACCCTTATGGTGCAGAGAATATGTCAAAGTCTGCTGTCCCGAAGTTTATTAATACTAAAATACTATAATTTGGAGTGAAAATAATATATTAATAGACATTTTGTGCAAAGGAACTTGTATACAGTTTTTTAAAGATTATTTTTGAAAAAGCAATTATATTGTACATTATAAAAAAAGATATAGCACAGCTAGGCTGCACTGGTCTCAAACGTAATTTCTGGAGGGCCACAGCTTTGCACAGTTTAGTTTCAACCCTCATCAAACACACCTGATCCAACTAATCAAAGTCTTCCAAACAGACTCTGCAGAGCTGTGGCCCTCCGGGAATTGAGTTTGAGACCAGTGAGCTAGAGTAATGTGACTAATTTTGTTCTTGTAAAAAATATTTAACAATTGATAAAAGTGCACTATATTAACATCTCCTCTGTTTTAATAATTACTTGGTGCATGTTGTGATGCATGTCTTATTCTTAAAAAGATGGTCCAGTCTTTTTTGGAACCGCTACAAAAAAAAAGTGCAACCAACAAAAGCATGTGCCAACCTTTCTAGGTTACAGTCATGCTAAGGAAGAGAAGAAATTCAGGAAGCACCGCTGTTAGGAAGTCCGGAATGACCCACATCCTGCCTGAAAAAACCTTCTCACTCTCACTGTACTGAAAAGAATTCGGTGGGTTTATCAAGCTTGTTTTAATTTCAGTAACAAATGAGTCATCTTGTTGAAATACGCAGGTCCTGGAAAAGCATTCGTGTTGATATATTTGAGGAGAAACATTTAACAGCGCAGTTATGGCCTCGGCTTCCCGCGGCGAACTAATGTCATGATAAGATAAGCCATGTTCAGTGGAGCCTTTAGACAAGAAGCTTGAAAGGCACATTAGAAGAAAGTATTCAGATGGATGAATATATCATATGGGTCCATTAGAATTCAACTTCCTTGGCTATGCATGGAAGGAGGTTCATTCTAGAGGTCCAGTTTGAGCTTATCGATGTCGTAGTCATGGTCCTGGTCCAGTTTGGAGAGGGTCTTTCGCACACGCAGAGCAGTGAGTCGAGCTGAAGGGCTATGGAACCAGCACTCTTTCATAATCTTGGCAATTGCAGACAGAATCTTGACATAAAAACAAACCAGAAAAACAAATAATCGTTTATTTTTGTCATTTTCTGATGATCACATGTTTGCCTTAGTTTATAAATGCATGAATATAAGTGACTGCAAATCAAACTACCAAAATAGACACAGAAGTGACCCAGATCTCGACTTCAATTCCAAACCAACTTCTCACACAAAGCAAGATTCTGTGAGAACTGTGTTGATGTGTCATATCGGATTTGTGTTTCAGTACTGTTAGATACACTGTAGGAAGGATTTTGTGTTTGTGGTGGGCATAAAACTATCTAATATAACAAACAGTTTCAACGAGAAGAGATATGCACTCAAAGGAAAATGTAGCTTTAAGTTCAAATCGCAACAAATTTAGCGACTAGCCTGCAAGTCTGCTACTCTTCACATGGCTGCTGCTGAACGGCTGCTTTTCTCTGTCTAGATCATGGCATTTAGCAGGATAAATGTAAATTTCTATCCATTTTCTGTGTTGCATATGCAATAAATATGCTCTCTACAGCAAGCCTAAAATTAAAGCCCACAAGATTCATCATAGACTGACAGAATATTTTGTCCCACACACATTTAATGCTTTCCTAACAAATTGGTCCAGATTGCAGCTGTCAAAGCAAAGCCTTGTGTAGAGTCTGACTGGAGTCCAAGTCTTTTCCGAGTCGCTGAGTATGTATCTCTGGCATGCTCGACTATCTTACCGGATGAGAATGTAGTCGATTGTGGAGACTGGGCCTGTGTTGGTCCACACACACCACTTTCTTCATCTCCTCGAAACTGGGGTCAGAGGGCACCATGTCAAAGAACGGCGGTCTGTACTCCTCCACAATCCCTGATAAAACCACAGAATTAAGGGATTTTATGGGTTTTCGTCAACGTTTGCTGACTACATTGCATTAGAATTTTTTCCTGAAAAAAATGCAGATGTGTGCCGAGACTGAAAGTCTCTTCTGACCATATCTATAAAACAGTGGTTTAGGAGTTTGAAGGTTGGCAGTACTAATATTTCTGTGGGAGGATGACTGGAAATTATCCACGGAGTCTATGAGCAGCTATGGCAGCTGGCTATTTTTGCATTGTTTTTTTGTAAAAACATAATAAAGAAATGTTTTAAAAATGCAAATTGGAAGCTTACATATTTACACAATCTGAAAAATTTGTAATCTGTAAAATTTATTTTTAAAAGATTCAAATATTAATAATATTAATGCTGCTAAAAGTTCAGCTTTACAAATGTATTCAAAGAAAAACAGTAATTTGAAATTGTATAATCAGTTAAATAAATGCACTATTGGTGAACAGAAGACGTCTTTAAAATACATAAAGAATTATTACTAATACATATATCCTATACTACAAAAAAGATGCATTTGACCAATGTTTCACAGTTAGTTTATAGTACATACACGTTATATAAAGGGTTGATTAAATGCTTCTTAAAAAGTGAAAGTGTGTGTGTTAGAGATAGTGAAAAAAGAGAGAGAACAAGCGCATCTGGACTACATGAGCGGGAGTGCTGACACCAGATAAGATTGTTTATAATTATTGGACTGCTAATCGTGGGTGGATAGAGGAGACAGACGTACCCATGGAGAAAAAACTGAGGGAGGGATACAGGGGAAGTAAGACGAAAAAACTTATGAGAAAAAAATAAAAAGAGAAGTCTATCACATCTATTGGAATGGTGAAAATTGTTGCTAAGCAACAGAAAACCGAAAGTTAGTTAGAACACTGAGATCCTGCATTCAGAGGAATTGCAATGAAATGTTACCCAATTATTTTTAGTAAGTCTTTGCATATTAAAGTTTTTGGGATCAATATTGTATGTTATTTTTAAAGCATAATTAAAATTAATTCCAAGTCATAAGAGCACAGAATAGAAGTTAAATTATTACCCCATCTTACCATTTACAATAGTTCGACGAGTTATCTCCCACAAGACAAGACCCAGGGCCCAGATGTCAGTTTGTTTATAGGACTCAAAAACGTCAACACGGATACTCTCATCCAAGACCTCTGGTGCCATATAACGCTTGGTGCCCACCCTCGGGTTGTTGCCCACATCCAGATAATCATTAGACTGGGAGTGAATGACAGCCAGGCCTAAGAGAACACACAGAAGACATTATGTTTAAACAGAAAACCAAAAAATATTTGCTATCAGTTTAAATTTTACCCTTAATGAAAGTATATATGATTTGTTAAAAAACAAAGCACGGTTTCAAGTGCTTTAGGCATTGCTAGGTGGTTGCCAGGGTGTTGCTATGTGGTTGTGTAAAAGTTAACAAATAAAAGTGGTTTTATTTGTTAGCAAATGTGCTATGGTGTTTTAGCACGTGTTTATGCAGTTGAAAGGTGCTCTTGTGGTTGTAAGGTTTTTGCCAGGGAGTTTTCATACGATTGCAAAGTTGCTCTGGTGGTTGTTAGGTGGTTGGTAAAGTGTTTTGGGTAGGGTGACCATACCATGTCTTAAATAGGTTCTGGCAGTGTTTGTGTGTGCAGACCAATCGATGTATGACATTGGTTCCTTATGTTTTTGAAAAGCTCAAGGTACTTTGAATTTTTCAAAATGTGATTCGATTCAGACTCATTAGCTTTAATTTGGTTTTGATTCAATTCAGTGTCGTTATTCCAGCCCAGTCTCACGATTTTTTTTCGTGGTACTGACACGATTCTTACTCGACTTTCGTGAATCCAGCACGAAAAGAT
>JAUCNO010001079.1:845009-866749 GCA_032353835.1 Enteromius viviparus
AGCTTAAACTATGCTATATTTTAGATCATTTTTAACTGCCATAAAAAAATTATAAAAACCTTTTTTGAAGCTTTATTACGATAATTGTTCATTGCAATACATTTTCAAAATATGTTCAAACTGTAATATGATCTACTCTTAATAAGATTATTAAGGGAAATTATGAAAAACTGCCAACAACTACGCAAAATATCAAAATCAGGGACCTAGCCCAGCAGCTACACAGAACTGCTTGTTTCAGAATGGTAATCAATTTTTTTGAAACTAAAACTAATTAAAATCTAAGAATTAATAACATAAAAGTAAATGTTACATACATAAAAAATGTCCTAGGTCACTATTAGTCTATTAAATAAAGAATTCCCAAAGTATAATTATGAAAATATTATCCTGCAGTTGTAGTCAACCTTTTTATTTCTTACATATTTTCTCTAAAATCTTAATCTTTATTGGCCTTTTTTAAATCTTTATCTTCTTGTTTTGGCTCAACCTAGGTAGGGCAAAGAGAAAAGCACTAAAACAAACAAAAATTATGATGAATTAAAAGGTTACTAAGGATGTCCTGATCCGATCACATGATCTGAAATCGGGCCCGATCACGTGATTTCAGGCTTGATCGGAATCGGACGTTACCTCCCGATCAGGACTCGAATATATATATATATATATATATATATATATATATATATATATATACACTTTTTTAACACATTTATAATTATGCGGTGGCACAGAATTAGACCTCTTGACTCCACACGAACAGCAACGCGTGCAGCATGACATCGCTTTGTTGCAGAGATGCTATTGGTTTAAAGTAAAACACTGAAGCAGCTTGAGCATATGTCTGCGGGTCTGGAGGTATTATAAAGCTGATGACAACAACATTTAGCTGCACGATAATCATTGCGCGATATGTATAGCGCATCTTGAGTCTTACATTGAGCTGCATTTACTACGCAGAGCCGTTGTTCACTGATAAGCTGCGCAAATTCTGGTTCATTATCAGTGTGATTTTGTGCAGCTTGTCAGTGAACAACGGCTCTGCGTAGTAAATGCGGCTCAATGTAAGACCACGCACCTGATTGAATTTACTGCTGATTACAGAACCAGATTTACTGATAAGATGCGCAAAACATATGCGCGATGATTATCCTGCAGCCCTAACAACATTGCCATAGCAAACTTTGAGATATGGAAACTTGGGATTGCAAGAGGTGAAAAACAAACCTAAAAAATGCCTGTGACAGCGCAGGACATTGCAGCCAAGATAGCACAAATTAAACTTTTTTATATTTAAACTTGATAGTTCAAGGCAAGCTACCTCATAGAAGTGATCTGTTTGTTAACAGAGTTGTATGTTGAAATAAGTATCTGTTTGCCATGCTGGGCTGCGTGTAGTTGCGCTCTCGCTTCCTAACGAGTAAGCAAAGGCACGAAGACAAGATTCTGCATGATAGTAAACATTTATTTAACAAAATAAAGGAAATCGCGGAGAGCTCCGCAAACAAACACGACGAACACCACCACGTCAATAATCCACAAAGACAAGACTCCACGTACTGTTTAAATGAACAAACAAATGAAGAGAACACACAATGCACCTGGGAATCACAGCTGAAAGGAAATAATTATTGATGAGCGGGGAGGAGTTACAAACAAGACAAAGCATGCGAGACAGAATGAAAATAATAACAGAGAAGCACATGGGTAAGACATGAAAACAAAACAATAGTCAAAGGAAACACCTGATGACATAACAGTTTCTTCGCTCTTCTTTATGCTTTCTTAATGTATTAGAGAAGTATAGGATCGGGACTCGGTATCGGCAGATACTCAAAATCAAATGACTCGGACTCGAGGGCAAAAAAACCTGATCGGGACATCCCTAGTTTTAACCAAAGTGACACCAAACCAGCACATTAGAATGATTTATAAAGTATCATGTGACACTGAAGACTGAAGTAAAGACCGCTGAAAATATTTACCATCATAGGAATAAATTACATTTAATATTTAAACAGTTTTAATAATTTTAATGGTATTTCACAGTAGCACATGCTGTATTGTTGATTGTATTTTTTATTAAATATATAAATGCAGCCTTTGTGAGAGTTTAGAACCTTTTTTTTGAAAAATATTATTACACTGGAAATGTTTTTATTTCAAAACTTCCATCATGAAAGCTTGTATTTACTGCTGAAAATACACATTTTAAGTATAATTTGTGACTGTCCATCTTTGGTTGTAGAGCTCGGAGGGTATTGAGCACTTGAGTGTGGCACAGGAACAGAAAACAGGAAAACAACGCCCATGGGAAACAGAGGGACTGAATTGGGATGATATGTCCCGGGACAGCCTGGAAAGAGTACGAAGAAGAGACAGAGCAAGTAAGACACAACAACCATATTAGGTCAAATGTTGTTTGACTCGACTATTTGCAGGTTAAACATACGCCACAAAAGTTGCCAGTGATCAACTCCAACGTGATGGATATGAAGCTAAGGCATATATATATATATATATATATATTTATATATATATATATATATAAAGAGGGAGTTTGAAAACTGACTTGGTGCAATCTTGACTTTCAATAACAAAAAAAGTGTATGCCAGTGTTGATGTAAGGCCATGTTCCTGTATAAAGCAGCTATCATTTCTGTTTGAACTACACCTCACTTCTGCCACATGTGATATCAGGAGTTGTTTTGATCAATTTGGTCAATGACAGAGTGTTATCCTTATTATGAGCTGAAAAAGGCGTCTTTCTGCTGCACTCAACCCTTAGTACAAACAAACATTCTGGCCTACAGTGTTTATGGTTTGCCAAATATTTAAGTTCAGTTAACACTATCAGCATGTTTTGGGCGCTCACATGAAATTATAATGGTTTCAGCATGGGCTCAAAAAAATAGCTTCACCTAAGATTTAAAGGCCATAGTTTGCTTTTCCTGAAAGGTGTATCACTGTGGCACTATCAAAACATTTATCTGTTTGACTGAACTGGCTTTTAGTGGATGAACCAATGGCTACCTGCTTGTCTGTCCAATGGAAGATGGGGTGTATAAGCAACCTGTTTGAAAACACTTCTTAGTTTCTCCAGCCCATGACCTGGAAATCTTTGAATCCTTGATGAAGATGTAGCATCTACTATAAAAAAAAAAAGAATAAACAAACAAAAACACAATTAAATAACACTAATAATGTCTAATTTAATGTGCAATATTTAATGGCTGGCTTTACTTCTAAATAAATAAATAAATACTAATAGATGCGTTATTGTTTCTTTTTCACATTTATAAAAACACAATGAGCTTATTCGAGTAGATAAACCGTAGCCTACTAATTTAACTGCATTTTACTTTTTGTCATAAAACTAGACTTTAACAACAATGCCAGTAAGTGGTGACAAGTAGCTGTATATTATGAGTGAATCACTGAATTTCTTTAAACAAACTGATTCATTTAGAAACGGAACAACTGACATGAGTGAGTCATTGAATCGTTCATTCAACAGATTAATTGGAACATACTACATTCAGGAAACTAACGCCTGTATGTGTTTGCATCAATGCTGGTTTTGTTTCCTTCAGTACTCTTGTTCGCTAGACATATTTAGACAGTATTATGTCTAATATGTAAGTAACTCATTATTTTTTCGGTTTAAATAAGTTGACTGGTGCTGTGTGTATTAGCATGGTCTGCTCTTGTAATATATTTGTTGACAGCTGGATGCAATTACAGCAGGAAAATGCCACTTTTTGTATGTATTATTATTTTAACTGCAGTCCAACAATGGAAGTATGAAGGGGTAATGATGTGTTTTGGATGTGAGTGAGTTTATGTTGGGTGTAGGTAGTTCAGGTAACAGAGCTGTTATCTGATCGGCTCCGTCACTGGTCTAAACAGGTGGTTAATGAACCACACCCTGTAACTATTGCCTGAACTGATAATCAGAGTTATTTAATCAAGTTGTAGAGAGGAAACGATCTTTTCTAATCTTCCATGACGAAAACTGGATGACAAAGCTGCTCTGAACAGCTTCCAGATGGGAAACCGTACTTGCCTGACTTTGGCCAATATCAGGAAAGTGCAACACTTGTTGTAGATGATTATTTGGAGTCAAATGCATTAAATTGAGTTCCTCACAACAAAAAAGAGCTTTGTAGTGGGATGGGTGCTGAATACTGAGGTATGTGACATGTAGCCAGATCACTAAATTTTCAGGACGTAGTGTATAGGAAAGCAAGGAGTCCTAGGATGTTTGTTGTAAATGAGACTGCTCAGAAGAATTGAAGTGTCAAAGCTGTAGCTTCTAAATATTAGTTTAAGACATACCAAGAGCAAGCATCGGTGCCCATTTAATCAGGGTTGCTTCCTTATGCAAGTTTACTCATTTTGTTTACTTTAACGGCGTGAATGAAAACTAAAATCTGTAAACCAAAATTCACAAGCGATGACCGAAACGACTTATTCTCAACAGGATAGTTCACAGGATGTTTTTCATGGAATTTATTCACCATTATGTCATTCTAAACCTTTATAACATTCTTGAAACACCAAGAGAAGTTCTGAAGAGATTGTAGCACACTGACTGAGGACTTAAGCTTTCAAGCTTCAAAAAAGGATGTAAAAGCAGCATTGTGTGTTCATAACACCCTGCTCTAAATTACAAGTCTTCTGCAGCTGTACAGTAGTTTCAGAGCACACTGTTCACAGAAAATCTTGTCTCCAGTGAACCGATTATACGGTATCTCAATCAAAATGAATTAAGTAACCAGAGCCGTGTTTCCCAAAGGCATCATAAGCTTCAGTAGATTGTAGAAAGCATTGGCACCAATGGTCTCTGATCTGCTTATGATAACAATGCAAATCAGTGTAGTACAATTGAATCAGTGAACGACATGAAGGTAAGTTAACAGTGACACAATTTTTTGTTGCTTTAATTGTTTAACCAAATAAGTTCTCAGAAGAACTTTAGCTATTCTGTAAGATGCAGTTTCTTCTAGTTAATTCTTTTCAGTTCCCCATCAATAAGTGAAATTTCCATTCCTTGCTTTGTCTATGGCTAAAGAGGCCCCTGCAGTACTAGAAGAGCTAGAGGCACAGGAGATCACCCATCTGTTAAAGATTAGAAACAAGATGCCGTTTAGCAGCTTCAGTGGAATCACGGGACAGTGCCAGCATTCACTAAATCACATGCAGACGTGTAGCTTGCACACATTTTTTTTTTCTTTTTACTCCTTTTTCTTCTCTTCCTTACCAATAGCTTATGTCCGGCAGTCCATTCAGGACATTTTGTTGGATAGTAGCCCTCAAGTCTTCACTAAATCCTCAAGCTTCACTTTTCACTCTAGGACTCTTTAAACGGGTCATGTAGCTCTTTCATAACAGGGTTGATATGTATGTCCTTCAATTATTTTCTTTTGTGTGGTTTAATGCTGGAAATCCAAAACAAAGGGATGCAGCAAGAGCATTTTTCCAAGGTGAATGGCTCATAAATGTACAGATTCCTTGGCCTCAGATAGTGTGAGTGACATAATCATATTCCAGTGCTGAGATATATTTGCTTTAAATTTTTCATGTGGAGAAATATTTCACCTTTTAATATTAAAGGGCACTCAGAATTATTTGTTGTTTGTAATTTTTCACTTTAGTGGTTCATGTACATTCAAAATTGAGCCTCATAACCCTTGCACAGTATTTTTTGTTCAAAATTCTTTTATTTATTTTTTCTTCATTCATTATTTAGTTACTTTCAAGTTGCTTTCATCACTGCAGTTGAAGATGCCTGCTGTGCAAACAGATTTCTTTGGGGTGCTGATATTCGACTTAAAACATTATGTAACACATAGTCTCTATATACACACACACACAAAACACACACAAACACACACACACACACACACACATATATATATATATATATATATATATATATATTTGTTCTGCAAGAAATTTTCATCCATTCATAAGTTGGGCCATTATACAGACCCCCTTTCCACATATTCCTTATAGACTAAAACAACAACACACAGCTGGGGGAATGTGGAGTAAGAATTCCCAAGAGACCCATAGGCTAAGCGAGTCCCAACCTTAAAAGGTCTTTTGTTACCAAAAGTCTGCACTGCTTTTGCTGCACTGCCACATTGGGAAAAATTTGTGGTGGTTGCCTCAGGCTTTCCCAGTGTGTGTGTGTGTGTTTTCATGTCTATATGTTTTATTGAGCACATTTAATGCATTTCATACCTTTATTAGAACATAAACATTGACATTTATTGCTACAGGGTGTCTGTTATTCAACCTGACTTCCAGACTTCAGAACTGAAGTAGCAGCATCCTATAAATTCATGAGAAATAGTTGGCCACACCCCATAGAAAAAAAGTGGAAATGACAGGATTAGACATTAGACGTTAGACAGAGGTAATGCATTTTGGGAAGTCCTTCCATATTGGCCTAGAAAAATGTATAGAGTATATCATTTGGTTGTTTTACTTTTCGTTATTATTCTGTCTGATAATATTCTGTCATTCTGTCAGAATCAGTTTTTGTCACTCGGTTTTTGTCTTAAAAGAAATTTATACTTTTATTTACCCAGAATATGTTAATTAATCAAAGGTGACTATTTCAATTAAGTGCTGTGCCAAATACATCAAATATATATTTGAGCAGTGTTCACAAACATATTAAGCAGAACAAGTGTTTCAGCATATTAGAATGATTTCTGAAGCATCATGTGACACTAAAGACTGGAGTGGCTGCTGAAAATTCTGAAAATTCATCACAGGAATAATTAGATTTTTTTTTTTTAATATTACAATTATTATATATTAAAATCTATCTAGTCAATCTTTGCCTTTCTAGTTTAATGATTTTCTCTTTTTTATATTATTATTAGGGCTGGGACTCGATTAAAAAAATTTATCTAATTAATTAGAGGCTTTGTAATTAATTAATCGGAATTAATCGCATTTAGATCTAGATCGATGAATCCCTACTTTCAAGCAGTGTTGCCAGATAGGATTCACGATTTCCAGCCCAAAAGCTCACAAATACCCGCCCAAAAACCGCCCAAATTTTTAACTATCAATATAATGTGATCGAATGCAAATCAAATAAACAGCATTTTTAACACTATAAAACAAAATTATGATGACAAAACAATATAAACATAATGCTAGATAAATCAGAGAAAATGGATTCAAGAAAATTAGCCTACTAAATATGAAAAATATGCAAGCAGCAGACACTTTCAAAAAGGCAACAAAAACAAAAACAAACAAAACGGTGCCCTAGAAAAAAACTGCATCATGTTCAATGTCAATGCCAGAAGCCAAACCTTCACACCCAGCAACCATCATCCTCTCAATCAGCTCCTAGAACAGTTTAAGCTTGTGTCAGGAACATCGTAAAGCTGTAGGGCTGTTTGTACAGTATATTTCTTGATGTTGTGTTTATCCACTGGATGTTGATATATGGTTACTGTTGGGTGAGATGTATCCCATTGTTGAAAGATCTGTGGTTTAGGATGGGGTTTGGGAATCAGATGGGTCATGTTGGTGCAAACTGTTGCTTTGTTGGCCGTTAATCAGAGCAGAGGTTGCTACACCTTCTCCCAAATGCCTTAGCCAAGTCCTCATGATGAACAGCACTCTTGGCAGATGGTCTTTGATCTAAAGTTGAGAAAAGAGTATCCTGACATTGTTGAGTCATTGTCCTTTTGGCTACAGGGCTGAGAGAACAACATTCATGCAGACAGAGACAGGGGTTTGCAGAGACCAGATCTAATGATCTGCTGCTTTATGTATCAGTGAACAAAACTGGTCCACAGATGGCCTTTCAACACTGTGATGTTTTGTGAACAGAAATACCAGGATGAGATAAAGGGACCAAAAGGAAATGCATGCTGTTTTAGTCAACGGAATAAGATGTAAGGGGGACTTTATATGGAAATAGTAGCAGAAGTACACGTCTCAAAAAAAAAAAAAAAAGGGAACACATAAAAAACACAATGTAACTTCAAGTCAATCAAACTTCTGTGAAATCAAAATGCAAAAATAGGAGCAACACTGATTGACAATCAATTTCACTTGCTGTTGTGCAAATCAGGAGACGTGGAGGAGCACTGCCAGAGCCCTGCAAAATGACCTCCAGAAGGCCAAAAATGTGCATGTGACTGCTCAAACGGTCAGAAACAGACTCCATGAGGGTGGTATGAGGGCCCGACATCCACAGGTGCTTACAGCCCAACACCGTGCAGGACGTTTGGCATTTGCCAGAGAACACCAAGATTGCAAATTCGCCACTGGCGCCCTGTGCTCTTCACAGATGAAAGCAGGTTCACACTAAGCACATGTGACAGATGTCTGGAGACTGTGTGTACTGTAATTTTAAACATATATGCCTTACATAACCTCTGCATTAATTTGTGGTTGAATGGACTGTTGCATGTCTAGATGGTAAGAAGGATTGTGTTTACATTGGATAAACCCATATGTTTAAATATTTCATCACTAATCTTTGAAAATCCTGAAAATCCGCCTCAGGACATCTTAGCACGTAGATTTATAGGATCTGGGAAGGAGTGTTCAGCTGAGGTGTAACAGTGTAAGTACAATATGCAAAGGATGTGGAGTTCTGGTGAGAGGGATTGTGGGAGGAACTACTCGATATGTTTCCCATCAGTCTACAGAGTAGTTGATAGCATGTATATATGTCTATGAATGATGTGTATTTAAATGTGCATGTGTCTTCTTTTAGTTCATTTTATTGACCACATCCTGTTAAATTGTAATAACTGGAAATTAAATTTGTTGAATTAAGCTATATTTTTGGCTCCATTTTGAAGATAGATATTTATAGATTAATAGATTTTTTATTATTATTGTTATTATTTTTTTTAAATATATCTCTTACTGCCATCAAGGCTAAATTTATTTGATAAAAAATATAGTAAAAAAATATATATATTGTGAAATATTCTTACAGTTAACAATTTCCATATATTTTACAAAGTAATCTATTCTGGTTAATAATTTTAAGATTATTTTATGAATAGTATGTTCAAAAGAAAAGCATTCATTTGAATTAGAATCTATTGTTACAATATATACAGTAATGTATATTGCAGAAAAAAAATCATTTATTTAAAAAAAACATTTTACAGGAAAACTTTATTCTGTATAAATTTTCATTTGATTAATTTGTTAAATAAGTGACATTTAAAATAATGCTAATTTATAAGTGTAGTCATTTATCATTAAAAGGTTTATTATTAAAATTATCTAATGTTTCAAAAAATACCCTAAATGGGATGTGTATGATAACATGTTTATGGGTAATAATACTGAAAGGTAAACTGAAAAAAATAATGTTTTTGAATGTTATTACTTTTAAATTCCACTTTGTATTACAATCTGTATCTCGGCTGCAACCTAATTTCAAACTCAGCAGCTAATTCGAAATGTAAATTCTCGATTCAGTTCTTAACGGTGCATATCCCTTGTATCTGAATACGTGAGTGAGTGTGTGTGTGCGCACATTTTTGTATATATTTTTGTGAGAGTCCTGGCCAATCTCTTGGCTGGGGTTGGGAGACAGACCAGCAAACAAAGTGCAGAGCATACAACACCAGCTCACTGCAGCCAGCCGGCTTTCTGCCAGCTGTCTCTCTGTTCTCCCACACTGCTGCCTATTCATGCAGACCTTAATTGGAGCTCCTGCTTTTAGAAAGAGAAAGAATGAGAATTCGAGAGGTCTAAACATCCCAATAAAAACACAGTATGGCGAAGGCACTGCACTGTATGATTTAGAATGGGTTGGTGAAGGGGAATGGAAAAACTTAGTCTAAGTCACTAAGTTTTTATCTATACGTGTTCATACATACGTGTTGATGTAAATTAACTTGGGACAACTGTATTGGTTATTGCATGACTGCATAATTGCATATTTAAGCTTGCTGACCTTGAACCCTGTACTACTAACATTTTCACTGTTGCTGTCACTGTCAATTCTGTTAGACCTTGAACCACTGTTTGTGTAATTAGCATATAGTGAGCAACGCCACAATCCATCATCATCATCAGTAGGTGCAAAAACAAGTTGGAGGGGAGTGGGCAAGCAGAGCCAACACTACTTTATTTGTCAATCCATTTTTCATTTCATGTACTTAAATGTGAGTGGGCATTGATAAACATAGTCTTTGACAAAACGTCCTATTAAAATAATGTAATTTGCGTCAGTTTGAGGTAGGACTATTGGTTTGGCAGATGAATTATTGATGGGGAAAATGTTTGAAAATTATATTTGTGGTTTTGTATTGTGTATATAGTCTCATGTTTTAATTAGGGCTGGGTATTGTTCAAATTTCGAGACCGATACCTTGAGTTCGATATGGGTTCCTGAATGATACCTTTTTTTCTATACCAATTTTATGAAATCAGTTTTAATAAAATTGCGTTTTTTTTTAGCTTGTTGACATGTATACAGACTCAAAACCTCATCTCCTGAGCCACTGCATGGAAAAAATATATCCAACAAAATGAATCAGTTCTAATGATAGGTTTTAATGAAGTTCAAGTAGTTTTCAGTTTACACATCTGTTATGCTACCTTTACACTAGTGCATTATTTTTTATTCTTACAATAGCCTTATAATTTTTTACCTTCTGAAACTTGTGTATTTACATTTTTTAAGGCATAAAGCATAGTCTTTTAATTAATAAAGATTTTATTTTATTGTTGGAAATAAAGGGGATTTTATATTACCGTTTAAAACACTGAAGAAATACTGTTTTAATAATTTTTGTAGTAGCCTTTTATGTAAATTCTACTGAACAATAGTATTTCTGATATGATATGAATGATATTTCTGCTGCCATGTCCAAACTGAACTTTTGACGGCTTGCCATGAATACCTTTACAGTTTTGTGTCTACATGATATGATTTTAGATTTACTCAAATGAAACGGTCAAATGCTCTTAAAGTAACCATCGGAGCAGTTCTGGAGATGTTATTCATGTAGCCTACTGTATTTACGTCCTCATTTAGTGAGACGCAGTACGTTAATATCACCGGAAGCGTCAGACGCCGGTCAGTAAGCTAGTAAACAAAACCACGCGTCTGCACCAGACATTAACACAGAGACACGCAGTATTCATGTTTTTTTTGTGGTAAGATTTCGGCAAATACTACTGAAAGCGGGAGTGTGCTTACTTGTGTGTGCCGCGCATGCACGTTTGTGTGTGTGGCGGTGCTGCGGCGTGCACGATACAGAGAGCGCAACTTAATGTAGAGACAGAAATTACATGCAGTCGTGTAAATGATATAAATAACAACCTACTTTACACACTTCTGGTCCAACACACTGGCTAGTACTGCAGTCATATTGACTCTCTGATGTTGATAAGATTAACCCATTTAGCTATTAAAATTGGGTACCGAACGACGAGACGTTTTTCGATACTCTGTACCTAAAAAATATCGACTCGATACCCAGCCATGGTGTAAATGCACGTTTCATCTCACATTCTTTCTTTGGTTCTTTTACCATGTTGCCATGGAATTCTAAGATGTATCTGTGTATATGGATTACAATATTCAAATGTCAAGCTTTATTTATTACACCCTTAAAATGGTGTTGTAGACTTGAATATGAAAGTGTTTTTCAGATTCTGCACATTTTTGTAAGTTTAACAAAATAATAATATACCGTAATAACCTGTCTATTAGTTATTACATGCTCATTTATTATCAGTGTTGGAAATTGTGCTGCTTAATATTTTTTGGACCCTGTGATACTTTTTTTCAGACTAAAAAGTTAAAAGAAAAGCATTTATTTAAAAATAGACCTCTTTTCTAACAGTACTTTGCTGTAACATGCATAATATACAGTATAAAAGTGCAATAAATCCATATTTTTATCAGAACTTTTTTTTTCATGCCTGAGTGTCCACAAATCACAGAGAAGATTCTTTAAAGGGGTAAAGACCAGGCCAGGCACATAGTAGACACTCCCTCTACTGTTTAGATATATTAATGCAATCCATACTGACACCATAAGCTATTTTCCAAAGTAAATACGCAGCAAATGTTAATACGGCAATTACATTCTTTCCTGTGTCAGTTTAGGCAGCTACTGTACACTGTGTTGGTTTTGAGGGAGGTATCTAGCTCTGAAATGATTCACTTGCATGCCTTTAAAGAAACAACATGCTATATCTCATCTGGAAGAGCAAACACAACAAGCGCCTAGAACAGCTTAACCAAATTTGCACTCCTGTCATGCTTAATTTTCTCAAGTATTTCAAAGAGAGAAAGCAAACTGGTTAGTGAGGAACAGAGAAAACATAACCCGTGATCGTATACAAACCTCACCATGCAACTCCCTTTCTCTTGCTTTGGTGAGCATTAAAGTGAGAAGGAATCAAAACGTCTTTGATATGCGGCATTATGTGGCATGCTTTTAAAATGGCTTTTTCAGTTTCAATTTAATTTGTCTTCCTTTTAACCAAATCAAAATACAGTTTGTTCAGTTTGTAGTTGGATTATAGATTATAAAAGAGAAAATGCAGCTTTGTTCTTGCGAGTAATATCCTGTGCCATTCCTGTCACAGGCAGACAACAGCATGATGTGTTGCGGTTTACAACACTGCAACCTGGTGGAGGTGTTATGGGGCTGACAGCAATTTTGCGCTAACAAAGTAACGTCATTCATTTGCAATGAGAGTTGGCGATCTAAGGTGACAGGAGTGACAGTGATGAGCCGACTGTGTTGCTTATATGCAGGTTTATAATGGAGCCGCAGCAGGTTTTGAATAGTCAAGCTAGTTTCCATCTGTCTTTCCAAATATGACATTATGTGTTAACAAATACTGAAGGATTAATAATGTATGTCACACGTCATCTCTGTCTTTCAGAGCAAGTACACAATGCTGGGGCTAATGGTAGTCTGATTAAAATGTAAAATGCTGAACAAAGCCAATCTACAGTCGCATTGTCTGATAATCTGTCTTTAAAATGGAAAGATTGCTGATGTCTGACTGAAGTTTCCAAAAAATATGAATAATTGCTTGATTCTGACTGAAACCAAATTGATGAATAGCATGCGAACGCACTTAAATGCAAGATATTTTGTGCCTGTGACGACAGCTTCAACTGTAAGTTATTTTATATACAAAACAGGTGGTTTGACTTTGATGCATTGTGTGGTCATCTCAGTCCTGATGTTTTATCTTCCTGGTCGGTAAATGTTTTGTTGGCGGCTGTAGTGAATTTGTGTTCTCATTGGCTGTATCGTACTTATATGGAGCCTCTCTGCTTTTCTGCAATACACACCGGGTAATTGGGCTCTGGAGAGAGACTAATTCCATCAACATACACACACACACACACACACACACACACATACACACACACACACACACACACACACACACACACACACACAAAATCCCCAGCTGCTCATGCACTCTAGAAGAGGCCTGCACTCCATTTTCTGCTCTTCTTCACCATTAGCATCACATTCCAACACACATTTTGCTTACACGCTCCTTGTCTCTTTATAGAGCTTTTCACACTTGACCCTGTTTAAGGGATAGTTCAGAGAAAAATGAAAATGATGTCAGCACTTCAACTTTCTCTCTTCTTCTGAACACAGAAGATATAATCTAAATCTAAACTTAGATTATATGGACAAAAACACTTTTTTTGTTGGATGTTTCATAGATGTTTGGAATGAAATAAGGCAAAACAATGAGTAAACAATTATAGACTTTTATTTTTTTATTTAGGTGAACCATGCCTTCAACCCAAGGTTATTTATTGGGTACAGTGTGCTTTCATCTTGGTTTGATCTAAGGTCATCAGATTTAAAGATACTGTAAAGCCCTGGATGTTTTTTATACATTAACAAATCTGTGAGGTTAAACACTAAAACGTGCAGGGCTAAAAACAACCCAAGTTTGGTTCAGTATAGACTAACTCAGTGATTGCTTTGTTCCTGTTATAGATTCATCAGAAGTTATTTTAATTGTCTGTAAAATATATTTACATATATATACAACTGTGCTTTTTTTCTTGAACATATGGATGGAGAGAATTCAGAAGTCATTTTTATTTTACATTCATTTATATAAACTTGGAAAGTTTTTTTGGTACAAACTTTTGCTAACGAAACTGGAAGATTGTTAATGAAACTGGCCTTTACTACCCTTAGTTCAGCTTTACCTCAATAACAATCCCACATTGGATGTATTGAAATAACAAGTCACTAGTGCTTCAACAGAACATGCACACAAAACAAGCACACAAACTCACTCTCGCCACCTTATATCTACAGTATGTATAAACAAAGACACATATGATCAAAATCTATAAACATTATTATTTAAAAAACATGATATCTGCATTTTACCCAACTATATTTGTCTTTCCAGGTCTGTAACTTATCACAGTGAATCAAATGGGAGCTATCTTTATCTCAACGCCCTCGTATTCAGACTGTAACCCTGTGTACAGTAAACACAGCACACCCGTTTCTCGTCCCAGCAAGGTCTGTAAGCTCCTCTCTGGAGCTTGCAGGTATTTCTGAAGATACTCTATTAGAATGGTATTCCTGAAATAATTACCACATGTAATCAAGCTCACATTTAGAATTTATTTTCCACCCTGTTTATCTTGGATATGACTCACAAGGGTTCGAATTAGGACCAGCCATCAGAGATCTCTAAAATTATGTGCTAAAAAAGTCCTTGAATCGAATGGAGAGCAGGGAGAGAATTATGAGAAGAGTAAACGCAAGATGAAGGGGATAAAAGGGGGAGTGGGAGCTGTATCCTGGAATAGCCAGCAAGTCGAGCTGCTAACTCCGCCCCCTCACCCCCTCTCTTTCTCTCGTTTGCTCTCACTCTCTCTCTCTCTCTGGCAGTCTTACAGTCTGTCATTTGAGCAGACAGTGAGAGCAGGAGGGAGGAAAAACAGGGAGACTGAGCTGTGCTTTTGCCTGCTGTTGACTCGTCTTGTGCAGTAACAACCCGAGACTGGATATCCGGACGGTGTATGATTCCCTAACAGACTAGCAGGACTTTCTCTCCTCTTGGGATTTGTTTTGAGGTTCTCCCCCACGCCTCTTTGGAATTACCAGTGCAGGGATATCCCCGGCGTGAACATGCGCGTGTGATGTGCCATGCCCATGCCTGTTAATCTTGTGGTCAGCGACTGGGGTAGACCATGAAGGGGGGCCACCATCATCGGGGCTGCGCCTGCCACCACTTGTTTCGGAAAGTCCTGGCAAAGTGCGGCTGCTGTTATGCCCGGGTCAGAGGTCAGTGACTTTAACGGTGTCACGGTGGGCTTGATTACAGAGATGAAGGATAGGAAAACTACTACTATGCTATGAGTTTGCAACTTGTTTGAATGCTACCACTGGTGTTTTGATTTTCTTATTTAGTCTACGGTGTTCTTCAGAGCATCTTGCATTTCAAATCTGCTCACCCACGTATTCTCTAAAGTGATTATTGAGTGTCAGTGTATTGCATTGCATGTGTGCTAAGGGGGGGGTTTGCTTCTTTTTCTTCTGCTCACACTCGGCTGGAGCAACAGATGTCTGTCACTTCTCCTGGTTACGGCTTCCTCTCACACTTTTCATCTCACTCCCCCTCTCATGCGATTATCAAGCGCCGAGAAACGGCATCTATGCATTAGATGGAGCGTGTTTACGTGTAGGACAGGGTGCCATGTGTTCAGGGGGGGTTTGGTGCAGCACGTGGGTGGATGAAACACTGGGGGCTGCACAGTAACATTCCTTCCTCGTTCAACAGTGAGACTTTGACTAAGGACACAGTGTCTCTCTACCTTCTTTTTTGGTTTGTCTTTCAGTATTTTTTTAGCCAGTCATGGAAGTGTCTCCTAATAAAATTATATTTAATCCAAAATTTGTCCTAATTTACTCACCCTTAGTCCAATAACAATCCAAGCATCCTTTTTTTTGTCTATAAATGATAGTCAGTGTTGTTTTGGTTCCTAATGATTTCATTGTATAGAGACAAATACAGTTATTCAAAATGTAAGTAAAATATAAGCCATAAAGGTTTGGAATGACATGAAGATAAGTAAATAATGACTCAATTTGGAAATTTGTGTAAACTCCTCCTTTAAGTTCTAGTAGTGATTTTAACTTTAAGTAAATATGACGTGTTAAAAGGTAGCTACAAAGGAAAACATTTTCAATTGTATCGACACAATTGGTTCTTTCTATACCCCATCTGTTTTCAATTGAAAATTGTGTAATTTATGTAAAGTGCAATGCTTTAAAGCTTTCTTTGTGTGCTCTTTTATCATCGTTTTGACTCTGTGGGGCTCTGGCATAGTTCAGATGCCTCTAGTTTAATCTCCAGTGCTTATGTAATGGATATTCTTCCTCTGAGCCAGAGTATGTGCTTTCTACCTTCACTTAGGATCATGTAAGTTAACCTCAGACATCATTCTGAAGTCGTGCCAAACCGTGCGATCCATGTAAGGGCTGTGAAGTTTCTGAAATAGCTGTTAGTTAGGGATGTTGCTATTTTAATAATCCAGCTTCTCTGAAAAAAATGTCAAAGTAAGAAGGACTTATAACTTAAAATTTACTTTATTTCTGTATTAAAACAGTTTTAACCCTAAATATTGAGTGGTTGGCCTCGTGCCATCATGTTTAGATTAAATGACAAAAATGATCATTTTTAATTTTATCACAGACCCAATGTAACAGTGTAAAAACTATAGCTTTGCATAACACTCCAAGACCACTGCAGTGTCAGTCAAACTAAATAGCTACGTGCGCCTTTAAAAATACACAGAAAGAGAACAAAAACAAAAAAGTGAAATATGGCAGTGTACGTTTTTTCACTAGCAAAGATGACCACCTCGAAGTGACAGTACCCTGTGGTTATGTGTAGCTGATTTCGAATGCTACTCTAAGTCAGCAAATATAATTTTAATGTTGGGCATTAGCATCGGGAACTCCTTCTAAAATATAAATCACATTAGGAGAAAGCTGTAGGCAGATGGAGATGCTTAAACCCATATGTGACTTCCTCCCACCCTCTCCTTCTTTCACTTTACCAGCCTGACTCTCCTGCCTTGGAGATTATATGCCTCTTTCTGACACCTAAGCTCTATTCTCTATGATAGAAGGGAGTTTAAATGGCTGGTTTATGTAAGAGCATTTAATCACGGTTGGATGAGGGCTAAATGTTTATTCAGCCCTGGGAATAAAGTACACAACCTGAATGCACCCAGAGCAGGAGGGCTGTTGACGTGCTGTTTTCTGCATGGTTAAAGAGGGAGACGTGATTGCGTCCCTTTCGAGATCCTACAGACGTCTGAAACGCATGTTGCAATGCATACACCCTTCTTGTTTTGATGTTTATAGGAAAAACAATCTAGCTTATACAGACAATTATCCTCACATATCAGTTGCTCTGTTTTTTCCTCTCTGTGAACATGTAATGGATGGAAAAGTCCAGAACTTGCACTTCCAGGAAGCAACTTCACTTTTCTACCCCTCTTTAAAAACTTTAGAAACACACACACTTTAGTCCTAAATGATTACTGAATGGTAATACTGTGGTACTTTTTTTTTTTTTTGCTGGAGCTGTTTCTTTTGTTTTATTAATTTCTATTCATCTTAGACATTTTTTTAAAGGATTGGTTCACCCAAAAATGATCCAATAGTTGTTTTGGTGACCTAACCCTTTAACTTCTAAATATGTATGTAATGTATTTTACATGTGTCTATTTAGAAAGTTTGGTAAGAAGTCTCTTATCCTCACTAAGGTGCCATTTATTTGATCGAAAATATTGTGAAATATTATTACGGTTTTCTATAAGGTTTTTTTTTTTTTTATTATTTGAATATTCTTTTTTTTATTTTATTCTTATAAACTTCAACACAATAACATAACTTCCTTTGAAGCTACATTCATTTCACGAGCAGTTAGTCTGGCCAAGCTGACGTTTTAGAGCATTTCAGATTCCCCCAAAAAATGGGAACTAATGAGAAACAAGCTCCCGCCCCCTCGGCACGACTGAGGCGGGTGTAACGCGATGACACAGCAGTTCTGCGACCATACCAGCTTTTAAACATGGCGTGTACCGAGCAGCAACAATCGGTCGACTCTGCTGTTGCAGCTGTTTTGAGAAATTTTCATGATAGGTTTTCTTTGAAAATTAAAGTAAGTAAGGACATTTTCCTACTGCTTTAATAAAGCTAGCTACAATTGGCTACGGTGGCTTCAGGTTCCATCGCTACGCATACGTCATAGGAATGAGTGGTCTGATTGGTTGTAGATTCGTCCAGTAGTATACAGAGGAATCTGATGGACGCAGGTGAAGCGGGTAGTAAGGTAGCTTGGCCAGACTAAGCTCCTATGAGCTTTAAAATCGCGGAAGCCAGGCTACAATAACATACCAACAACACTCTTTCATGGGAACATACATATTATGCAAAGTAAAACAAAAATGAATTGAATAAATTTCAGCCTGGTCAGCTGGTTACAAAATAATATTTGTAAACATGTATATGAGAATATTTGTGGTTGTACATGACATGGTTCTTATTCCTGTAGGGGTGCTTTGAATATCCATTTTTAATTCAGAAATAATTTTAATAAAGAAACACTTCTTATAATTTCCAGTCTTGAAAAATGAGATTGAAATTTTCATGAAAACCTTCTTTTATTTGGATTCTTTTCTTAAATAGAAAATAAATGTTTCTTTATGTGAGATCAAAATCCTTGGTTTTTTGGTAGGGTGTTCTGTGTACTTGCCAATGTCAAGTTTTTTTCAACCATTTAATGAATCAGTATTAAAAAACTCCATCAGTTCCCTAGTGGTGTAGCCATCTTTCCAAAGACCAGGAGAATGCAATCTCATAGCTTTTTTAGCCAAACCATCATTCTGGTAATTGCAGAGCAGTGAAAGATGTTTTTTTTCCACACTGCAGCTGTAGATGGCTATTATTTACAAGCCCAGCAGGAATCCACAATGTGACGTCTTTTTTCTCCATCCTAATGAGCACAAAGTTGCATGACAATCATCTGCTCAGACACTATTAAGGTGACCATGACTATCTGAGACAGTTCCCCACTGATATCCAAATAAAAACATTTAGTTTCAAATGTGTGCCTATGTATCATTTATAGACCCACTTAGAGAATCAATAAACTTGGATCTTGGATCTAATGGCACCATGCATTGACTTTATGAAATCAAGCATCAGCAAAGCTTACAGCTGAGACAGCACATTTCAAAGTAAATGCTATTAGCATCACACTGAACTTGCAGCTAGAAAGACAATAATGTTATGAGTTAGAAAATAAGAAAGGAAAATAGAAAGAGAGGAAGTTAAGGACGGATGCAAACAGTCCGAAGAGACATAACTCAAGAATTGTGTCTGAGCCGAGCTTAAGACTTTGTGTTATCTTCCGAAACTTGCTCGGCTCTTACAGAAACAGGAAGCTGAGTTTTTACCTCAGGAAAAAACACATCTTTGCTTAAAATGTGCTGGACAAAGGAGCTTGTTGTAGCTTTTGTAGCTGTGTTCATTGAAAAGAACATTGCTGTACAGGCCGGGAATCATTTCAGTAAAAGATTCAGAAATTGTGCCCACTGATTAGCATAGTTGCGTTATTTATTTGCATGCACTGTCTGACATGTTTTAGAAAGCAATTTCCTGGTTGAACTGGAATAGATGGTGAATAAAACATTTCTTTTGTCTCAAATACAGTAGCAGAGCTGTTTAATAAACCTGTTTTGTATACCTGTAAAACATCTCTGCTCTCTTTAATTTTTAAGTATGCAGTTGCTGCGACTATTTCAATTACCAGAATTACAGAAATAAAACATAATAAAAAAAAAACCCATTGAAAATTCCCCTTACATGACATTATGATTATTTTTATTCTTACAAAAGCTTACTATTTATCTGAAACTTGGCGGTAAAATAACTAACATGAAGAAACCCAATCATTCCATCAAATTCCTTCTTGTAAAAGCACCTCTAATGTTTCCCGTGTTTTACCCCTAGTCTGTCTGTGAGTATTTTGTGAAGTCTTAAATTTTTTGCTTGCTCACTCCCCAGACTCTCACTACATGTTTTGTACCGGTTTGATGGATCTTTAGCAAATGGCATAGTAGTTACTGAACAATAAACTGGGTTAAAAGAAGAAAAAAAAATCCTTACAAACTTTACTTTTAATGTGTTGTTACATTGTCAGTGCATAGATGATTACTGTACCTTCCTGTCATCTTTGGAAGTCTGTTGTGACAAAGATATTTAAAGCTTTAGTCATCATGATAACAAAATGGCCGCCCAAAAACAGCTTTACATTACTGAAATACATGATCTTCAGAGGCATGTAAAGCTTCTTAACCCATCTGCTTTATGCGGCTGTTGAAGAACGATGCCTTAATGAAGCCTGGGCATGAGCATGTGCTTCTCGTCATGGTAGTGATTAAAAGGGAGACAGTACCACTCTGCAGTAAGTCACAACATCTGCTGCTATATTGCGTTTCTACCACTGCAAAGCCCTCTATACCTCCAGTGGTATGTCACAAACACACAGGTAATCTTGCTTTTATATATACTTTTCCAGAGTACAGGCAGGCATAACACATATAAGATATCAGACAGACTCCAGTGGCTGAAAAGGAGTGAGCAAATCAAGTAAGGACCTCTGCAAAGAGGAGGGCCTCCTTTCCAAGCCTCTGTTTTATTTGGCTGTGGCATATATTGAAACCGATGGCTCCATACATTCTATCTCCCCATGCCTTCATTTTCACCTGCAGGTTTCCTTTCTTGTTTTCACCCTGATCCAATTTCAAAGCCGACTGTGGTGGTGTCTGAGAGACTCAATAAAGGGCAATTAGGGGTGGGGGGGGGAAGAAATGGTCACAACAACAACTGTTTGTCTTGCCGTCTGTTTCTCAAAAACTAAGTGCAAACTAAAACACAGAAACTTGTTGCTATATAATGTTTTTTTTTTCTGTTTTGTGCACATTTTGTGGGAAAACAGGAGCAAATACTTTCTCCATATTGTTTGTTGACTTTTTGGCTGTAGCTGAAATTGCACTCTAATTCCCAACTTCACTCCACCAGTATAGTCCACTTAAAAGAGTAGTTTACATCCAGAATGAACATTTCTTGATGGTTTAATCGCTGTCATGTCATCTAAGAGGAAGACGTTCCAGGAATTTATATCCATATTAACTGCTTCAATGATAGCCAATGGTTTAAATGGTCCAAATTGCCGAGGAACAAGGGTCTTATCTAGTGAAACAATTGGTCTTTTTCCTAAAAAATTTAAATGTACATGCTTTACATATTCATGTACATACCAGTGAGGTACCTGAATGTTTTCCTTAATGTTTATTCTTCAACTAAAAAAAGAAAGACATGAACCTTTTGGATGACATGGTGAGTAATTTATAAGAAAACTTTCATCATGGAAGTGAAAACATTCATCGCTATTGATTTTCTTTGGATGGATGGACGGATAGATATAGACATATCTATTCATAAATCCTATTTCTATATAGCCTGGGCCCGCCCATACTTCCTGTGATGCTTCATTTTATTTTGCGAGCAAACATAAGGCGTTTCTCAATGTCAAGGAAGGATCCTTGGAAGCCAGAATTTCGAGGATGCTACGTCATTGACATCCGTCGAAGGACTGTTCCAATGTCGAGGATCCTCGGAATT
>JAUCNO010001079.1:866849-874349 GCA_032353835.1 Enteromius viviparus
AGCCTCTGAAGGAAGTGACTTGGAAGGACCAGTCCTGCCAAGGAAGTATCCTTGACATTGAGAAACACCCATAGTCTGGCAAAGCTGGCGTTTTAGTGCATTTCCATTCCAAAAAAGTGGGAACCAATGAGAAACGAGACATCAGAATGAGTGGTCTGATTGGTTGTAGATTCATCCAGTAGTATAGAGGCATCTGATGGACGCAGGTTAAGCCGCCTCCCAGAAGGCGGGTAGTAAGGTAGCTTGGCCA
Source organism: Enteromius viviparus (assembly GCA_032353835.1). NCBI lineage: Eukaryota > Metazoa > Chordata > Actinopteri > Cypriniformes > Cyprinidae > Enteromius > Enteromius viviparus. The sequence continues at coordinate 867,100 of JAUCNO010001079.1, forward strand.
GACTAAACTCCTATGAGCTTTAAAGTCGCGGAAGCCAGGATAAATGTCTTTATGCATCTATAAAACACTGGATGAACGTGCATCAACCTGACTAAAAACAAGAAATACTTCAGTCTTGTTGTGTGTAACTTTGTATAATACAGCCATTTTGAGGCATCAGCTTCAAACATAGGGTCTATTTTAACTTTAGCCTACATTATCTTTCTTTGTTTAAATCTGGTTTGTCAGAGAAATCTGAGGTGAGCGAGGTTCCCTGCTTTGTCATATTCCCAGGTTTCGGTTGGTTTTGTCACACACACACACAGACACACACACACACACACACATGCAGGCGATCTTGAGCATACCTGAGGCCAGTGTCCCAGAGCAATCTTGACTCAGCCTTGTAATGAGCTGGCACTCACAATTCTTGGCAGCTACTCAACCCAGAGAGGGAGAGAGGGCTTCACAACTACAGCAATAATAATTGTCTCACAGAAAAAAGACTGATCTGCTCCCATTGCACAAGAACACTGATAAGTGGCTCTTCAAGGGGCTGTCTGATTAGACGGGTTATTAGCTGCTGTTTATTAGACCTTTTTCATGCAAGGCCACTTACTATGGTGTGTATGCTTGGAAAAAACTGGGTTTAAGTGCCAACCTCAAGAGTGCAGTGGCACTAAAGCCAACTGGGATAAGCTCTTTAGTACGAAACCTGCAACCTTTGTGGTGACAAACCTTTTTTTATAGTCAACATAAAATCAAAAGTGACATTTTGTATTTCGTTTCTGTGTGTGTATAGAATAAATCTATAAATAGAGTAATTGATGGATATTATTTATAGTAGATGGGTATGATTTGTGTTCACATCCCACTAGTCTTATTGAATTTGCGGACATCTTTTTTTGTCATCCGCTTATAAGGTTTCGTTCCTCCATGCATTATGGAAAAAGCTGCAAAAATAGCAAAAACCGAAAGCGAGCTGAGGTACTTGAGACTGTTCTTCACTCAGTAGTAGGAGATATTTTTAACACAACACCCCATCCCCCTCCTTTCTCTCTGTCTTTCTTTCCTTCCCTCCTTTACTCTCTCTCTCTCTCTCTCTCGCTCTCTTTGTATCACTGTAAATCTCCCTGATATATTTTCCTTCCATCCCTCACTCTTTCCATCTCTTACTCAGTCAGCCCCTCCAGTGAAATGAAGAAATAGCCCCAGCTGAATCTTGGGCAGAAAGTTGTATGATATGCCTATGAGGAATGTGAACATCAAGTGAAGCGTTAAGATCATTCCGGGGGCAAATCTCACTTTCTGATTCTCTCTTTTTGTCTCTCTCCCCTTGAACCTGACTAAATTAAACTTCTGTCCACAGCTGGGTGCAATAACCTCCTCAACTTTATTCACCTTTGCTTTTCCTCAGCGTTTCCCTCTCTCTCTTTCTGTCTCTGACCCAGAAATCCCTAAAGGAGGATATGCGAAGAAAATCATCCGTTAGCATTTCCATTCATCTCAAAGGCCGCTGCTCAGTTGCCGCCACTGGAAAGTGTGATTTAAAATCTGACATCTTTGCTCATGAGATCTTACATCTTTAGATGCTGTAAATATTATTTGGTTAACTCGATGTAATCAGATTGTGTTGCTGTGTGTATCAGTGCAACGACGAGAAGAACAAGGGAACAAGTTATTAGACGCAGAAGTGCATTCCATGCCTTGTTTAGAAAAAAAAAGAAAGAGGGTGGACATCGTTCTTCTGAATTCCACATTCTGCTGCTCCTTGAACATCATCTCTGCTCTGAATTGTGAGTGATTCACAACAATACGAATGCCAGAATGAGCCACAAGCTTCTGTTGTTTATCTTAGTGGTGAGAGAAGTGTTTTCATTTACTGTTGATGTGTATTTTAGTGGCACATTATTGAATTGCGTTTTTCAACACAAAGGTCTTTCTGTCACTGTTGGCAATCTCTTGAAGTTGTTTTCCCTTGAGGGTTCTTCACGGATAGCACTGGTAGACATATTTTCTTGTAGTGAACAAACAAATTGTGGTGGAGTAGAAACAGTTCTTTAACCTTTTGGACCAACAGCAGCTTGACTCCGTGTACATAGAATACAAAAAAAGGACAGATGCTCCTTGCTAAGGCTCAGAGCGAGCATGAGAATAATAGCTTGTTTATGAAATCCAGCATGTTATCCGCTTATGCAACAAGCCAGTGACTTACGAAGAAATACATGTGTGTATACAGTTACTTCTGACCTTGGGCGGAAATGAAATACGTGTAGCAGACAGCGTTTTTTAAAGCGGACATTATGTGCTTTGTTCTTATATCGGAAAGTGTGCTGCTTCAGCGTCAAGCTTTGTTAGGGAAGTCACTCCTGTAGTTTTCAGAGTGCTGATAACAGGCCAAATGCTGGTTTAATTAGAAAAAGGAGAAAAGTGAGAAAGAGCTCTTATGGTGAGACATACTGTTTTTCAGAGATAGCTAATGATTTACCTTTACATGTCGTTGTATTTATTAGTATACCTGAAATAAATTCTTTGCAATATCATGGTGCATGTTCCATTACATCCTAAAACCATAGTATTTTGTGAAAGAAAGGAATATTGTATTTTTGTAAGGTAAGTACTTTTGTAGTACATTTAAACACATGGTATTACCCAAAAATGTGTCAGTTCTATAGTATTTCTTGGGAAAGAAAGAAAGCACCCTTGCAAAAAGTACTGGAGAGGTACCATGTTCCTGTGATCTGATAGCAGATGGTAATACCATGGAAAACTGCTATATATTATAATTGATGACTGTGATGGCAAGATAAATAAGGAATGAAAAACAAGAAAGGAAGATTTCCTCCTGCAAACAAATGCTGACGCTCCAGGCCTTCACTCATTTGATGATGCTCAGTCAGTCTATCTCTTGTGCTGAACATGACAGTGATTGGCTTTTTTGTGAGCGATAACAAGCTGGCTGTGTAAAGTGAACTTTCAGACGCGTGTGTGCTGTATGCATATGTCAGTCGATGCCCGTAACTTGTCTTTCTGACAGCTTTTCTTTTGTAGTGTTGTCCCTAACTCTCTTCCCTTGGGGTTTAGTTGCCATGGCAATGTGACTTAGAAGAAACAGAGACATGGTAAGGAATAAAAATTTGTGCCGGAGGCTTGACGACCATTATTGGTGTGCACATACTATATACAGTGTGCAATAAGTCATTTTAACTATGATGCACCTGTGAGTCACTTGAAGCATCATCATTAGTAAGTATTACACAAAGCTCCAAGCAAAGATCCTCCCACGCAGATGGTGACACCCAGTAAACCTTAACAAAGCTGAGAAACTAAGTCAAATACATCCTTTATTAGACAGGAAATAGTGGGCATCCTTTGTTATTAAATCCCCACTATTCAGGAGTTTTCCTCCTCAAATAAGCATTGTCTTGGCATTAGCAATGAGGAGTGTGTCTGCAGGGGTGATTTTTTCCCTCTGATTAGTAAAAAAGTCTTTCACATTGCTAAATCATCATTACAGACACTCGCTGGGATCATTTGCCTTTCGATCTATACTCAAAAAGCAGGATGAAGACTTTTTATTCTATCGTTTTCTGATCACCAGGTTCGCTCGGCACGACTGAACTTTCTGCCATGTGGAATCTAGCTTAGTTAGACAGTTAAGTAAAGAACAGCTTGTTTTAGCCAGAACCATCTACTTAGATGGGAAAAGTTCATGTATGTTTCTATGAATGTAAAAAATAATGACAGAGTCGTGTTGCATAAAATCAAAATGCGTTTTTATTTAAATGATAGATAGTTAGTATTGCATTAAATATTAAGAACCAGAGAGAAAAAGATATAGAATATTTATATTTTTAGATTTAATTATACATTGTTCATTCATTCATTAATGTATATGTATTATATTTTAGTATATATTAGTAAATGTAAATGTATCTTTTTTGGATGTTTAGATTTTGTTGCAAGTCGGCCCTCCTTAGATCCAGAGATTGCTCTCCAATTTTGTGTGCAGTATGTATTGACTGGACTGTGGGAGGTCTGTGAATATGGTGTGTGAGACTTTAAGACTGTAAAAAAATCTGTCTTTTCTGTGCACTCTGCAATGTGTGTTGCTCTGTTGTGGTTGTGTGTGGGTACAGTAACAGGGAGGTGGATGAACAGGCAACTTCAGGGAGATGTTGTTTTGCTTCTAATGATCATAATTGTGAAGATCCGTGCACAAACAGGCAGTGCCACGTGGACTCCCTCGCAATGCAGGGCTTCTCTTCTGGAACGATCTACATGAGCCATCCAATCACTGGCATCTGGGCCGAGAAATCTTGCCACATGAACCAAAGGCTGCTGTAGGCAGATAAAAGCTTACGCACAGGGAGGTCCACCCACACACACACACACACACATTGTCACATGCCTAATTGCTGTGTGTGTGTGTATTGTGATGGAAGATGAGTTACAAACACAAAATAGTGTGAAAGAATATCTTCAGACAGATGGTAATGGACAGAAGCGATGTGCATGCTCATCCTAATGGGATGCTGGTCTTTCTGTTTTTCTCTTCCTTAATTATCCTGTATAAGGAACAGGTGCTGTTGGTTTTCCTTGCCACGTGTTCGGGATGTTATTGTTGCCCAGGGCAGCAATGAAAAGCATGCGGATTGCTCACTATTACAGTATATGACTCTGTTTAATGGACTCATATGAGCACAGCAGAACTCCTTTCATACGTTTTTATTTTTATGTACATTTATTGATTCTATTTGGATACAAATTCAACTACTTCATTTAAAATGTGCACAACCACACTCAGTCACACTAGTTTGATTGTGTGTAAAAAATTAGGCTGATTAATTGGTTGATTAGTGGAAGGTTTTGCAAGTGTTTGTGATAGAAGATATCTCTGAATGGTTTACCTAACATACAAAATTTGTTTTTGTTAAGGCTTGGTTTTTCTGTTTTGTCAGTTACGGACGGTCTGTCTATGTTTATGAACTTTGACTTAAGCAGTCAATTTTTTGGTCATATGATGTCCTTGTTTTCGAGAATGTTGCCCTTGACACACTCTTGACACAATCAACTGCAATGCAAAAACTTGGACTATTTAGCCTCAGTTTAATGACTCTTTGGCCTAATGTCTATTACGTCATTGCATACATGTGTTAAATTGCTAAAGTTCATGACCCAGTTGGATCAAACTCCTTAGGCTAAGAAAACACTTAATTATACGTATCGCACAACCATTTCCACACAGGTTTGTTGCAACCAGCTAATCTTTTATTACTGATAAACATTGCTAAATGGAAATTTAAAGGGATTGTTCACCCCCAAACCTGACTTTTTCTTAAGTGAATCACTAAAGAAAATATTTTGAATAATGTCATAACTGTTTTGCGCAATTATAATTATAAGGTCTCTAAATCAAACAGACTTAGAAGGACTTGAGAAAATAATTTTCATTTTTGTATCAGCTAATTTATTCAAGTTAAACGTTTTTGGCATGTCATGGCAGATATTTTTACTTTCTACATGTTTGATTTGATACACTCACATAGTTTTCATCTCGGTGAGTCAAATATTGTTCTTGCAATCTGATTTAATCAATGTCTTGGGTTACACTTCCTAATAAAGTTACCGATACACTGTAGAGCAACTGTGCACATGCTCAAGCTCCATTCACTTCCCTCTCTTGTATTATTGACATTCACATTCAGGATTCTGTGGTGCTTTCTTAAGCTGACAGCGAAAAGATAAATCTGAGTCATCAGGAACTATTGAGCTCATTGTTCACTCCCTGTTAGTGACCCTCTCCTCTTGGCCACTCTAACAGCAGTCGTGGTTCGTCTGGATGAGTGCGTCAGCAGTGAGGGGTGATGCAGAGGTTGACTCAGGTCTCCAGTCTGGGGGCTGTAATTAAGATCTCTTTTACCCCTCTTTTGTAGTGTCAGCAGGGCCCGAGCCAGGAAAGCAGATAGCCACGGTCTCAGTCTTGTGCAGTGGTTGTGCGTCTGTGGTGGAACATGGCAAGAGGGTGAGGGAAAGAGGCTGGGATTGCGGTATAGGAAGGCTTTTGGGAGTAGCCGGGCAGGAATGCTGTGGTTTTTTCCACAGACCAGTAGTTCATCACTACTGTGGAGCTTGTGCCATGCCGTTCAATTTCCACACCATCATAGAGACAGTCTTAATAGAGTGGTAAGCCTCTTACCCAGATGCTTCGGACCGTGAGACTGATATCACTAGTGCATTATGCATTTTATTATTCCCAGTTTTGCTTTTCATTGTCATCAAAATGCACCAAATCCAGTCATTTCATCAGATTATAAATTGACGGTGAGAGCAGGTCATGTGACCTCAGCATGTGCGCAACTTTTCTCGATCAGCCTGCCTCTGAGAGAGCTTCTGATATGCTGAAATTGGAGTAAGAGGAAGTCTTCTGTCATGACTCCACTAAGAGGACTGAAGTGCTCTTTTCAGGGTTCATACTGAATGTTTGGGGCATTTGTGAGGCAGTAATTATTGTGTGAGCCTGACTGTGTGCGTGCTTGAGTTTGCGTACACTTATGCTTTAGTAATATCCGGACACTTTTGTGTTTTTCTGTGTCTTTTTCCGTGCTTAAGTGCTCAGAGCTTGCATTTTCAGCCTCTTGACAAGTACCAAATCCCTATCCGGACTTGGGAACAGAAGATCAATAAATTCAGGGAGGTGACTTTTGGAAGACACAGGGTTTGTTTATTTGTATGTGGTTCTTCATTTATGGCCTGTGGTTTCACAGTATTCATATTGGCCACTCACAGAGGGTTGCTTCTTTTTGTTTTATGCCGTAACCACAAAGCTGTTGTTTATATGTGTGGGGGACTAATGGCCGATTAAGATGCTACAACAGCATTTTATAACCATATTATGTTTTTTTTAAAAACATTTCGGGAAGTTTAAAATTAATTATAAATAAAAATAAAATATAGATTACATTTTTAAATATAGATCAAAAATAGATTAAAAATAAATATAGATTAATATTGTGCGAATAACATCATGAGGAAAGTGTTTTCCATAATAAGAATGGTGCTATATTTTATTCTCATAATTGTTACTTAAAAATTACTGTTTAATTCTCCAAACATTGGGACTCTATCAATATTTTTAATGTGCCTTTAAAATGTCATTATAGATTGCTGCATGAAGAGAAATAATAAGAGTGATGTTATAAAGGTATGAATGTAGAAAGTCCGGTTAAATTGATTTGTGGTCAACTCCAGACATTTTTCTCAGCTTTAGT
>JAUCNO010001079.1:879349-923562 GCA_032353835.1 Enteromius viviparus
GAATCTTAATTTTTTATAAATACCAAAAAAAAAAAAAATCATGAAATAAAATAAAATTATTTAAACGGCAATTTTAAATACATTAGTTGTACACTACTTATCAAAAGTTTGAGATTTGTATGCACATTTTGCTGCATTTATGTAAACAAAAAATCAGGGTAAAACTAGATATTATTGCGATGTAAAATAACAATTTTAATATACATTAAAATTTATTCCAGTGATGCAAAGCTGAATTTTCAGCATCATTACTCCAGTCTTCAGTGTCACATGATCCTTCAGAAATCAATCTAATATGCTGATTTATTATCAGTGCTGGAAACTGTTGTGCTGCTTAATATTTTTATTTTGGATTTTATTTTTATTAAATTTATTTTTTTTATTTGAAAGAAATTATTCAGAATTTTTTTTTTCATTAAAGAATCTTAAAAAAAGTATTGCAGTTTTCAAAAATAATATTTGCCATCAAAATTGTGCCAGTACTGAAAATTCTAATAATAAATCAGGGTATAAGAATGATTTCTGAATTCAGAATCTTGTGACACTTTAGATTTTTCATCACATAAATAAATTATATTTTAAAGTATATTAAAATAGAACCCCATTATTTTAAATGGTAAAAATATTTCACAGTATTACTTTTTTTCTTGTATGTTTGATCAAAGAAATGCAGCCTTGATGAACATAAGAAACATCTTAAAAATATTACAAATCTGTGAATTGAATTGAATTTTATTCTCTATTCAGTTCTGTATGGTGCTCAGCTGTAGTTTGTGGGACATGTTGCAGGCCTGGAATCAGACTCTTGTTAACAGCAAGTCCTTTCCATAACATTCAGATGCCTGCAACAATGCACACACAGGCGTCTTATTTATTTTCCTACAAAGTTATATAGAATTGTTTTTGCTGTCTTGTTTCCAGTCTGTTTTTCAGCGATACAGCGTGTTAGTTTTTCTTTCTCCCTTTCTTCCTGTATCCACTGTGCCTTAAGCTTGTGTTTGCTCAAGACCTTTTCCCTTCCCTGCTATTTTGATCCCCTGCTCTTCTCCATCCATTCATCTCTCCATCTCAGATCCCCTTACACTCACCCCCCATTCGCGCTTTCATGTTGACTTTGTTGCTGAGGGCCGACGAAACAGCCCACCGGCTGCTCTGAGCTGAAACACATGCTCTCCAGAAATTATGGCTGGGCCTGCCAGCGGGGGGCTGTGGGGAATTCTGTGTTTTCTTCCGTCCAACTGAGCCACCCTTAGAAAACTATTAAGTCTCTGTGCAGGGTTGTTTTCACTGCGCTCTCTGATTCCGTCTCGCTCTGCTAATGTGTTGTGTAGGCACTCATTTTGCTGGAGAGGTTTCCAGTGATGGAGACTGAAGTTTCGGGGGCCCGTGGTTCTCTGCCGTGTGGACAAAACCACACATTATTTTTGTGTAGTAATAGGTAATAGGCTGTTCGGTAGCCCTGAGGTCTGGGAAATCCAATAACCTGTTAGGCCTGTTTCCACAAAGTGTTTTTGTGGCCATATTTGCAGGTACCGAATTCACACTCGGTCTACTTTCTGTTCAGTAAATCGGAGTGAATCCAGATTGTTGTAGCAGTTTATCACTACAGTTGAAGCTTTGGGTTGTGTTCTGTGTAGTTAAATTAACATTTTAATGTAAATGGGATCCCACTCTTTATGTAAATTAGGTTTCACAACAATCAAGGTTGTAATATCAATAGCTATTCTATAAATAGGCAGCTCCCGATTACATTTACATAGTTAAATGTTTTATTTTATGGTCACATCATTAAAAGAAATATTCAGTTTAGTAACCCAGAAACCACTTGATGTTTCAGGATAGAGCTGAAGCTTTGTTTTATTGGCCAGAGGTTACTTTTTTATGCCTCAGGATGGATATCGGTATAATTCAGTGTCATTGTAGTATGATATTAGTTTAGTTCGTTTTGCCTTAATTTAGAAATATATCTAAATATATCTATATTTAGAAATATTTAGAAAAAAAGTTTTTTTCTTCTTTTTATTTAATATAATGAATAATTTTGTATTAGTTAGACATATTTTTACATTTTCATGTAATATTTGTCTTTAATTTAATCTCCAAAAAAAAATCAGTTTTATATTTTAAATAGTAAATTTTAAATAAAAAATTTAAATAGAATAAATAGTATTTCATTTCAGAAAACAAAACAAAAATTTCTAATAGGTTTTTTCTTTTTTGTTTTGTGTTTTACAGTCACATATCACTGATATTAAAATAGATGCTGACGGCACAGTTGTAGCATGTACAATTATAAAGTCACTGTAAATGGCAGAGTTAGGATAATTTTGTTTCAGAAGATATGAATGAGAAATGTTCATATAAAAGTACTTTTTCATATAAAAAAATACTTGGACATTTTGCTCTGAAAATTGCCGGAATCTAGAGGGCAGTGAGATTAAGATCTTTTATATTGCTCTCTGTTTTAATAAAATTTTACTGAAAAAAAAAATACTTACAGAGTGTACTGTTTAATCAGTGTATAGCTACAGCTTTAAAGTATGTTGCGTAAAGAAATCTTATTATATGTTCACTCTTGTTTCCCCATCGCTGAAGTTATCTAGCTATTAAGAAAAATCCGTTCTAATGTGTTGAGCACTCAGTCAGTGCCATATTAAGAGGATCTATCTGCACACACCACCAGCACTTAAGCGTAACTCTGCAGCTTCCAAATCAATTCAGCTCCTCTGTTTACCAGCAATCGAAATGAAGCATCTCTTCCTGTAATTTCAGCCTCGCTCTACAAGGTGTGCTTTGCAGTTTTTTGAAAACCTTGGGTCTCCATTTGCATGCTTTGTTGCATTGCATCACATTTCTTCAACAAATACCCAGGTTTTTAAATCTGCATGCGGGGATATAGTGATGGATAAGGCATTGTTTCATGTGGGTGTCACCGCTGATTTGTGGAGGATATGGTTAGCTGTGGCTGCCGGTTCCCAACAGCCTTTAGTTCCTGATAACATTGAGTTCCCTACTTAAAAAAAAAAAAACAGGGTAATGAATTGGTTTTTGCTTTTTCAAAACTGACAGTCTTTCTTAATCCGTCGGGTCCATACTGAGTGTGGAATGAAACCATTCCTCTCTTTTGTGTCTTGTGTGGAGACACAGAAGGAACAGTCTGGCATGTTTTTCACACAGAGAACGGTTCCCCTCTGAGCGTGCAGCAGCACGGTATCAGGAAAGCAGCTTTGCCCTGCTGTTTAGCCAGCAATAAGAGTTATAATCCTTCCACTTTAGGTTCTGCTGAATTCCATTTGGGTTGAGGTCAGCTTCATTATTACACTGATTATTCCTCGACGAAAGTGGAAAGTTTGTGGATTAGATCACGACAGGGGTTGTTTCTTTGTGTATCAGCACAAATTCTAGGTCAGTTCTGCTACACAAAACATTAGCTTAATAAATAAGCTGGACCTCTGCATTTTTCTCTCAGAACCCTTGTGTTCTGTCTGGAGTCTGAAAGACCCCTAGGCCATTTTAATAGCTGATGTTGCATCATGATTGTTATGTAACTTATGCGTGGGGTCTCCCAGACAGATGTTCTTTGATTAGTCTATGCAGTAAATAGTGTATTTTATGCTATTTTGGTGCAAAATCTCCAAGGGTAATTAGCAATTGAGCAATGCAAAAGCAGCTGACAATACTGTAGGGTTAGGGTTATATGTGACCCGGGACCACAAAACCAGTAATTTTCAAAATTTTTCTGAAGTGAAGAGGTCAGTCGAGAACAGAGTATGTGAGCAGAGCGGAGTGGGAGCGGAGTGAGGAGTGGAGCAGCATGATTTTGCCTGGAGCGGATTGTTTTAAAGCCGGAGCTTCGCGATTTTCTCTCGCTCCGAGAGCGCTCCACTACCATTCCAGCACATAATGCAACTGCGTTAGATTCATGTTGTGTAAAGCACAGTTAACAGAAAGATGGATTTTCTGAAATACTATCTTAAAGATGGTCAATAAAAAATACAAATGTATCTTAAATGACGACAAATGAGAAAGCGAGTGCGAGGAGGTGAAAAGTTAAGAAAAGTCAATAATAGCCTACATGCATTTCTTTTTCTTTTTTTTTCTGGCTATTTATTTAATCTAGCCACATCCAGCATTTGTATTTCATTTAGTTCAAAAGTGAGCTAAACGATAGCCAATATATATTTGGCTTGGGCTCATATAGCACAGAGGTTCGATATAAAAATAAATAAATAATGAAAAATTACAGTGGAGTGTTAATTAGAGACATTTTTTGAGTGAACATGGAGCGAGAATCAAGTAAGGAGGGAGCGGGGAGGGAGAGAGGAGCGGGAAATGGTAAACCCGAAGTGGAGCTGGAGCGGAGTGATCATGAAATGCTCTGAGCGCGGAGCGGAAATTCTTGCCGCTCACATACTCTGGTCAAGAAGCTGGAATTCAACTCTCGTGAATGTCAATCATGCAAAATCAATCATTTTAACCCATACAATATTTTTTTGGATAGAAGCCTAAATTGTTTTTTGACTCCAAAATAATTACAATAATGTAATCAAAAAGAGGTTCCTTAAAGGAATAGTTTACCCAGATATGCCTATCAGTTAACATTTTGTGAGTTGAAATCTGCATGTTTGCAATAAGCAATTTCACTTTTAATCGTTTTTTTGCCTAAAAACTATTTTACACACCACAACTTTTTATGTGGAAGAAAATAATGTGCATGCAATACTTTTTTTGTAAGAAAAAAATAGAAAGCACTGATAAATAGAAAACAAATTTGACGAAGTTTTCCAAACAAAACCATTGTAGCTCCTGTGAAAAAGTTCTAAAACGAAAATGGTTTTGTAAGCAAAACCGATTGAGACTCAGAATACAAAAAATAAATAGTGGTTTGGCTTTTTTTGGATACACAATAAAGAAAAATAACTGACTATTTTAGTTGTTTACTGTGATTTGTTTTGTTTGTGTTTTTGCTAAAACGACAACCACTGGTAAGTTGTATTTGACGCAAAAAAAAGCATGTCTAATTTTTGATCTGATTAAAGCTACCTACTAATTAAGTTTATCAAAAAAATATTAAAAGTGAAAACTAAAGCTTAACCCCACAAGCACTATTAGAGAAATAGCGGTTTAGCAGTGGTATGTAGCAGGTACTGACACAGCCTGACATCTGGGCACAGCACTGCGTGTCTCTGGGCAAAGTGTGTGTGCTTATTTGTGCCGTCCTGTCAGGCTGTGTTCGGCTGAATCAAGGGGTCAACCAGGGGCTGGATTAGACGGCTGAGAGACTGAAACATGTGAAGCCTGTCCCTGCTGCCGCTGATAACCTTAGACAGCCACTGTTCTGGGTCAGGAAGAGAGTAGTGGGGGGCGTGAGGCACAACATAGAGAGAGAACAAAAAAAGTTGGTGACCTTCCTCTGGACGAGGATTAAAGTGTGCTTCCTGTGCACATCCCCCCTGTTCTTTTCCCAGGGTCCCTCTGACACCAGCACCGCAGTCTCAGCCTGAGCCTCGACTTTTGGGGCGGGGTCTATATTTAGCTCTCCAGGGTCACACGACTGCTTGGCTAACCAGTGTAGCTTCTCAAAGTCTGCCCTAAACCAGTTTGAGTAGTCCTCATGTGATTAACACTAACTGGGATGTGCGGCACGAGGTCTGTCTGCACAGATCATATACTAACACACGCATACACACACACTCAGTAATGGAAGTGTGCAGGTTGTGCACTTAAAAGCTGTCGCACAAAATTTTTATTTGAACTCACAACAGGTGCAGATGCACATGATTTCAGCGCATGCTTTTTATTTTGGCGTGGAGTAACCCTTTAAACCTTATTGAGTATAAAAAAAAAATTTACCCTAACATTTTTAATAAAAATGTCTAAAAAAATCGAGTTGAGGAAACTAGTCATAGGCCTGAAGTTTGAGATGGGAAAAATCTTCACAATGCCTCAGCTATGGGCCATATTTAGTGTTATAGTGTGTTTATGTAGAGTGTGTTTATATATAAGGCAGATTTATTTTGTTTTCCCTCTGCTGTCGTGCTTTCAGATGGTTATTCCCAACTTAATTTCTCTTCCCTCTCTTTCTCTCTTCCCTCTCTCTGTCTGTACAGACTCATACTCAGCCGCTGGCAGCGAGGGCAGTATCTCCACCTCGGTGGCCTCTCTGCCGCCCCAGGCTTCGGGCAGTTCAGCCCCAAACTCCCCAGGCTCCCGTCGCTCTGTCAGCACCCTGAAGAAATGGCTGACTAATCCAGTCCGTAAGCTGAGCGCCGGGGCAACGGGGACAGCCAAGGGAGAACGGCAGGTCCGCAGACTGGAGGGCAAACCCCCACCTCCACCCGCCAGGAGCAGCCAAGACCTGGGCAGCCCACAGACAGAGGAGCAGTTCACCATCCTGCCAGTCATAGACAAAGACCTGGTGAGAAAAATAGTTTGATGTGTATAATTTTTCTAATAAATAAGGGACACTCTCAACAGCGTTATCATACTAAACACCAGAGAATGATTACTATAAAAATAACAGTTTTGTTATTTATTGCTTTAAATTCTTGAGTGTTTTATTAATTTTTTTAGCTTTACAACTAAACTAATCTTTAAATAAAACTTTAAACATAATATTTTGAAGAAATTAAATTGAACTAATTCACTAATAACAATGACTAAAACACAACAAAACAAAAACTTCAGACGAAATTAGTTAAAATATATAAAAAATAAAACCAAATTCTAAATATTATCAGAACTGTAATAGTATGTCAGTGATATTAAAATAACACCGGCATAACACTGTTTTATTTTTCATAAACAGTACCAACAAGCCTTCTTATGTTTAGTCTCTCACATAAAAACATCAGTTTACATCACAGTACAGGTGTTCCTATGTTTTTCATTACAGCGTGTGAATTGCACCACACTGTGCTGCCAACTGCTCGCTAAAGCCCTGTGGTTTGCCTATGAACTGTTTGATGTGAACTTTAATCACTGTGACCCTCCAACAGACCCACTTGTCATAGTCACACAGAGAAAGGAATTATGGGTCAGCTCTATTTTGACCTGAGTATTGATGTTTATGAAAGACCAAGAAGGTTGTGGTTCCTGGTTCTTTTAAAGCAGTATTTTGTTTGTGTGTGTGTGTGTGTGTGTGCAGGAGTGGAACGATGGCTTGCCTACTTTCGGCGACTATGATCCAGGTGTCCAGCAGTCCTACAGCTTCCAGTCGGACTCTCCACAGGGATCCACCACACTAGGACAAACACAGGTAAGTCAGATTGTGGCTTTAATTTGAATGTTTGAACTTGAATTTAAACCACACGCTTACTTATAACAGAATTAATGACAAATACTGCTGTAATGCAACTCTAAGAAGACAATAATGTCATTATTCATACCAAGTCAGTTTGATGTTGATTTAATTCAGTGCCAAATTCATCACCGATTTTATTAAACTATAAAGCAAGCCTACAAAAAACAAAAATATCATCATCCAACTCAATACAGCAAGCGCTCTTTCTTTTATATTGAGGTTACTATATACAAAGTCTCTTAGGAAGAATGACTAAGAGAAAGAGAAAGTTAGAAAGGGGGTTGTAAGGACACAGGGGCTTTCTGTCAGCTTGCACATGGGGGTTCGATGTGTTTGTATCCACGCTGAGGGTGAGAGAGGCCAGATGGTCATTTGACTGATGGGTCATTTGTTGCCAGGTTCTCTCCCACAGGTCCAACCTTTAAAAGTGAAAACACACATTGATCAAACACACTTGTGTGTTCCTTTTGTACAGTGGGGTCCAAAAGACTTTTTATGTATAACAAATTACTCTGCCATTCAAAAGTTTGAGGTCAGTAGGTTTGTTTGTTTTTATGCCTACCCAGACTGAATTTATTAAATCAAAATATAGTCAAATTATTTAATCTCAGGTTTTCAATGAGGTCTGACATTTTAGACCCCACTGTATATTTTTTGCGTGTACATGTAGACTATCTGAGCCAGAACACATAACTGAATACAAAACACTGTGCACTACACGCACATAAATAATCACGAAGAGAGTGACTGTAAATCCAGATTGAAGGCTAAATGTGGTAACATTCATCATTCCATCAGAAGGTGAGTGATGAAAGGTAATTATGACCAGAGGTGCAAAACAACAAGGGGAGGAGACAGATTACAAGCACTGGGATTATAAATGGAAATGAATTTATTACAGAAACAACATGAACTTAAGGTCTAGACATTTATGCTGCTTTTTGTGTAAAAGCGTAATACAGTGGCTGAAGGTGAGATTGTTATTAGCAAATTCCCCTGTTAATAGCTTATTCAGGTATTTGTCTTATGTAGATGTTTACTTATATTTTACTGGAAAAATAGACAAACCTTTGTAGTTTATATTGAGTTTAGCTTGGTATTTGTGTTGCTCTCTCCGTGGTGAGCCTGAGGTGTAGTTTATATCATAGTCATTGGTGTCTCTGATTCAGCTCAGCTGACACCCCACTTTGTACCTGACACAGAAACATTTGCTGTGGGGATCCAGCGTGAGTTTATTATTTGTTGGCTAATGGAAAATTCCTGAATGAATATGTAAGCACTCCTCGGATCCGGCCTGTCTCCCGGACGGAGGAACGCAGCACATGTTTATCAAACTGGCTGTTTTGTTTTATTCCCCACACAAATGGAGGTCTGACACAGCACTTTGAGCGAGGAACTGCTCATGATATAACAGTAATGCGAGTCCCTGCATAGCATACATAAAAAGCTGGGGAAAAAAAGTTTGGATTACCTCGCTCTGCTCGAGCTAACTTGAACAATTTCCTGTAGAAAAACAACAACCAATATGATCTTGCTTTTTATTAAAGGTCCTAGTAAAGACTCTGGGCTTCTGGGTGGAAAACGAGCTGTGGAGATATAAAAGGCTAAAGTGCAAGAGTGGGGGTTCTCCTGCAGGCTGTGCCAAAAAACATCTGGAAATGATCTGAGTAGACCTGTGAGCTAGGCAGGAGACAGAACACTCCTCTAAATAACACAAACACCACCCCGCACCAGAAAACAACACAACAGTGTAATATAATACCCAGACAAGCCTGACGGCACGAACGTATCAGCAAAGCGTGGGGCATAACACTGGACCACTACACTACATGATGAAGCAATACACTAGATAAATATGATTTACACAACCTTTCAGAAGTTTGGAATTAGTGAGGTTTTATACTTTCTTTTAAAGAAATTATAATTTAATAAAATATTACATTTAAGCAAATTAAAACAGTTTTCATCATCAATAATGTTTTTGTTATTTTTAGCAACAAATCAGCATATTGTAATGTTTTCTGAATGATCATGTGACACTGAAGACTGGATTAATGATGATGAAAATTCATTTGCTGCCTTCATAATTGAATTTTTAGAAACATATTAAAATAGAAAATGGTATTAGCTTTTTTCATGCATTTTTAATCAAATAATTGCAGCTTTTGTGAAACTTCTTTTAAGCATTTTTAAAAATGTTACCATCCCCAAAGTTTTGAAAGATCGTGCACAAAAAAAAATAAATGTAATTTTTTTATAACATAATACATTGTAAATTCAAGTCAAATTAAAATATTAAATATTAAAATTAAATAAATGAAAGCTATAAACTAGATAAATTAAATAAATACTAAAATTAATTTACTGAACTAATTTACTTTTTTTTCAAAGTTTCTTCTTTAGACTGGTTATTCTTTTTCATTCAGTTCCAATAAATGACAAGTGAAATTTGCAAGCTTTAAAAAGAGTGCAAAGCATCATAAAAGTTGTTTGACTTAATTTGAATATTATTTCAAATACTGTAGAGCCATTTGTGTGACTTTGTGTGTAAAACAAAAATATAAGAAATTGTTTACAAATAATCTTCACTTAACTAAACTGTCAACTAAAGTTGCAGTGATTTGAACTAAAAAAACTATTTGTTTCATTTGAACATGATTTTATTAATGAAATAATTAGAATTTTGTGAACGATTTTGTACTGTAATGAATGTAGCAAGGAGATCTAAAACATGTCAAGTTTTTTAGCAATTATTTGACGATTCAGCCTCTCTTTTCAACAAAGCAATTCAGAATACATGGAATTCAGTGCAAAAGTGATATGAATCACTTTAAGATTCTTTTGTATGGCCCTTTAATATCTGGGCCTTTTTCTTGTAACTGAATAAAAAAGAGCAACCAGTATTTTATTCAAAACATCTCCTTTTGTGTTCCATTGAAAAAAAGGAAATTGCACAATTTTTAAGTGAAACAAGGGTGAGCAAATGATCAATCTATTTTGAATAGATAGGGTAAAATCTTTCTCACACATAACACAATAACACTCTTATAAGCAAAGGAAGTGCTTTGTAAAGCTCCTGTAAACAAACAAAGTGGGAAAAAGCAATATCATAATAGATGGATAGAGATGCTCTCTATTACAAGCTCTGAGCAAAGAAATCCTTGCTTTGAGGAGGATGTGTGAAGTTATATTGGAAGGAGTGTATTGTGTGTGTGTGTGTGTGTGTGTGTGAGAGAGAGAGAGAAAGAGAGTGAGAGACCAGGGTCCTGTGAATGAAGATAAAGGGATGCTTCACAGGTGACTGTGACGTTAACCAAACAGCTAAACAGCTTTGGTTAAAGGGCAGATCTTATCAGGGCTTTAGTGCATTTAAAGAGCAGGGAAACGCAATAAATGGGTGCAATTGCTTTTTTTGTTTTGGTTGTTTGTTTGTTAGATGTTTCTGAGCAGTAATATGGCTGTTGATGTACAGTACACTCCTGCAGACACACAGCAGGGGAAACAATGACAAGTGGTTGTTTTTGTTGGTAGGTTATTTGATGTGGCTTTATTTATTATTATTACCCCTACAGAATAATCATTTCTTCATTACCTGTGACTGTCTTCAAGTCTGCCATTGATTTTGTCATACAACATTGATGATGCATAGTAGTATATGCTAGAAAGAACATTCTGTGCGAGTTAGATGACAAACACTGTTTTGTGTGAGGGTGCATTTTGACTATATTGTTAACAAATGCTAAAATTAATGTGATAATTGATGACTTAAAGGCATAATTACAACCAAAAATAAAAATTCTGGCATTCGTTCTACGCTCGATAATGGTAAGTATTGTTGGGTTGCCTTATGAATTGGGTAGGTCAGGGATAAAGTCTATGGCCATGTGTGACCAGGGTCGCTGGGGTGTGGGCAGAGGTTGAAGCAGCTGGCGGGAAGTTGCTGTAGGGCTTTCGCAGTATTGCAGGTGGTGCTGTTGTGAGTGAAACTGGCAGTATCTTATGACAGAGTGGGCCACCAGAAGCAGTTTTGGAGCAGATGTTCTGTGGCAGTGATACGTGGGTGACATGAGCTGGAGTGTAGAGTGCACTTGAACGAGCAGTCTTTGACAGAGTCATTCAGGGACGAAGATGCGTTCATCAGGGCATTCAGTTGGTGGTTGATTGTGTTGATTTGACTGTTCGATCTCAGTCATGATATCCCACTAGACAGGAGCTACAAGCAGACTAGCAGGAATTATATTGTCGCTTTGAGCGTAAGGGTAACTGCTGTCACCAGTCTGGTGGGACAGTGTGTCGGCCTTGGTATTCTTGGTACCCGGCCTGTAATTTACCGTGAACTGAAATCGGGTGAAGAACAAGGCCCGCCTGGCCTGCAGTGCGCTGAGGCGCTTGGCTGACCGTAAATACTTCAAGTTCTTGTGGTCAGTGAGTTTGATAAACAGATGAGTGGCTCCCTCCAGCAAGTGATGCCATTTCTCGAGGGCCAGTTTCATGGCCAGTAGTTCTCTACTGCCCACATCATAGTTTTGTTCAGCAGCTGATAGTTTACCCAAAAAAAAAAGCACAGGGAAACAACTTGGCTGGGTTGCACTGCCGCTGCGAGAGGACGACCCCTACCCCCGTGCTTGAAACGTTGACCTCGACGATAAACTGGGAATCTGGTAAAGGGTGTTGTAGAATGTGGGCCAATGTAAAATGGGCCTTTAGTGCCTTGAAAGCCTGGAGTGCTGGTTGTGACCACTATAGTTGTGGAGTGCTGCGCTTGGTCATGGCAGTTAGCAGTGAGGCAATGGTGCTGAAGTCTCTGATGAAACGTCGGTAAAAGTTAGTGAATCCCAGGAAACGTTGTAGCTCTTTGAGGATTCAGGGTTGTGGCCAATCTACCACTGCACTGACTTGTATTGTAAAACTGAAAGGCTGTTTGCGAGGCCAAATGGCATAACCAGGTACTTATAATGCCTGCTTGTGGTGGAGAATGCTGTCTTCCATTCATCTCCTTCTCTAATGCGGATGAGGTTATACGCGATGCATAAGTCCAGGGGATGTGGATGGTTGGATAAATCCCTTGGTCAGTTCCTCCTCAATGTAGCTGTTAATGGCGGCAGTCTTGGGTTGGGACAGAAGGAAGATTCTTCCTTTAGGGGGCACCTTGACAGGTATGAGCTCAATTGTGAAATCAACTGGGCGATGAGGAGGGAGTTGAGTTGCTTTTTTCTTGCTGAAAGCCTCTGCGAGATCCGTGTATTCAGGTGGCAGTGATGGTCCCTCGGTGCTGATGCTAGGGCATGGAGGTGATTCACTCTGTGACTTGAACACTTTGAACAGACAGCGCTCTTGGCATGTTGGCCCCCATTGAATGATTTCTCCCTGCCTCCAAGAGATGAGTGGACCGTGGGTTCGTAGGCAGGGTAGAACAAGGAGTGGGTAGTTGGCGAGCGGATGACATAGAAATGTATGGTTTTTCTATGTAATGTCCCAAGCTGAAGTTGGACTTCTTCAGTGAGGCATTGAATCGTTCCCTCTCCGAAGGGATGACCGTCTAACACCTCCACTGCCAAAGAGGAATTGTAGGGCGTTAGTCGGAGTTTGTGTTGACAAACAAATTCAGCAGAAACAAAGTTACTGGCTGCCCCTCTGTCCAAGAAGGCCATGGTTTCAATGCATTTAGCATGACTGGTTAACGTAACTGGTAGTTCGATAATAGAAGCGGGGGGAAGGGCATGAATTTGCTCACTCACTGATCCAGAACCAGAGGATGGACGCACCTAGATGCTTTAATGTGGCCCGCCTGTCCGCAGTAGAGGCAGAGCTTATTTTGCAGATGGTGCTCTCACTCCTTGAGCGTCAAGTGAGTAAATCCAATCTGAATGGGTTCGGCCGCGGGGCTGACTTTAGGCAGCCTTTAACGTATACTCCACCCAGGTTGTTTGGGCTGCTAGCTTTCGGAAACTGTTCTCTGCCCCTGCAAGAGTGCTAGTAGCTGCTCGCTAGCATCCCTTCCTTCAGTGGGGTGTTCAAATATGGACATTCAAATTCCGGACATGCTGAAGGAAGGAATTGAAGGAGGGAAACGTTGAACCATTCTTCCTCCACACCGCTGTTGCCTACTCCAGTGCACTGCCAGAGTAGAGTAGAGAGCATACGAACGCTATGTGGCTGGAGTCGGTGGGAGACAGGGCTGGTTGCTGGTTGACGAATAGCGAGCATTGAAGTAAGAAGCCTTTACAAGTAGCCGGGTTACCATCGAACTTTTCAGGAAAGGCGATTCCAGGGCTGATGGCAGTAGGGGTTGTACGGGCAGAGGGATAGTGGGTGATGGGGAAGATAGAAGAATCCGTTTGCAGCAGTACATTAGAGTAATCATGCAACAGAGTCAAACACCAGCAAACAGGAATATCAGAGACAGGGCAAGGCAGGGTCAGTACACGGGTAGTGATCAGGGCAGGCAGCAAACAATCAAATTTCAGAAAACAGTCCATGGTCAGGGCAACAGAGAGGGATCTCGAGGGTCAAGACAAAGAGAAAACAATACACGGGTAGGAAAATGCTTGGAATTGATAGCCAGGGCAAATCAAGATTTCGCACTTGTTGGCGTCTGGGTCAGGCTTATATGTGTGTGGGATTCGCAAGATAATCGGTCCAGGTATGAGTGAAGATGGGAAACTGAGTCCAGGGGTTCTGTTAAGAATTCAGGTGATGGCGCCCTCTGGTAGAGTGGAGGAGGCGGTCAGGAGCCCTTTCTTGTAATGTATTCACCTTCTTGTCATTCCAAACTAGAACCATTCTATTATTATTTATAAAATATTATGGTTTTTATTAATATTTTGAATTAGCTTTTATCTTTTTTTTCAGTTTTCATTTTAACGTTAGTAATTTGTTGCTTTTATTAGATTTAAATAATTTGTAATTTAAATATTGTTTTCGTATTTAAGTACTTTAACTTAATTTGCGGTTAGATGTCAAGGCAACAATTCTCAGTTCTTTTCATGTTTTATCTAACATGTTATTAGATTTTATTTTACAAACAATTGTGCAATTTTTAGCAAACAATTTTTAATAATTTTAGTTAACAATAACAGTGTGGAACATATCTGAGTGATTTTAGCACAATGCTAAGCAGTTGCACAATTTTGCTTTTCACTAGGCAAAAATTGCAAGTTATGAAAAAACACCATTTCACAATAAGTTACATGATTTGATGTATTATTCATCTCTGTTGCACAAATAGTGTGAGAAAGATACTTTTTAGATTTTAACGCTTTGTAGAAATAACAATCATGACTACAAACACTTGTAAGGGATGTGACCAAGTGTGAGGATTTATAACAGTTTATGTCCTAGTTTTACCTCTGATGTGGTTAACAAACACATTAACAAAGACAGGACGTCTTCAGACTTCCTCTTTCCGTCTCAAATTATTAAACAACTTGGGGGGGCTGTATGCACATCTCTTCTCTACTAAAACAATGGTCCACATGAACCAAAAATTTGAGTTTCTCCTTGGAACATTGTTGCTTCACAAGGTTAGTAGTATTGAGATTTAGGACAGTGCATCTCCTCTGTCTCATTGGTGTCATGATTATTGGCTAGTGCTGAATTCCTGTTATCATTCAGTCACTGTCAGAAGCAGACCCAGCATGCTCTTTTCCTGTCACCTAGGCAACCTGAGCTATTACAACAGCTCATATCTTCCCAATTCACTCTATCGCCTCTGTCCCTGCAGCTATCCCTGAAGTGAATAACATTTCAGCATTATATCTCTTCACAGTTTTCCTCCTCTGTGTCTGCAGATCACCCAGGGCACCAGCCTACAAGCTGACGACAATGGCTCTGCATTGATGGATGACAACTCCAGCCAATCATCAGCCACCGTAGACAGTGAAGAAGATCGGAAGAGTGCCTTAGAAAAAAGCATGTGTGTGTGAAATCTCCTTTATTTGCAACTTGTGTTACGTAACATTGGAACTTCTTTTTTTAGACTGCTTATGTAACAGAAATGCTTCATTAAATTTTTTTTTTGATGTGGTAGTACTTTGAGATTTCTATTGCAATATTTAACAGAACAGACATCAGATGTTCATTAGTATGCCACAATCACGTCATCCCTGAAGGAAAATCCAGTTTGAGCCAGTAGGTGGTCATAAACTGGTTCAAGCTGGTAGACTAGTCACAATAGCTTAAGGAGATTAAGGAGGTTTTTGGATCATGGTAGCTGGAGGATCATGACCATCTTTGGCTAATCTAACATAGTCATTAGATTGTCTATGACAAAATCGGAGCTGTTATGACTATCTTATCTGGTAACTAACGTTTTTTAGCATAGTAACTTTTAGACCAATTTTTACCAATGACTAGAAGCCAGTTACCAGATGTTCAACACAGGTCAAACTGTTTTTTCAAACATGGTAACTGGTAGACCAGCTAAAAACATCTTAAACTAGCTAATGATTACCTTAGACCATCTTAAATGAGCTACTGATTAGCTTGGACCAGCTACTAACCAATTTTACAAGCTATAAACCAGCTACCCACTGATCAGGTTAAACTGCTTTTAAAACATGATAGTTGCTGGACAAGATGAAGATCATCTTAAACTGACTAAATATAATCTTAGAAAAGCTAATCACCAGCATAGATCAACTAATGACCATTTTACCTAGCTAGAAACCAGTTGGTCTTACAGGTGAAACGTTTTTTTGTGTACCAGCTAAAGACAATCTTAAATCAGCTAAACATAATCTAGCTATTCACATTTTAGGTTTGTTTTTTGTCCAACTTGGACCAGCTTATGACCATATTAACCATCTAGAGATTAGCTAAAGATGATCTGAATCCAGGTAAAGATAATCTTACTAATTCAACTAATTATTTAGATAAGCTAAAGGCCAGTTTGGACCAATTAATGAGCATCTGTGTGCAACTAGAAACCAGCTGCTGTGTTTCAAAACACAACTACAGTCATAAACTGGATTTTCCTTTAGGGATATTTCTGTATAAAGGCCATTCATCTGGTCCACAAATAGCTCCCAGATTATTAATATGCTGCGTCAGTCAGAGCTCTGCTAATATTACACCATGTATTACTCACAGCACATGTTTTGAGCTGTCCGATATTGTCAATGTATGGAATGACTTGATGAAACCAGTGAAAGCTGACCTTTTTTCTTCTGCAGGTATGTTCTAAAAGAGCTGATAGAGACAGAAAAGCTGTATGTAGCTGATCTTGGACTTATTGTGGAGGTAGGTGAGCTTAAAATGTCTATTAACAAATCACATGTGGATTTGATCAACTCTGTTACGGAATGCTATCAATTTTCCTGTAATCTTAGCATGATTCGAATGCATTTCAAAGCATTTAATCACCGCAGAATTAGATTTGATGCATCATCAGCTGACCTGAATTCCTCTCAGCCGTAATACTGATCACAGTATAAATCAAAGTAATGGTGCCTGGATTTAAAATGTTTGGAATATGATGATCTACGTTTTTATGAGAATAATATTTTATCACACTTGAAATGCCTCAGATTTAATAATAATTTATTTTATGGGTCATGAGCTTTGGAAGTTCATCATGTTCTGTCTGTCAAAGGGCTACATGGCCAATATGAATGCAAAAGGAGTTCCAGAAGATATGAAGGGAAAAGACAAAATAGTGTTCGGGAATATTCATCAGATCTACGACTGGCATAAAGAGTAGGTTTTTCTGTTTTTGTGTGTATATAACAACTCTTGACTTTAAAGGGATACTCCACACTCTCAGAAATAAAGGTACAAAAGTTGTCATTGGGTGGTATCTTTTCAAAAGGTACATGTTTGTACCTAAATAATACATTTTCGGGCCTTAAAGATACATACTATTTCTTAAAGTGTACATATTTGAACCTAATACCTTCATTTTGGGGTGGAGTAACCCTATAAGTATATTCTTAAATCTTTGTCCTTGTATTTTCTACACTGATTATTGGGGGGAATATCTGTGGAATTTAGTACAGGCAGATTCCATATGGTCCTGCTGATGACTTATGATGAGCTCAATGTCTGATTCTCCCCTCTGTTCTGGTCTCAGTTATTTCCTGGGTGAGCTGGAGAAATGTGTGGCTGAGCCCGAAAGACTTGCCCAACTTTTTATCAAACATGTAAGTCTGTCTATCATTCTCGCTTTCATCTGTCTGTCTGTTTCTAGCAGGGTTGAACAGAACTTCCTCCTGCACTGAGTAAACAGAGCTGAGAAAACACAGGGGTTTTTAACACGCACGGATGTTTTAACACCCCATTTATTCTCCCATCATCCCACTCTATTTCTGTCCCCCCTCAGACACCCTGTTACTGGCCCATTTAAGGCTGTGTGTTTGCTTGTGTTGTGTCCATTGGCTCACAACCACAAGGGAAAAAGAGGCGGGAAAAGTAAGAGGAACAACAATCACAGCTACGTCCTTTGATAACACTACTGCCTTACACACCATGTCTGTTTCTGGAGTTCAGTCGTACGTCCACACACAAATAAATTGGCAAGAAGATACAACACAATTCCCGTCACCAACACCCACGCGTTAAAAACTAAAATTCACAGATTTACAGTCGTGGAAGTACTTCGCAGTAATTTGTTAAAAGCTACCACATGCTGTGATACAAGTTTTTGTGGTGAATCAAAGCATTTGCTTACATAAAAAGTGCAGAGTTTCTGTACAAACTGCCGTCTGCCAACGTTTGCCCTTTCTACCGTTTAATGAGCCTGAGCCCTTTGGGTAGTAACTTAAAAAGGCTTGAGGGGAATAAAGAAACTTATAACAAAAATCTAAAGGTTGAGTCAAACTGTAAAACAAGCGTAATGGGAAATCGGTTGGTAATGAGAAACAGTAACGGGGGGGTAAGTGAGGGCAGGACTGTCCCAACACTTTTTTCTTTCATAAACAAGACCTTCCCCTTCTCTTTCTCGTCACAGTTTCCTCAGCTTCGGATCTTACCCTCTTTTTTAACTCATACAGTGCATAACAAAGTTATTAGACACTGGAGTTATGTCAGGAATTCAAGTCATTGATGCGTAACGTAGATAAATTAAGATGGTGGCTTGCAAAATCTTTCAGCTGGTCTCGAACGGTTATGAGGACATGAAAATCAATTATTAAATAGTAAAAATAACCAAATATATTACACAAAGAATAGTTTTACGCATTAATGTAGTAAATAAATGAACTTAATCTACTATACGGTAAAGTTATTAACATTATTTACTGCATTAGGTATCCTGAACTAATAAACCTTACAATAATATTAATGTGTTGTATTAATTTAAATGCAAATTTAATGTTTTAATTTATATATTTCCTATTCGCCTTTGTTAATTCTTGTTCATTCATAATTCTTGATCATGAATCCTGATTATGAATTTTGCGCAGTGTCCATATGAAGCTCTTCTAACACTCTCGCTGTTAGAACCATTCATGCTTTGTTGTCTACCAATTCGGCTTGTCTCTAGGCAACTCATTCAGTGTGTATGAGTGTTTATTTCTCTGTGTGTGAGGTAGTGTCCAGCTGTAACATCCTACTACCTGAATGCAGTGTGTGTGTGAGGGAGAATGGGGCTCTGATTACATTGAGGATAATTGGGCTGAATTATACATGGCCTTCTGCTCATGCTCCTCCATCAGTGTTGTGTAATCTCTCTCTATCTCTCTCTCTATGCCGTCACAGCATGCTGCTCTTATACTGCAGACAAAGTCAAATGTATTGAACACTTACAGCAGCTTAAAAGTTTTTGTTAAATCACCTCAATCATGATACAATTCCACCGACACACTTTTTTTTGTAGCTGCATTTACACGTAGGATCAGGAAAGAAGAATTTAATCAGAAAACGTGACCAATTTATCAATCTTAAATTCTTAACTCTCTGACATATTTCCATAACAGTTACTGTTTATTTTTATTGGTAACTATTTACTTTACTAATAGGATTTCTGGATATTAGATTGTACTTAATGAGTGTATATTGGGTAAATATTATCCCTTAAAAGCCAGACATATAAGGCACTCTAACAAATACATGAATGTCATAAAATTATTTAAAAAAAATAAAAAAAACTTAATTAGATGGATTCTGCAAATATGTATATAAAGTTTATTCTAATCGTCCACTTTAGACATTCTACTAACTATGAGTAACATTGTTACTACATGTCTACTAACTCTGAGTAGACTGGTAGGTTAGGTTTTAGGTTAGTAGAATAAGTTGCCATATACTTGCAAAGTTTCTGATAGTCCGTATGTTGCATGTTGTTACTTACTGTTAATTTAAAGAGGACAATTAAGTTGTTTCATCACATTAATAATGGACATTAACTATGTTTTATCTCAATATGAACTGTGTGTATATTATATTACTATTAATTAAATATTACGAAAAAATATATTTTTTATACAGTTAAAGTGTCTAAATAGTTCTTATGCAACATGCAACTATTACTGCTCATTATAATTATAAATACTTATAACCACACTGCTGTGCTAATTCAGTCTGCCCTTTCTGTTTGCACAAACCACAGGAAAGACGGCTTCACATGTACGTGGTATATTGCCAGAACAAACCTAAGTCGGAGCACATTGTGTCAGAATACATTGAGACTTACTTTGAGGTAAGTGCATATGAAGTGCAAGCACACAAACACATGCATACACACTCAAGTCCTCAAAGATGCACAGGTTAAGAGTGAGGGGCTGTTTTGGCCACACAAGCCCATCTGTGTAAATATCTCAAGGCAGACTTTCTTGCTCTCTTCCCATTTGCACTGCTGTGCTGTGCTGTGTGTGTAGTCACTCAGTGGACATGAAGGCCCCGACTGACCCATCAATTCTTGGAACAGACAAAACAGGGAGCTGCTTGATCGAAATGTTTGACACTTAATGGATTCTTCCCAGAGCTGTGCCAAAACATTTAGAGGATTTGATAGCTGGCATTGCTTCAGGTTTTATAGATTGGGATTGCAGGGCATTACGGGATAATGGACCAAGGAAAGTGTTAGGCTATGTTTGTAGTAGAATACCAGCATAAGCTTAATGCATACTGTCTAGTATATACTGCATACTACTTACTATTTTTCAGTATTTGAAACAGCATGTAAAATTATAGTTTTTTAATTTTAATTATAATCATATGATGTGTCAAGAAATAGATGTTAAAGGGATAAAATATTCATTGCAATATGCTTTATTTGCATTCTTCACTCATTCCCTAATGAAATAGCTCTTCGGGGCGCACCGTTTTATACTACACACATATGTGTACTGCAAAAAAACAACAAGATTTAAAAGAAAGTATAGCTATATTGTAGCATGCTGGCCTACTGACTTTCTTTGTGCATAATTCAGTCAGTGAGGTGAATGTTTGTGTGTGTTTGTGTGCAGGAACTGAAACAGCAGCTGGGTCACAGGCTGCAGCTGAACGACCTGCTCATCAAACCAGTGCAGAGGATCATGAAGTACCAGCTGCTTCTGAAGGTGAAAGAGTGCGCAACACACAGACGTACACAAACACACACATTCTTGTGCAGTCGTGGCTCGTTCTGTTAGGAGTGTTGCGGACCATGTCTAATCAATTCCACACCACAAATAAAACTAGACTATCAAATCTTTGTCAAAACATTGATGGAGATGTATTTGATTTTTAGGAGTAAAAAACAAAGAAAAATGGACCACTCAAATTTTTGCTATTTTTTTATATTCCATTTATATAAATATGCAAATTATTGAGCTACTACTTTAGAAAAGTGTGTTATTGTTAAACTTCTGATCAAAAATAGTAAAAACAGTAATAATCTGTCCTTGCTTAATTAAGTAGCTTTTATTGGCCTGAAACGTTTAACAGTATTATATATGTGTTATTATGTTCTGCTCTGGTTGGCAGTCACTTAAGAAAGAAATGCCTTCTTTGTATGCCATGCCTTTGTTTTGAAATAGAAGTAAAACCTCAGAACTGTTACTATTACTACAACATATCTGAAGTTTATGGAAGAATAATAAGTAAAATGCTGCCAATGCTTACTGCCATACGTTTAACTTTAATTGAAATCTCAATGGTTTTTCTTAGCTGCTTTGTAACTGTAGAGTCACCCACATACAGTACATTTCTCATGTTCAAGGATCCACTGGCTTACTCCCTAGAATGTACTCAATTAGTTACAAAGAAAAAGCCATTAGTACCAATAGACCCTGATACAAAAATAGAACATTCTAGAGCTCACGCTGTGTGTCTTGCGACAGGATTTCTTCAAGTACTACACAAAGGCTGGGATGGACACTGAAGAGCTGGAGGTATGAGTCACTCAGACAAGTATTATTTCTCAAGACCAGAAACATATAATCCCACCAAGGAACATTGTGTGACTAATTGACTGTCAACATATTTTTTTTCTTCACTTTGGTGTTAGTTTGAGCCGGAAATCAGTAATACTGTACTTGCTCATAGGCTTTAGTAAGGAACTGAGGTCAGTTTCCACGCATAGCTCTTTCTCGCATTCTGTCCTTCTTCATCTTTCTCCGTCTTTCTTTCACTCTGGAACAGAAAGCAGTGGAGGTGATGTGTTTTGTTCCGAAGCGCTGCAATGACATGATGAACGTGGGTCGGCTGCAAGGCTTTGAGGTATGGCGCCAGAAGCAGGCTGTGGTTTAAAGCTGTCTGGCTGGGGAAATACTGGGAGAGACTCTGATCCCCTGAAGCAAAAGAGTGCAAGAGAAACTGAAAAAAACTAAAAGTGTGTGATTTTCACACACACACACTCACATATATTCAGCAGAGGTGCATTAAATTAATCAAGGATTTTTACTTTGTCCCAAACCGTGAATTTTAATTTAAATTCAGTTTTTTTATTTATTTATTAATTTATTAAGCAGCACAACTGTTTTCACTATTGATAATAATAACAAATAATCTTTGAATTGTTTTGAGTTGTTGTAATAATTCACAATATTACTGTTTTATTACTGTATTTTGCAATAATATATACAATATAAACATTGCAAATGTTGTGTTTTTCTTCGCATTTTTTTCTTTGCCTCTAACATGTTTTCTGGTTGTATGATTTTCTATAATTTGGAATGATATTTATTATAAGAATTATGATGGGTAGAAGAAAACAAACTGTGGTTTAGTTAGATAATGCAGATTAAATATTTTCCAAATACTTAACTACTTTGTTTTCACTTTTAGGCACAATGACAAGTAAAAGCCAGCAAAGATGTGTTTATGCAAACATTTTGTTCTGGTTATGTATATATAATAGAATTACATGTATATACACAAACACATTTAGCTGTGTATGTATTTTAGGAAAGGAATCATCATATTTTGGAGTCCCAAGGGGTTTGAAAAGCCTTGCCCTAAAACCATATTTTCTGTCTTTTTCAGGGGAAGATCACGGCACAAGGAAAACTTCTCCAACAAGACACATTCACAGTTGCAGAACAGGACAGCAGCATCCTTTCCCGTGCTAAAGAAAGGCGAGTCTTCCTGTTTGAACAGCTTGTCATCTTCAGTGAGCCAATAGACAGAAAGAAAGGATTCTCTCTACCTGGATATATTTTTAAGAACAGTATTAAGGTGAGTTTGAGGAACCTATCATATTATCAAGGTCATATTGCATGTGTTAACATGGCTTGTCCTTTCAGATAAGTTGTCTGGGTGTAGAGACATGTGTAGACGGTGACCCGAATCGCTTTGCCCTGACATCTCGGGGGGCTGATGGCAGCACGGTGCGATTTGTCTTGCACTCTTCATCGCTGGACATCTGCAAGGCTTGGGTCAGTGATGTGAGCCAAATACTGGAGACTCAACGTAACTTCCTAAATGGTGAGACCTTCAGCAGTTATCGTTAATAATATAAACTTCTGTCAAAGTAGCTGCCATATTTAAAAGACATATATGTTAAGCTTAAACTGATAAAAGGACAGTCAGTTTTTGTTTGTTTTTAAAATATAATCGCTATCAATTTTGTTTTGCATGTATTTCAGCCCTGCAGTCGCCCATAGAGTACCAGAGAAGGGAGAGCAAGAGCAACAGTTTGGGCCGTAGCATGAAACCTCCTCTTTCAGCAGTTGTTGGTCTAAGGCCCCATTCCTCAGCTTCTATCGACCGACACAAACTGCCCTGTCTGCGCTCCTGTAACACATCTTTGCCCTCTCTCTACCTGCCCAGCCAGGTCCCCACTGATGACCACTCACAGCCAGAGGTAAAGAGAGTCTTCAAGCATCTGGGGTTTGTTAATACTGAGGAATCTTTTTTTTTTTTTTTTTTTTTGCAGTTATTCACTTTATATCAAACCTAGCCTGAATTTCACTTTTCAAACTAACAAAAAAGATTGTGTTTAATGCATCCCAATACACAGTATAATTAATGATGTACTGTTTTTAAATGTCTAGTATGCATGCTTTTTAATGGTTCTCTTTTGACTTGTTACTGTTAACTAAAATTTTTTTTTTTTAAGTTTGTTAATTGGAATAAAGCAAATTCATTTTTGAAAATGAACTGAAATACATTTTTTTAGTTTAATTGCCAACTAAAACTTACTTAATTATACATAATTATTAAATATATACTGCACTATTTAGAAATGCTAATTACAATTTTTCATAAACACTATAATAATGTGTATCAATAACATAATTAATAATAATGTGACAATAATAATAATCATACCAAAGCACTTTATTACAAATATTGAAATAAATCTATTTCAAAGTATTTCTTAAATAAAACTATTATAGTATATAAGTAATAGTAAAATAGCACTTTGCAGATAATAATATGCAGTTTAATATTTTGCAATACATGTATTCATATGCTACTATAGTTAGTCTTGCTGAGAATGAAGGGCCTTTTCAACTCTTACTCATCCCAGTCTCATTTTTTAAGGGGTCACAATCTTATGTGGTAAATGGACATAAATAGCTTGTTTTCTTTTGTAATTTTGCAACTGCTGTTTCTGACGTTTACAGTCAACACGAGTCCAGCGCTGTCCGGTGGACTCCAGACTGAATTCCCAGACGGTGTCCCCAACTCATGTGCAGCTGGCCTTCTCTGAAGAGCCGTCCTTCTCCCAGGCACCTCTAAACTGCCAAGCGTTCTCCAACGGCCTGGGTTCCTCTAGCACACAAGCCTCACAGGTAAAGCGCACGCTATGCTGGTGTTTGGTAAGCATGCGATTTAGTAAAAGCGTCCACACTGCTCCCCCTGCTGGTGTAATGTTGACATTCATCAACAATCACAAACGGGCGTATTTGCAGAACAGGTACAATGTCTAGAGCTCTGGTTTTATGTGATTCAAGGCAGCTGGTTTTATTGAATTTTATTGAATATTGCTTATTGATTTTACCTCATGATATATTTCATCATATTTACGACTGTTGTGTAGACTTCTTTGTTCCCTGTTATGATACTGTTAAAACATCCCTCTCTGTCTACAGCGGCGTCTAGTCCTGAATGAGCTTTGATGACAGCTCAACAATAGCTGTGTGTAAAATAGCTGTTTATCTGCTTTACTCAGGCCTTTGAGCAACAGTACTTCACAAACAGGAAGGAGACAGGTTGACAGAAGGAAGTAACAGATCCCTATCAAACGCCTGATTGTTCTTACAGGCTGTTGAATCAGACTGGTGCTGGATCCAAGCGCTGTTATGACTTCAGTTCCCCTGTTTTTGTTTAAATCCAACTACTTTCCATGCTAAGTTCATTTTATAGTAGTCTATGTACCATATCTAATCTAAAATGATCTACCATCTAATTTCGATTAATGCTGGCAATGATTACGTTTCTTCAGGCTATATTTACGATATTAAGGAAAAATAGGGGTTTCTCGGGATGTGCTAATATTAGCTTTTTGATTGTTATTTCTATTCTGATATTGAAGGTGAGAAATGAGTCGAGGATACCAAGGGACAGCGATCATAACTAAGATCTCTGACGTTTATAATAAGTGTGAAAAGCTTTCAGAGTTTCTAGACCTCCAAAAAGCAAGGCATAAGACAATAACACATCCGTCTCTCTCATATCTAACAAGGATTCTTGATCTGACAGGAGTGTTGAACAATATGTCATCCTTTCTGAAGCTCTCTTGTGACAATTTTCAGTCATGCCGTGATAAACCGTGTAACAAACATATTACTCTTAATATCCTGGGCTGCTCCCGGTAATTAAGACTCTTCAGCCATTTTTAGACTAGCGCTAGGCTTGTGACAGCTCATTATTCTTTGCTTGGGGAATAGACGAGAATTTCTTTGCCGTCACGCATTGCAAAGCTTTATACATTTACGAATGAAGATTTCAGAAGAATTGTCTGGGGAAAAATTGCAATCCTTTGGAAGCCTGTGAGATTAAACCGTAATTGAGAGTCAATGTATCTCACTTGCAATTTTGCAACATACCAATTTCATTTTTTCTAATTGCAATTTCATATCTTATATTGTAATTTTATAGCACACAATTGTGGATTTTCATTCCCATAATTGTGGCTTTATGGCTGTATCTTGCACTTGCGGATTTCTCACAGTTGCAACTATTTCTTATAATTGTGACTTTATCTTTGCAACCACATAGCTCCCAGCTGTGACTTTATATTCCGCAAACTGACACTTTTTCTCATAATTGTGAACTACAAAACATAATTATGACTTAATAGCTTACAGTGTGATTATATCTTGCAGTTTTATCTTCGCAGCCCTATATCGTTTTTGTCATTTGTCTTTATTTTGCATTGCAATTACAATTTTCTAGCAACTTTCCTCTTAAACATAACTTGATATCTTACAACTGTGACTTTCAATTTCACAAAGTGACTATATTTTGAAATTATAACTTTGTTTCTACATAGCTTCCACTTATTTATTTCACACTGTGACTATATTTTGCTATTACAATTTTTTCTTGTAAATGTAACTTTAGATTTAAAATGGCGACTTTATACCTCAGTGTGGCTTTATATTTTGCATTTGCAACTTTATTACTTGTTACTGTCCCACAGGGCAACTTAATATCTAGTTACGTGACTTAGTATCTTGCCACTCTGTTTCTAACATCAGCAACTTAAAATGTTAACTTTATTAGACTTAATATTTGACTTCACATTTCACAGTTATGACTAATTCTCATACTTGTGACTTCTATATATTACAATATGATTTTATTTCTTAGTATAATTTTTTCTTTCCCAGTAGGCACAAAAACAGGCTTCCACAGAATCATGATGTTATTAATGTGGCATTTGTTTCCCCCTCCGTTGTGTCCCAGAGCTCAGGAGATGTTGGCCGCAGATCTTCACCAAGAGAAGGACGCATGGCTGTTCCAAGTCCCTCCTCCACTCTTCAGCGCTCCCGTAACTTGGCCCAGCTTGATGAGGATGACCTGTGAATGGAAATGACCCTAATTCTGACATTTGCACCAGAGCATGCCACAGTCTGGACTTTATTCACGTCTGTTATCTTGTGGTATTCTTCCTAAACCTGTGACGCGAATTACCTAGTGACTTTTTAAATTGTTTTATATCGTTTCTCTTTTTTTGTTGTTGTCGTCTTTTATTAAAGTTGTGTTTTGTTCAAAGGAGAATCAACCATTCCTATATTGGGAGGTCACTGGAGCAGGAACCAGAGTAAACCTTTATTTGAGGATGCATTTGGGCAAGCGTGCATGTAATGTATGAATGTGTGTATTTGTGTGATAAATTCTGATGGCTTCATCCTTGCAGACATGCTGACCGTTTTCCATCAGATGTGTTTTGCAAGGAACATACTGTATTATTATAAACATAAGAGGGTCCTTGGTGGGCTCACGCTGGATTTTAAAGATTTCGCACTATTGGTGCCTCTTTACAAAAGCTGTCTTTCTATCTCTCGACTATATCGAATGCTTTTGAGGGCTGCGTAAAGTCCTCTGAAGGAGCTAAGGGGAAACAGACTCTAAATGCAGCTAATTTGTATATACCGTATGTAGGAGAATGATCTGTGCATGGAGACACGGACACTTTGCTGTTTTCTTCGCTAATTGGATGTTTGAATTCTCAAAGATCAATCAACTCCCTTGTAGTGGACAATAAGCGACGCCACTCGTGGAGCTTTGTGTTCAGGCTTCACAACTACAGGAGGACATGAGAAGTCACCCACAACCTGCATCTGGGCTGAAAAATGGACAGCAGTTGTTACAGCAGGAGAACATACAGTTTAAAAGCATCTGTGGTTAAATGACTCTTTTTGGCTTCTGCCGCCCTTCCTCATGTAATGCTTACTGCCTGGATTACTTTGCAGGTCTTGTCATACAAATTAAGGTTGCTGAATTAGTATATATTATTATTATAAAACTTAATGAAGGCCAAAGGTAAATTGTCATTTCATTATGTGCCAAAAGCAGGTGCCAGTACCCTTTACTTAAAAATGAATGAAATATTAAACCTAAAAGTAATTTTCATTCATCAACAATCTGAAAACAAGCTAAAATAATTTTGTCATGAATACAAGGGAAAAAGGATAAAGATGTCAGATTTTATTTTCCAAAGTTTTTAGCATTTTTTTTTAAATTTGTTTTATAGTTCTTATTAAAGCTTGTTAATGACAAATCAAATCATTAGTTAGTAAGAGGACTGACATCGTTAATCGAGATATATAGTTTGTTATAAAATGTTAGGTGTCTCACCAAAGAAGGGATGGTATGTGTTTAGTATTTGATGTTGAAGCATGATCAAAAAGCACTTTCACTCCGTTTAGCTCATTGCACATTCTTTCCAACAGAGGGTGCCAGAGGACTTCAGCGCTGTATACACAACCAATCAGTCTTTTCCACGGATTAGTTTAAAATATTTCAATTCAAAACTCTGCACCAAAGCTCATGTGCTTTACTGTCGGCATGTTTCAGATTCATTCGCATAAATATCCTTAAAATGATTGTAACAACCTTCTCTTGCCTTGACGTAATATTCAAATCAGCAGAAATCAAATAATTTGACATAGCCCTGTATTAACTGAAAGCTTTCTTGTACTGCCTTTCCACAAACGTGGATTTGAATCTTACATTGTTGCATGCTATTTTGAAGAACACCTCTAAAAGATGGAAATGATGTAAAGAAAGAATTGGACATGATATGTGTCTATGTGACAAAACTTATCATTGTATTATATCAAATTAAACTGGTTCCTTTTGGAACACAAGAGTGTTTTGGAACACACAATGTTTCTTTTTCTACTGTAATTACAGATGTTTGCTGTGTGACTTCATTGAGGATGTGCATTTGTTCTAGGGGAGACCGGGGGTAGTTGTCACACTTAAATATATCTTAGAGTGGGATTATTTCAGAAAAATAAAAAGACTCACGATAGTTCACTGAAAATAATCTATAAAATTTCAGTTTGCAATGTCAAAGTGACAATAAAACCTGCCATTAAATAGCTTTTTACTGGCTTATTAGCAAAACTGTCCAGTAAAGCAATTTAAATTATAATGATCATTTGTATAAAAATTACAACATGTAAAGTATATGACAATTTGCCATAATATTATGAAAAATATTTTTGCCTTGGAAACCAAGTTAAACCTTTCAGTCAAAGTTATATTCTAATTATAATCCAAAATGATAATCTTCATTAAATATTTGAGTTTTTTTGTATCTATTTTCAAGATATAATAATAAAAAATATATTTTATTTTCGGTGACAAAATTGACAGAAATAATTTGTTTTTTTATCATTTTTGCTAGAGAAAATCGGAATATATGTATTTTTATTTTGTCATTAAAAAAAAGTTATTGTGACAATTTGCCCCATTCTGGAGATTCCGGTGCTGTTTAACCAGAAGCAATTGGGCAGAACTTGCTTGTTGAATTTCTTATTAAACTCCATCAGACACTTTGTGTTAAGCTCCATGAGTGAAGTCCTTCAGTCATTTTTGCTTTGGTGTATCTCAACTGTTTTGGACAAAAAAATATATATATGGGATTTAAAAAAAAGAAAAAAGACCAGAATCATACTGATATCAAACAAGATGAGTGAGGGTTCTGTGATCTGACTAGGGAATCTAGTAAACACATGCAGACATCTGGTTAATTTGTCTCTATTTAAGTCACATTCTAGGCATTCTTGTGCAGTAAAAGGTTCATTTACACACAGATGGGGGAAGAGGGTTTGTGAGCATTCACTATCACAAAGGTGCCAAATCAAAGCGACTTCTGTCACGGCCAGTGGGACATAAACAGCTGGGGGTCCCTTCACAGTGAGCTCCAGCAGAGTGCTATCCTCAGTGACTGTTGTCTGTTATTTACACCGGCCATTACGAGACAACATGACTGTGAACTTGATGGGAGAAAGTCAGACCACTGTTCTCATTAATAGCCCGACTATTTACTGACAACTATAAAGTGTCTGAAGACTCTCCAGTCATTTGTCTTTGCTTTAAGTGCTTCCTTGACACCTTGGAAACAATGGCCACCTTAAATTAGCATACTGAATGCTAGTACATTAACATTAGAATAAATGTAAAATGCTGAGGTCCAACACGCAGTGTCAGATTTAACATTAACCATTTGCTGAACTTCACACCTCTGTTAAAATACACTAAGTGCGCTTGACAGGGTATTAAATGCTGTGAAGGAATGAACAAAACGAAGCACGAGATTTTGATTTGCACAGTTACTTGCGTTTATTAATATTTCACATGCTGGTCTTTATAGAACTGTGCGCTATATAAACATTATATACATTTGGTTCATGTCTTGAAACTATTTAGATTAAGAGTGAAATAGATTTATAGCAGTGCCATTCTCTACAAGAAAACAAGACCTACAGTGATCTGTCAGGGAATAATATTGGCAAAATTTGCAACCCGGAACTTATCATTTTTAATATAAGGCATCAATTTTCCCTAAAAACTAGAGAAAGCAACAACAAAATGTAAACAAATGACATTTTCACCATGTAACAAATACTTTTGATTGTGCTGTTCAGAGAATTTCTTCAGTGGAATTGAATTATCTTTAAATAAATGTGCAAGGGCAAATTTGGTCATACGAAGTCTTTGCATCCAGAGCCATAAAAATTGTCTCTTTCATCAGCTCTATCACGTCCAGTGTGAACTAAAGTCTATAATGTCTCAAAGATCAATTTCGCTTCAGCATGGTGTTGGTTCACTCCAGTGTTTTCAAAACAGGCCATGCTCCTATTGCTTTTTGGAAGATACTGTATCTTTAACAATTTCACCTTTTCTATAAAAGATTTTAGATGATGCAAATAGCCTCAAGGGGTCTCTGGTTTCATTGCTGATACTATAACAAGTTCTTTTGCATTCAGCGTCCCTTACTCTTTCTTAATGTTGCTTAGCAGTGCATCAGTCCCACTTTGAGAAGGCTGACTGGACCGGCTCTTCCTGCTCTGGTGGGTCTTCACATGCTTGGAGAGGTGATCGCTCCGCATGAACCTTTTCCCACACTGCTGACAGCCAAAGCGCTTCTCTCCGGTGTGCGTGCGAAGATGCCTCTGCAGCTCATCTGAGCGGGTGAAGCTCTTTCCGCAGAAGAGCCAGTTGCAGATGAAGGGCCGCTCGCCGGCATGCCAGCGCAGGTGTGCCTTCAGGTGAGAGGTTTTTTTGTAGACCTTGCCGCAATCTGGAATGTGACAAATGTGCAGTCTTTTCTTCCCGAACTCTAGAGCAGCACCTCCGTTTCCCGTGGACTGGCAGTTGGGGCATTTGCACCTGCGACAACGGCGAGTTGAGCTCAACAGACCTTTTGAAGTTCCTTGGAGAAGAGCTGCGATTTGAGGCTGGTGGCCCAAAACCAGCTGGCGTCCCAGAGAGAAGGGGTGCCCCGAGGCTGCACTGTTACTCTGAGGGAGACTCCACCACTGCTGCCCGTCCTCAACGTGTCCACCTGGCAGGTGAGGTCTTCCTGAGGCGTTTTGAAGGAAGCTGGGAAAGTTCTGACCCACGGCATTGTGCTGCGTGTAGTACGGCGCGTTCCCCTGCGCCTGGGAGGAGAGCATCTTTACTGGAGACAGGTCGAAAGAGTAGGCTGAAGGAGGCTCGGCTGGAGGGGTGAGGGGGAGCTCGTGGTGGTGATGGTGGTGATGGTGGTGATGATGGGAGTGCGAGCCCAGGGTGGGCTGCATGTGGCTGGGGAACTGCATTTTGGGCACGGTGAAGGTCATCTGGTGAGCACTCAAGCTGGAGTTTGGGGCCACGTCATTGCTCCAGAGCTGAAACATGCTGGAAGCGGAGCCCACTGGCCCCTCGTAAGGGAGCTGAGACCCCTCCTGCCAAGCCTGACTGCATGTGGTGGCCAAAAAGGAAAGGGTGTTAGGACCGCTTTCTGGAGAGGAGCTGGGAGTACGATCCTAGAGTGGAGAAAACAAATCATTGTAACTAAATGAAGCCTCATATATGTATATAGAAAATTATAAAAACGACTTTGTAAAGTAAATTTAATTACAGCCTAGTTGTATTTTTATTTGGAATTATTTTTAAATCAGTACATTACGAATTTGTAAATAATAAAAAAATAATAATTCAGCCCATTTCACTCAGCTGTTTTTATTTATTAATTTTTTTCAGTACATAAATTGAAAATAATGCATAGTCTTGCCAAAATGACAAATTTAAGTTATTTGCACATTTTAAATTACTTTTTTAAATCTTTTCTGAAGGAAAAAATATGAAATTTTAAATCAAAGTAAACTAGACCGTAGAAAAAAGAAAAAAAGAAAGAAAGAACGGTGCACAAAAAAAAAAAAAACTTATGCAGCAAAAAAATCTAAGTTGTTTATTTATTTGTGCCAAAGTACCGATATAAAAGCGAAAAATGCATGATATAACAAATTAATTAAAAACAAAAGTGCAGTACCTGTAAGAAATTGTGCAGGAAATTGTCCGCTCTCGATAAGGTTAACGCAGCCATGTGTGCGGGAGCTTCAAGATATATCCACACCTGCGTGAAGCGCGGCGCGCAGTGCGTAACCGTGCCAAAGTCAGAGCGTGCGGGCGAGGAGGCGCGCAAAAATCCTGCACGGATTGACCCCGTTACACAACCAGGTTACCGGTGCATGGGTTTAGATACAGTGATCATCAATAATCCCTCGATTCTCTCTTCCTACTCCGGTCCTTTCTTGGTTGTAACAGTCTTTGACCACTTCGCGCCCTTGCTCCTGGTTTTCTGGGTCCCCTTTTCAAAAGCAACGGCTTTCAAACCAGGACTCTTCCTTTTGAAGTGCGACTGAGGGCCTGTCGCAATAAGTCCTGAGGATCATTTCAAAGGCGGTCGGATTGCATCTTCTCTTTATAGGGAAAAGATCCTCTCGACGGGGTCTCTTAAGTATGTATCAGGAGGGCCAGTGAATGGAGGAGAGATGCGGAGGGGGAATATTGGGGAGGGCAATCTTTGGGAGATTAGCAGGAGGGGTGTGTATTATAACCTTCATTTCATTCTAATTTAATTTTGCCAAATGTTAACCTGTGAGAACCCCTTTCCTTTACAGGCTGTTGGTGAGAAGAGTCCAAACATGAGAAAGTTTGTTTACATATATCTGAGAAACAAATGAAAACCAAAACGAGCACACTTGCTTCATACAGTCAAGACTTTATAATAACTTAATAAAACAAACAAAATGAACAAGGCACAACTCGATTTTCAACTTGATTTTTTCCCATTAGCAATGACTAATAAAGTGCGACGAGCCACGCAAATTAATTAAAATAAAAGTTTTCAATAAAAAAAATCCATTTGAAAATAAATATGAAATTATATTACACGCAAAAAATGTGACATTTCTAATTGCTTAATTGACGTTAATATAATGAAATGTCTATATGTTTTCCTATTGTTGGTTCTAATTTAAGTTTGAGATGTTTAAATGAGCTATTAGGTTTTTAATCTCTTCAGATGTTATTAGTTTTCAATCGATCATTCTGGAAAGACGGCGCATTAATTATAACGCTAAATGTCGTTTGAAGAGGAATGAATTACGCTATTATTCTTTATTATCCATTAATAAAGGCGAGTGATGAAGCTATACCAGGTAATCAGTAAAGTATTCCAACAAAACAAATGAAATAAATCTCTATGCATACTCAGCAGTTCGCACTCTGAAGTGATATTATAAATAAAGAGCCCTGCGTGAGATTTTCACACTCCGGGTTCAAGTTAAGGGCGTCATCACATTTAAAGGGATTAAATGCAGAGCATCCAAAGTTCATCTAACACTTTGAGTCTTTCTCTCACAGAATTTACATTGAAGTCGGAAAGCCATTTAACATCTTAATACACGGAAAATCCTCACTGCTTTGTGTTGCCTCTCACCTCCAGCCGCATAACAATCGACCTTTGTCCTAGCAGATGCATTGCTTCAGTCTGCTACAATATACCACAGTGATGGAGAAATGAGATGACACGTAGGAAACGTGCTTAATTAATACGTGTGTTTAGTCTTCAGATCGGTTAGATATGATTGAGGAGCTGTAACATTCATTTTTATTTTTAAGATATAATAAACTAACCTGTGTAACCTGCCCAAATTAATGGCTGTTTATACCGAGTTAGTGATTCACGCAATCAAAGAAAGAAAAAAACAATGTTTAATAATAATTGGACAGACAGACTGAAGTAATTGCTGTTAAATTTTACATTTGCAAAATTTGAGCAATTATGCCTTGTTTTTATAATAAGGCAGATTAGTTGATCAGTTTTATTAAAATTGCAGGATATTTTATGCCTCAGGTTATTAAAAGTCTAATTAGCATATTCCCCATATCTGAATGAATGTTTTCTGTCTGTTAATCTTAAATTTTGACTGATTGCTGACTGCTTAAAGTTCTTTAAAATCATCATAATAAAAACTATCTATATTATATATCATATAGATATATCTATATTATATAACAATCTATAATATTCTTAATAAACCATCAAACCAACAAATGTTTCTCAAAATGAATCTGAAAAAAATGTTGCTCTGTGTAAAAATCAGGTTGGAGAGAGACTGAATTTTAAACACAACATGATAAGCAGCACACCCCTGCACTGTATCAGGGGCAATTAAGGTGTGTAATACCAATAAAACTAAATAATACAAAAAAAGGGGTATAACACAGCAGAAATTTGGTGGCTTTAGGGGAGGCTGTTTCTGTCTTCTTTTGCGTGCTTTATTACGGAGCAGAAGTTGTTAATTACCCAGATTCTTATTTCCTGTCCCCTAAATCCCCCCTCCTTCCCCCAGCCACCCCCACTCCTCTCACTGCCTCCCAGATGAGTGTCTTTGAAGTGCAAAGTACGCTCTCCTCACTTTGAACTGTGCAAACAATGCTCCAGTGGTTGTGCTTACCTTCCCCATGTTACCTCATTTAAATAGACCTGGATATGGCTTACGCCGTTTTCAAGGGAAAACTCATTTCCAAAGCAAGCGCAGATCCCAGCCTTCATTAGGCAGCTGTAGAGATGGCAGGCAATCAGGAGAACTGCCTTTAACAGAGGTTTCATCTGCTGTTAGGTGGCCGAACACTATTTCCTGAACAGGATTAGTTTACTACATCCATTAAGGTGTAAAAAAAGGCTTCTCCATTTATATATGGTTTGAACTGAAATTATTTAAAATTATACTTTGAATTGAAAATACAAAATGTGTAGGATATGATATATGTGAGCTTGGACGAAAAGCAGTTACAAGTAGCAACAACTATACACTGTATGGGTCAAAATTTGGCATCTTTTATGCCAAAAATCGTCAGGATAAAGTAAAGATCATGAAGAAATTTTGTAAATGTCCTAAATATATGAAAACTTTTGATTTAAAACTTATGTTTTTTTAATAATATGCATTGCAAAGAACTTAATTTGGACAACTTCAAAGGGGAATTTAATCAATTGAAAAATAAAAAATAAAACAAAATTGACCCTTACGTTTTGTGGTCCAGGGTTACACAATGCTAATTTACTATCATTATTTAAAATAATTAATATATTCTATTTATTTAATTTTATAATTTTATGTATAATATATGAATGAATATCATATATACATAAATATATATATTTATTTTTAAGGAATAAAATGTTTAATATCTACTGTTTTCTCCCCTCAACACATATAATATATATATATGTGTGTATATATATATATATATATATATATATATATTAATTATTAATATTTGTATTTTATTTTCCAGCATGTAATCTGAGAATTATTGGAAATAGTAGTAAATTTGATATAATGTATAGATATGTGTCCAATAAAATATATATCTTCCCTTAGCCTTTTTTAATTTTAGTTTAAACCATTATTCTTAATTTATCAGATATTTTATCTTTTACAATATTAATGCTTTTATGTGAATAGAATAAAGATGCAATTTATTTCTACAATTTAATTTCTAAAATTTATTAGTGATACAGACAGCAAGTCTTACTTTTCTCAAAATTCAAAGAAAATAGATAGATGTCCAATAGGTATAAAACATTATATGTCAACAATTATACTACAGAAAAATATCATATTTAAATAATATGATATGTAGAATAATTTATTTTTCTTTGTGCCATCTTAGATCAATAGAATTTTAAGTAATGGCAGTAAATTAGTAATAAATTAATTCTAATAGATTAATTTAATTTTAGTTTAACTTTAATGTAATTTTGTTTTTGGTCCAGACAATAAGAATCCTACCACAAATGCAAAATCCACTCATATAAAGATCAATGTCCTCATAAAATGAGCAAAACAATGGCAGGCATGTTGTCAAGCTGTTTTTTAGCATGTCTGGAGGGCAGTTTAAGAGTCTCAGATCGCTAAATTGTCCCAGCTGTCTTGACCATCTGCACTCCAAACAGCCAGCCACAAGCTTTTGTACTGCTGGCCATCTCCAAAAGCCAGTTTACAGCCCCACATGGACTAAATGACTTGAAACCCCCAACTTGACAAATGTGGCATAATGGATGAGACAGAGTGCATGTAAAAACCTGCTGCACCCTGCATCTTTCCAGCTAAAACTCTAATCAATGCAATCAGGAACAGCACTGGTCATAATTCCCACGACAGTGTCAAGGAATGTTGAACAGTTCAGGATGTTGATGACGCTGAGCTTCAGGACTGGTTTACTGATGATTTTGCACAAAAACATTTTTAGTAATGCACATAATAAAACTGAACCGTCTGAAGAGCCTTTAGCGCATTTTGTAGTTTTGGATTCCTTTTGGATCCTCGATTTGGATTCAAGGAGACCTGTTTCTGCCAAAAAATATAACAATACATAAGTTATGACTTTTCCACTCCTTGCGATTCTAATTTTTTTTGTTTCTTGTTTCAATTTTGCAAATCTGATTTTGATTCAGAGTTCACATCACAGTTTATTTTTCTCACAACAACTGACTTTTTTTTCTCACACTTGCAAAGTTTATATCATAATTTGAACTTCTGTTCTCAGAACTGAAATTATGTCTCCCAATTGCAAGTGATCTCCCAATACTTATTAACTTCTAACTTCCCACAACTCAACATTGTTTCTTACATTTCTGAAATAATAAGTCTAAATTGCCAAAAAAAAAATAGAAAATCGTGAAATATAATCTTAAAAAGTCTGAGAAAAAAAATCTATTATTTAAATGAAAAAAACAAAAACAAAAACAAAATAGTAATAGTGAGACAAACGATGAGAGTAATGAGGAAAAATGTCAGAATTGTGGGATAAAAAGTCACTTAA
Source organism: Enteromius viviparus (assembly GCA_032353835.1). Lineage (NCBI taxonomy): Eukaryota > Metazoa > Chordata > Actinopteri > Cypriniformes > Cyprinidae > Enteromius > Enteromius viviparus. The sequence goes on from JAUCNO010001079.1 coordinate 916,359, forward strand.
AAGTCATATTTATTATTATTATTATTTAATGGCGGAAATGGGTTTAATATAAATAAATATTTCAAGTGTCTCAAAACCTTATCTTCCACAATTTCCATTTTTAAAAAGGTTCCACAAATGGTGTCTGAAATATCTATTATTATTATTACAGTAAATTGCCACCTAATCACTTATAACTAATCATATATATGTTAAAAGTTCAAATGAAAGTTTTTGAAAGCACTAAAAAGAAGATTTATTGGCTCAGAAATGGCTCACATAAGCCATTTTGAAACTATGAAAGAAATTGTAAAAACAAAAAAAGTATTGTAAGAATTGTATAAAAAGAAAGTGTTTTTAACAACTGTCCATTTGCATTAATGTGAGATGGAATTCCATCATTTGTGTGTGAAAATGCAAAAGCACAAAAATCTACTTGTCAGAGAAACTTTTATCATTACTAGGGGCACTTGAGGTTTGTTTGCATTTTGTTTTTCAGTACTCTTAACAACTTCAGAAGTCAGATCACAGGAGCCTGTGATCAAAGCAGCTTTCGGTTAGTTCAGGAAACACAGGAGCTATACCCCGTGCTTTGATATTCTACATCAATATTTCAATTCAACAATCGCTTGACATGCGCCTGCACTGCCTGAGACGAAAGACGAAAAGAAAGAGTGAAATGGAGGGGGTACTGGAACTGTATATAAAAACGAGAGTGAAGACTTTACAGCAAGGAACAACTCCCTTCCTCAGCACCGATCTGCAGCGTCTGTCATTTAAATACACCCTGACTGCTTAATCCCACAGCAACAATGGATGGTAAACCAGAGCGATTCAGCTCTTTGACCAACACAAAGTCACGTGGTGAACTCTGAAAGTTGCCATCTGAAAGAAATTTGCTCAGTGTTCGAGCTTTGAAGAATACTTCAGCACTTTGAACTCTCACATATTGAAAAGACATCCTGTTTGAAGACCAGACATTCAACCTCAAGCACTCAGTTTCACTAGAAGACAGACCATTTGATACAGACTACTGTTCAAAAAACTGAGGTCAGATTGAAAGAAATTAATACAGCAAAGATGTATTAAATTGATCAAAAGACAAAAGTTACAAGAGATTAATACTAATATTACAAATAAATTCTTTAAGTTCTTTTGAACTTTCTATTCATTAAGAAATCCAGAAATTTTTTTTCTTTTAACACTGATAATAAAATATGTATCCTAACCTTGAAATTCACATTAAAATAATTTCTGAAGGATTATGTGGCACTGAATTTTAGAGTAATGATGCTGGACATTCAGCTTTACCCTCGAAGGAATTAATCACATTTTAATATATAATAATAATAATTATATATGTGTATATATATATATATATATATATATATATATATATATATTAAATGTAGTATTTTAATATTGATATATAATATATTAATATTTCAGTTTTAATATATTTTTGGTACAACAAATCGTGCCTTTGAGAGCATAAGAAACATAACAAAAGCCTAAACATCCCAAACTTTTCCCCTTTCAATGAATGAAATGAAAAAAAGACCTAAAATTATACACAAAAAAGACAAAAATGAAAGTGCTATTCATCTTTTTTATACATTTTTCCCAAAGACAACACTATTCAAACAATAATTAGAGCCGAAATTGTACTTTTAGAATGTCTTAGTATTTATTTACTTAATCAAATGTATTTATTTATTTTTACATTTTATCTAATTTTTTTCCCGTGTGGAGATTGGACCCACAATACTTCTATTACTTTATTACTTTATCCTGACACATTAAAATGCAACTAAGACACAGCAGATGTTGGTGTGTACAAATAACATATCTGAAATTTAAAATGAATGATTACTAATTTACAGTGTGAGGGGGCATTGTTTATTTATGGATCATGTTCTTTAAACCCCTTAAAGACTAAAGACTAATTCCCCAAAATAGCTGTCAGTCTAATGCAACATAATATAAATAATATACAAGCCCGACTGAATACAAAAGAAAAGAACAGGCGGATTACCAATCAAATACGGCTCATAACAGGCAAGCACACACTGAAAACAAAAGAAAATAAATAGTCAGAACACCTGACAATGTCAAGTTAATGTGGGTATTGCACAGCACATGGACCCCAGCCAATTTCCTTAGAAGCTCAGAATTACAGTGAGACATGTGAGCGGTATGTCAGGCTTTGATGGCTGTGTTCTAATTACACATATAATTCCTGTACCTCCATTTGATTACATGGCAGAAAGCTTTACTCTGTGGAAATCACTAATATAATCATACAATTCTGTTTGGATGTTAACTAACTTTGCAATACATCATTTTTCTGTCAAATCACTTCATCTTAGTTACAAACAAGTCTAAGAAATAGCTTTAATGGAAGTGAAAACCAGCAATCAAAACCAATAGCTAGCCTGAAAGTCTGTAGTTATTATTGAAGGCATACCAAAATAACAATTCTGTCACTTTCATACGGGAGCTTGTTTCTGCCACTGGACAAAGAAAAAAATCAATAAAATAACAAAGATGATAACATTAATAGTTACACTTTTTCCTGAGTTAGTATCTCATAGTCCTATTGTGAGATAAACCTTAAATCCTGAGAGATCAAATCAAAATTGTGAGATTCTTCAAAATACCTTTTTTCGTTTACATAGAAAGTGAGTAAATAACAACAGAATTACCATTTTTATATAAATTCTCCTCACTCATACCCCACTGTGCCCCTCCTCCACCCTGTATCTCAGGCCATATGCGGCCTACTCATCCAATGCATTAGTGATGAGATGGTGGCAGAGTCTCTGACACGAGCAGCAGCTCTCTGCTCACAGATGTAGATTTATTTGTGTTTGCACACCTCCATCAGCAGCTGTTTGGCCCCCACGGTTAGCACAGCCCCTGTAATGCACAGAGAGATGTCATCCGGCAGCGTGCCATGCCAAGCATCGGCGGTGTGCTGTTGTGTGCTGCTTAACCAGGGGCGCTTTGAAGATGCCACCTTTTGACAGAGAGGTGCTTTTATCTAATCTTCATGCCGTAATTTGCACCCCCGTACCTTTAATTTATGACTACTGATCAAATACCTGCCTTTGGAAAAAAAGAAACTTAAGTATTTTTCCCCCTTCTTTTCTTGATGCAAAAAGAATTCCTAATGTTGCAGGTTGAAGGGGGTGCATTATGAGGAAGAAGAACGCTGGATCAACGTTTCTTTGATCTATGGTTTAATTGAGTGTGCCGACAATAATAAGACCAAACCTACTGTGATTGATCAATGACAAATTAATTCCTGATACAAATCATAATGCTAACTTGCACAATGTACTAAGGAACGATGGCCATTTGTATATGCAATATATGTTCCCACACCTTTAGTTCAATGCATTTTCAGTCATTTGTAACTGATTTGCTTTGTATTTCTTGAGCAAAAACAAAACATAAATAAGTCAATAAAATGTGCATAACTGTAATCTATCGTATTGTACATATACTATATGATTGCATACAACTATATCAATAATGTGGTACAATAGTTTTTACAAGGAGAGTAAAAACTGTAAATTGACATACATAGATAGATTGATACAGATTTTTTCCCCTCCCTATTTACTTCAAATCAATGATGTTTAGTGTTATTTTTTTCTGAGCCCTGTTATTCTGTTTCATTTATAACCTTGACCTTTTATAACATTCATATTATATATAATATGGTATAATACTCTTACAAATTACGTACTTCTGAATCACCACTGGAATGACACACACTGAGCGAGGCATTTGTGAGAAAGTCCTCTTAGGACGTCTCGGTCTACTGTACATTACGTCTATTGACTTCCCTTCGTTGAGTTCACTTCACCCGCTGACGACAAGCAGGCACGTCAGAGACAGTTTTACTCCTTGTCTTCGAAGATCTTTTCTTCCTCTTTCCCCACAACAGAACAGACGGCTCTAGTTTGCAAAACAAATGAACAAACAGATAACAGGAATGCAGTGATGAAAGAGTAAACAACAAGCTCAATGCCCCAAAACCATAATACATTCTAAGTAGGTTATCCGCCATAACCCAATTTGATTGTTGCGTAGCCTATATCTGAATGACGAACTTCAGCTGTCCACTAAATCCAGGTGAAGTAAAAAACAGAAATAAATAAGCCAACGCTCTCCTTTCATAAGCTACAGTATACCCCAAACACTTCATTATGAAGAAAGATGATATTTAGTCAATCTATTGATGTTGCCTAACTAATTGTAAAGCAGGGACTCAAAGCAGATGCTGCATTTCAAAGCACTTGTGAGCAACTAGACAGGTTATGATTTATGCTAAGATGCGTGGCTTCAAAGCGCCGAATGAGGCTTCTAAACAAATTGAACAAGTCAAGCACTATTCACCCAGGAATGAGAGAGTGCCGAGCGCATGCAGATCAGAGGAGAGCGCCTGCCGCTTGTAATATCCCTCAATGGAAGCATAGGTCCGCTGGGAAGAGCCAGCAGATAGTGGTTAGCACTGGGCTGTGTGCTCGGGCATGGGAATTCTGTGCCAACGCTGCTGCAACACCTGCGCTGAGGATCCAAGCGCCACTCATGTCAGGGGCATGATCAGGCAGTAGGTAGTAGGGGGGGCTGGCAGACCCTCTCTGGAGACTTGACACCTTTTCTGCATGGTACCGTTATTAAGGTGCGAACAGAGAGAAACACACTGTCTGTGTCAACAATCTGATGCAATATCAGTAAACATTGATAATTATTTATGAAGTGCCGGATTACTGTACCGTGACAGGTGTTGAAAAGCTTCTGGATAATGCAGTTTGTGAGTAATGAGTGTTGACAAGTCGAGTTAGTTGCCAACAGGTTTTGATGGAGGTAGGGATGCAGGATTATCTGCACAGACCCTTAAAAGAAAAAAATAACATACTGTTATATAGATGTGTGATGGACAATTACAGTGTATCCTGAAGGAGGGAATGGAGACGTCACGTCGGTGACCGACGAATTAGGTTCTCTCCGGAGAGATCAATCTACTTTGAGTGTAACAAAACAAGCCAAAGGGCATTGGCATGCACCAATTGCAACTGATCACTGTGTAAGTATAAGTGAGCAGCTGGTGCATGCATCATTCATGTTTTCACTGTGGAGCCAAGCTAGGCCCAGCAGCTCAGCTGAGGTACAGCGGCTGTGGCGATGGGACGTCTCTGTTCCCTCCCTTCCCTCATTTCAGTCGGTTACTATGAGTCACATCCATGACCGACGAATTGGAATCCCTACCAAAGCTGCCCCCTGTAGGCCTCCTGGTCCTTCCTATAAGGCAGACGATAGGACAGGGCTTTACACAGAGGAGGTTACTATTGCTGTTCCTTGAGCAACCCAACCAGTAGGACTGGATGCCACTGGGAAAGCGTGCCCTTCCACCAGAAGAGGCACACTACGGAGTCGCCACCTCCCAAAGGGGGTTAAGCGACAATTACTCACATGAAGTAACCCCATAGGATGTCTCCCCCACATCTGGCCACTGGAGTGCTGGAGGACTCAACAGGGTTTGCCCAGACAGGGAACTCTCTTGAGAAAAGGTGTAGGGACGCCGCAAGCCGACTCTGAACCAGGCTTCTCAGTGCCATTACCCGTTTGAAGTGAGAACACAGGAGGAAACCGGTTCGACACGCAAGCTATAGAACCTAGCAAATGCTCGACAGATGTCTGCTAGCGAGGCACCTGCTTCATAAGCCAAGGTGATGGAATCCATCCTCTGCTTGGAGACAGCCTTCTGATGTCCTCCGTAACAGACAACGAGTTGTTCTGAGGTCCTGAAGCTCTAAGTTCTATCCACTGGACTGCAGAGGAGGGGTTGACGAGTGAATTGGGACATGCAACGGGAGCGTAAACCGCATTGCTGGTTGATCTACACAACAGTCACAGTGTTGTCCGTGCGGACCAGAATGTCCTTGCCCTGAATGCGCCCTCTGAGGTGGCCCAGGGCCAGGCGTACTGCCAGCAACTCCAGGCAATTGAGTATCCCTGATACTGCATGCCCGCTGTACGTGGCACCCTAGCCTGTGGCCAAGGCATCTTTGAATACCTCAGCATGCCTGGACACCTGCTCCAGGGGCACTCCCACCCGAAGGAATGAGGATTTGGAATGGGTTTGGCGGGGACCTGGACGGGCTGGGCATCCCGCCTGCAACCGGCTCCATGCCGCTGCCTGGAGGAAGGCTGTTGCGGTTGTGTGGGATCGGGGGCAGCTGCAGGCTTTGCCCTGATGAACCTGCAGCAACACCATGGCTTGAAGGGCAGAGACTTCCTCACTACAAGCTCTAAAAGCACTGCCAGTTAAACCTGACAAATTCTTACCAACCCGTGAGGGGAGACACAGAGTGGTAGAGTGGTGGCCACGGACCACCCCACAGAGGGAATGCCCACATACCCCAAAGCGGCCCCACCATCGAGGGTGGAGAAGCTACAAGATTTGTTTCGGCAGTAAAAGGTGCCTTCCATGATCTCGTAAGCTCAAACACCAGAAGGGGGCACCACAGCTGAGTCGTCATTCCCAGAGAGAGAGGGCTCGCCCTCCAAAGCAGCGATCGACGTATGTTCGTAAGGAGGAGCACCGAAGGAAACCACCAGTACATTCTCTCATGCAGAGGGCCCGCCACACTCAAAGGGCAACTCTTCCGGCTGCAGGGGGCTTGAGGAGTGAGAAATTACTTTTGGGGAGGCTCTCACTGTGATACTTAAATTACCTCTGATAGCACCAGGCAGGGGAGCTGGCCACTGCACACTTCTGGTGTGGCTGTCTGAACAGCAAGATGATCCTTGTGAGACCGTGACCACCGCTGCAACACTGTGACACCCACACTGTGACACCCACACTCGCTCAGCTTACTCGAAGAGAATGAGCAGTAGTGATGCACCACCACTTGGCTCCGAAGCGAAAGTGTAAATTATGCATGCACCTGCTGTTCACTTATACTCACACAGTGATAAGTTACAGCTGTATGCAATCAGTGCATGCCAATGCCCATTGGCTTGTTTTGTTACACTCAAATGGCGCTTTTCCACTACATAGTACCAGCTCGCCTCGGCTCGCCTCGACTCGGCTCTGTTTGGTTTTCCACTGTGTAAAAGTTGTACCTGGTTGTATAGCGATGCTGCACGAGCTTGCGGTGACGTAATCTTCTACGCGACATCTCGCTGGATCTCTCGCTGGATCCTTTCT
>JAUCNO010001079.1:951641-974010 GCA_032353835.1 Enteromius viviparus
TCTGCAACTTCGAATTCAAAACACAGGTGTTCTGAGTATTGTCTGTGTGTGCAAATCGATAGATGCAGCTTTTCACATCAGAGCTGTGAGTATAAATGTCAACTTACAAATACAAATATTACTTTTACAAGTTCTCACATTTAAATTAGCAAGCTCTCGAGTTTTGCTATTATTTAACTTCATAGTTAGGATCACTCTCCCTTTCATGTCATGGACTGATAATGTGGCGTTACTGTAATTTATTATATTAGCATTTTTATTTTTCAGTCCATTTCATTTTCTTTAAGGAATGCAGTAGTTACTTTTATAATGTTGTAACTCAGTTACTATTTGTGAGAAGTTACTACTATAACTAATTACTTTTTAAATTAACATGCCCAAAACTGTGCCTTGAACTAAGCAGTCTTTGAACTAAGTCCAAATCTCTTTAAATCTCTATGAATTGCTCCATTGTGAATGTACAGAGCTGTCTGAACCACTGGAAACTCAACTGGTTACGCCGGAGAATGCAAAAGTTTTGCGAGAAACCCACCCCTATTTTCTTTCTCCATCGTGTCCCTTAAGGTGCTCCGTAGAAATTTATAGTGTTAAAATCTGCAATAAACTGATCAGGAATCAGAAATGACTACTCACTTTGACAGGCTGTCTTTGATATGGAAAGGAATATGGTCATTTTTGTGGTCCATGTTTTGTATCTTTTGCTCCAGTAGCACTTTTATAGAGTCTGCTCCTTGTAGCACGTTAATTGTTGTAATCATGTATGAATTCCAGTGGTGAATGAGCATGGCTGTAAGCGACAAGACCACCAACGAAACTGCCACTGCTTTCTTTTTTATAGCACACATAATTAACTGAAGCACAAAAAGACAGAAGGGAGATAATTTGAATTACACACCAATTTATAAATTATATTTTTTACACAGTTGACATTAATGACAGTTATAATAATTCACAAGTCTAAGCGCTGCTTTGCATTCATCTTGTATTCTGGTCAGTAAAGAATTCTGCATGTCTCAAAGGAGACTATTAAATTCAGCAAACCAAGTGCAGCATCAGCAGAAATTGCAAAGCAAGGACCTGGCTGATTTCCTTTTGATTTTCCTTTTCCATTTTTGTTTCTTTTCAGTGTCAGAAGTTGAAACTTAGTCTTCAGAAAAGCAGAGTAGCATCTCTTTTCAGGCTTAAAATTCAGGTATTGCCGAATGCAAATTCTTCTATTAATTTTCTACCTGTCTAAAACATTTTATGGTTTAAGGAAACAAATGAGTAACTCATAGTTTGTTCAGTGCATGAGAGGTGTTTTTATTTTGCCTCTTGACAGTGCAAACAATGTGAAGTTCACCATCTGGCTACCTAGAAAGGAAAGACATAATAGGGTTTCATAACAAGGTCAAATGCCTTATTGATGTCAGAGGTCAGAGGAGAATGAGTAGACTGCTAGAGATGATAGAAAGGCAACAGTAACTCAATAACCACTCGTTACATCCAAGGTATGCCGAATACCATCTCTGAACGCACAACACATCAAGCCCTGAAACATCTAAGTTAAAAATGTAATCCACGTTCCCTGAAGGAGGGAACAGAGACGTTACATATGGGATCTCGCATATGGGCGTTACATATGGGATCTCGCTTGGAAAAGGCCAATGAATATTATACATCTTATCACAGCGTGAGTATAAGAAGGCACGCCTGGATTGCACATGCAGGTGTTCGCTGAGGAGCCGAGTCGGTGTAAGCGCGACCCAGGGTCCTTCAGGGAACGCATATCTATATCGATAGATATGGATATAAGTGAAGGGAAACACAGCCTTCAGCACTGTCTCTATTTAGAACATAAGCCAAATTGGATACAACTCAAATTATATGAGCACAATTTATATACAGTATAAATATATATATATATATATATATATAACACGTATGCAATATGTGTTTAAACCCCATATTAAAATTAAAGCAAAATCTATCATATTTAAAAACTTTAAATAATGTAGCCTGAATGAGTGTCATGTTACAGGTCATATAAGTAGCATAGTAGTGGTGAACGACACCTTCCTCCTATATGTTTGTAAACCAGCATATTTACTATTATTATTTTTACGGTTATTGTTTTAACCTCTAATGTAGCTTATGGACACTAATGAAAAGTCAGATCATAATGTTTTTGCCTCTACAGTAACAACTTTGGGCAAGTACAAATAAGGAAAACTTTTTCACTTTCAAAATAAGATACCAGACACACGTTCTTTACTCAGTTCCAGCATTGAAACACCTTCTAACAAGCTTTTTTTATTTATTTTGAGGACCCCCCTCCCCCCCAACAATCTGATGACGTGTTTGACATATATTAATTTAAAAAGGTAACAACATTGTTTGTAGTACAGTTTCTTACCTTAAAATTGAGGAAATACAGAATCCATTTAAACGCCTCAGGTTCAAAGACGCGTTAGGCGAGTCAAAACCAGGAACTCTCTGTTGCACAATCAGACAACTGAAAGTATCGTAAACTATTTATGTGGAACACGAGCAAGGTTTACTTCACTGCTGTCAGGTGTTCGGTAAAACTTTAAGTGGATAAATCATTTCAATTGGCGTGCTATTTGATGTTTTAAAATGGAAAGAAGAATTTTACTGACTTCATTCACAAGACTGCATCAGGAAAACCCTTTATAATGGACTCCAGCTGGTTCCATGCAATTATAAATAAAGGCATAATGTAAAATCTGCCTTACATCAGACGTTTGACAAAAAATACTACCCTTCAGAGCTGCCCTTCATGCATACACAAGGTAAATAGAGACATCTAGCGGCTACGTTCAAGATAATACAACAGATGCTTCACTCAAACACGGTTAACGACTTCTAAAGACTAGGAAGACGTTACTATATTTAGGCTATTATTTTATACTATTCGCATTACTAGCTTTATTGTCTGTGATAAGTTTATTTTATTTTTTATTATATCAGCACTTTGTTATTACTCTATTGTTTGATGGTTATCAGTCACTTTTGTGTTAGTCTATTTTAGAACTATATTAATTGTGCTAAACGGGTAACGTACTCTAACAAATATTATAGGCATATACAATATGGATACATTTGTCATCCTTGAAATAACTACACGCCCCTAGTGGCAGGGGCCTGCCATGACAACAACCCGGCCATTCGTCCAATCAAACATCTCGACACGGCGATCATTGTGTGATGCTGACACAGTGCTCGCTCATGACAGAGGGTCTGTTGTCCTGTAAAAGCACACAAAGAGGCCTGTTCTCCCGACGTTTAATGGCAAACCACATGCTAATACGGGGCAAAATAATTCGGGAGACTGGCTCACACCATGTTCTTTAACTAAAACATAAAATCCCCAGCTTTTGTTTAGGTGTAGACGTCACAACACGCACTCAAACGCAACCTGACGCGCACCTCTCCTGTAAGCTCGCGGATATTTAGAGGAATAAAGACCGAAGGCATGAAACGGACCAGAGTCCGCAGCGTTCACTGGGACGGTGCAGAGGGTAGTTAAAGAATGCAAGGTAAGGGCCTTTGTCTTCGATCTCTTATGCACCTCGTATGTCTCAATTTGTGCTTGCATTATGTGTATGTTGGCTGTTTTGTGCATAGAATCGTTTATTACAGAATGTTGTTTATTTTATTCATGCATTAAAAGATGTGTAATAACTTAATAAAATTCCGTGCCGGATTATGTCTATTAAAAGCATTTGGAAAAAAAAACTCCAGTTTATACAAGGTTTTAAGTCTTTGCAGGATTTCCTTTGCATTAGATTCGACCACTTTCGGTAAATTAAAAGGTTAGGCCTTACAGTAAAAACAGAGCGATTTAAGATATTGTTTCATCCATCATACAAAGGAGTGACTCTGCAGTCAGCCTGAATGTTACTTGTCAACTTCGTAAAACTGACATTTTAATAGCAATACTGGAAGGCTGGGAGCAGCAGGTGCCTAATTCTTGGAAATGAGGGTAAGAACCAAGATTTATCAGTCACGCAAGGTAACAAGCCTGTAATCTATTCCTCAGATTTAACCTAAATAGAAAATGGGATTAGTATATCGAAATGATATTGAAAAGAATAATTAATTTATGTTTTGTCTTTTTTATTAGGCCTATATAAGGGTAAGGTAATAATTTATTAAAAAACAACAACAACAAAAAACTATAAAGCAGAGGCTTTAACGTGAAAAATATATACAAGGATTGTAACTGATGCCAGAGAGCTATAAACATGCAAATATGTTGTGATATTAGAGAGGTGGTTGACTGCTCGTATATTGACTACAACTTATTTTCCGGGTTTATTATGTCCAACACACACACAAATGACGTTGATTCACCACCACGGAAACCTATAAGTTATTTTTATTTTTTATTTTTTTTATTGAACAATCATTAATATACAAACTTAGCAATGTCAAATTGACATCACGTTACAATATTCAAAACGGGTGCAAAAGAAAAAGAAACGAAGGGCTAGAGTTTTTCTTATAATAAAATTATAATACATAATTATAGAAAACAGATTTATTTATTTTTTTCCATAATTTTAAGGGCTTTTGTAAACAAAATAAACTCATTATGAAACGCAGGCTGGTTTCATTTTTAGGTATCTACATTTATGTATTTAACATTTTCCCATCATAAAGATGCTATTAACCAAGACGGAATAAGTGTCCGACCTGACGGCCGTCTCTTTACTCCCCCGACTGCAAGGGCCTGTTCTCGCCAGCCGGTGGCAGGCTAGTGTATTGCACCTCGAAAACACCCATTGACGACACCATGTTTACAAAGAGGAGCACGTGCCTCTGAGGTGAGGGGCGGAACTTTTAGACATGCGCTATGCGTTTTAGCCAATCACAACACACTGACCCATATTATTTCAAGGGGAGGGGCTTTATAAAACCAGGAAATGATCAGTGCGTTTATACAGAAAGGAACAGAGCGGTATTGAATGAAAGGTAAATTGTGTGAAAAATAATGCATTTTTAAACGAAGCTTAAACCGAAGTTAAAACACAAATAGGTTGCTTCAAGTAAATGTTTTAGGAAAAACTGGATCAACGGGGGGAAGGTTTGCCTGCTCTAGAGGAAAACAATTTAAGTTAATTTACAAGTTTTCCTGTTACATGTCTGAAGGAGTACATTTTTAATGCATGTTAAAGGCTAGTCACTAAAAATGAAAAATTTCAAATTAATGTCACTAATATTTTTCTAGCCTCAGTTGGCGGTATCCCTGAAGTATCACCATGAAAGCAGGGAATTCAAGATGTGCTTTCTCCCTGGGCTTCCTGGTGGGCAGCTGCACCTTGTACGTCTTTTTGAGACAGGTGTGGTTTGAGGAGAGATTCAGCTGGAAGAGTGATGGCAAAAGCAACTCTGCTCCACTGGGGCCTGAACAAAACACACCTAACCTTACCTGGAGAGTGGAAGGATCAGCCATGATCAACCTCAAACACCCTCACCAGCCAGGTGCTCAGCGCTATCTAGTGCATCATTTATGTTACATACATTAAAGAGCGTAACATGATATAAAACACTGCAACATAATATGCGCAAAGCTTTCACTTTCTACTTACTTTAATGAGTTTCCAACTGAGTTTTCCTTCACTGAGATATTTTAAATGTGCACCAAGTAATTTTTTGCATCGTAGCAGCACCATTTTGCAAAAACGAATGTAGTAACTGATACCATTGTATTTGCCAGTTAGTCGCAAATAACTTATTAAGTGAATAAAAGCATCTAAAACAGGGATCTCACTCTTGTTTTGTAATACGTTTTGTGTATAAATATATTTGTGTGTATATAAAGGTTACAAAGGTTCAAGTAAACTTTCAAAATGTGTTTTTTTATTGTATTAAACTGCAGTATAACTATAAAACTCATTTTAAAAACAGGAGAGGATGATCACATCGCAGATGAGCTGTTTAAGAAAGTGCGTATCCTGTGCTGGGTGATGACAGGGCCTAGTAATCTACAGTCAAAGGCTCGGCATGTGAAGGCGACATGGAGTCGTCACTGTAATGTAGTGCTGTTCATGAGCTCTGAGGAAGATCGCAGCTTCCCCACTGTGGGTCTTGGCACAGGAGAAGGCCGTGACCAGCTCTACTGGAAGACCATTCGTGCCTTCCACTATGCTTTGAAGAACCACGGTGATGAGGCAGACTGGTTCCTCAAAACCGATGATGACACGTTCGTCGTTGTGGACAACTTGCGCTGGATCTTGTCAAACTACACGGCAGAGCAGCCCATATACTTTGGCAAGAGGTTCAAGCCGTATGCGAAGCAGGGCTACATGAGCGGAGGCGCAGGTTATGTGCTCAGCAGAGAGGCCCTGAGAAGGTTTGTGGAGGGTTTTAGCTCTAAAGTGTGCACTCATACCACCTCAGTGGAGGATCTAGCGATGGGGCAGTGTCTAGAGAAAATGGGGGTGGTAGCAGGGGACTCCAGGGACACAATGCACCGCGAAACCTTCCATCCTTTCATTCCTGAGCACCATCTTACAGGAAAGTTCTCCAAAACCTTCTGGTACTGGAACTACTGCTTCTACCCAATTGTAGAAGTAAGTCATGCACATATTTAAATTATTATTTTTTTATTTTAATAATAATAATTTAAAAAAGTAAGTATTTTATAATCCCCAAGGCTGAAATTACTTGATCAGAAATACAGTTAAACATTAATATTTTGAAATATTGCTACAATTCAGAATAACAAATAAAATTACTGTATATTTTAAAATGTGGCAAAGCTGAATTGTCAGCAGCCATTGCTCCAGTCTTCAGTGTCACATGAACCATCAGAAATAATTCTAATATTCTGAAATGGTGCTTATGAAACATATTTTTGTGAAACTTGTAATAGATTTTTTTAGGATTCTTTGATTAATATTTTGATTATTCGAACAGTATATATATTTGTTAATTATAGAAACCTTTTGTAATATAAATTACTTTTACTGTCACATTTTAGCAGTTTAATGTGTCTTTGATGACTTAAAATATTAACTCTATTTTGGATGGTAGTGTAGGATAAAATATGCACTCATTGTCTTTTTTTAAGATATATTTTATGCCCTTCATTGTCCTTTGTGACATACCTACATTCCACAGTTGCCATCTCCTAAACACAAGAAGCACATTAGTTGTTACTTTAGTAATGACAGAAGTTAAACTCATTTTTTGAAAAGTTTTAAGAACTTAACTACCATCTATGCCTGAGAGCAGAAAACAATTAAAGTGTCAAAAGTAATTCTCCATTCAGCATATTATTATGGGTATGAATAAAAAATCAACAACATTGATTGAGAAATATACTTGGAGAACAAAATTACCTATTATTTTACCTATCATTTTTAAAAGCCACACTGAACTAGAAACTCCTTCAGGTGATTGCAAGCGAAACCAACAATGGGCAGGTTTGTTGGGTGCAGTATTAGTCAATAGCTTTTCTTTCATGTTACGCGATGATGTGATTCGTGACTAGACAGTCGATGTCTAGCAATACAAAGCCCAAAAAATAAACACATTTTTGACTTGTAGTTGTCATCAAAGTGGCAATGAGAAAGGATAAAACTGCTAATTCAATGTTTGTGAAGAGAGTACAAAACAAATACGATTAAGAATAGAATTGTGTAATTTCTTTCATTAAAATAAATGTTTACACATACAAATCAAGCTCACCTGAAAAATATTAATGACAGAATAATAAAAAAAAGTCTTACAAAAGACTTATGTTTTAAAGCACATAATTGATTCTTCTGTTAAACTGTCATTAGTAATTAAATAGTAAACTTTAATACACTGGAAACAGAGAAAAAAAATCAAGTGATTTTATTCCCACACTTAAAGCATACTTACACACATTATTTATCCTATGGATGCATTTGAATGTTTACAGATTGGCCACATTTACTTCAATTGAAAGTGCACACTATAACCCAGATTTTCCCTTCAAAATTAATCAAAATTAATTGTCATGGTAATCAGCATTTTGACACATGTGTTGATTGACCTTAACTTGTAATGAACCCTGAATATTTCTTTTAATGCAAACTATCTGCGATCACAGACCAGCATCACTTCTTTTTGTCTTTTCCTACAGGGCCCACAGTGCTGCTCTGACCTAGCCGTGTCTTTCCACTATGTAGACCCTGTGCTAATGTACACTCTTGAGTACTACACTTACCGTCTCAGGCCTTATGGCTATCAACACCGCTACCAGCCTCCTGTGCCTGCTGTGCTGTTTTTAGCTTCCCACAATGGGAAACCCACTACAGAAGCTCAGCAATTAGAGGAGCGTGTTAAAGAAAAATCAGTTCCAACACACACCATGAAAGTGAAGACCACTGGAACAACAAGTCTGAAAGTCATAAATACTGCCCAGGGGAGAAATGTTACAGACAGAAGCACTGCATGATTGTGAATATGATCATCATTTCTTGTGTAAATCCAAAATGAACACATGTAGCACTGACAGATGTGAACTTGTGTAGCACTTTGAATCATCCAGACTGTGTACTGTGCAAAGGGAGTGCTGAAGTGCTTACAGATCTGAGCTAATAACCAAAAGCTGTAAGTTTGGACTTCAACAATTAACAAATGTTCTCATTAGTGCTGTTGATCAAGTAACTTGATTGGTTGTGTCAGTTACTGTATAAATCTACTGTAAATTACTTCAAATAAGTGTTTGCTATACTCAACTGATTGTTAATATGGTCCCTTCTATTTGAATAAATTATTTTGCTGCCTTCTAGTCTGAGTACAGTAAAAGCGTCTGATTCACAAGCATCATATATTATGCCTAAAGCACATGTAGGGCTTTAATAGTTTTGTATTTTAACAATGAGAATGAAAAGCAGAGTTTCATTTAAGTTACATTAATATTTTTTACTTAGGAAGTTGAGATGACCTTATTTTTGTTGGGATGTTGTCTGTGATTGTTAGATTACGAAACTGTTTCCTTAAAGATATACTGCAGGCATGACAATCTTTTTTTTAGATGCTTCATGTGAACGTACCCTTGAGAGTAAGTTACATTTAATGCTAAAGTATCGTTAACACTACTACAAACATTATTTTAGTGTGTTAGGGCAGAACGATGCAGCTCTGGTTAAACAGCTGGGAGCCGGGTTGAAATACAGCTGGATTTGGTCCTGTCTTCAACTGGAGGGCAAGGTCTCAGTAAGGGCTAGAGGTGTCCTTTTATTTAAGGTATGTACATATGTCTTTAGACAAATGTCAATACAGTATTTTTTCAGAACATGTACTTATTATTCCATTCAACTTATTTGGCTAAATTGTAAAATTAGCAAAGGGAAACTTTTATAAAACATGTTTTTTCTTTCTGGCATGCTCTGTCTGCAATAGCAAATAGCACTTGTAGTTGATGGTATGTTTTTCGTTATAATGGTAGAAAACACTTATTAGGTTGATTTCTTTGCCCAAACCCTGGCTGTCAATCATGAATAAACAAGTTAAGTTACAGCATGTCCACTAATGAGGCCGTAATATTTATTCTGTGGGAGTACCCCCACCTCCATGCCCCATCAGAGACCACACCACCCCTTGAGCACCCTTCTCACCATTTTTCACCCCTGACCCATTTTCATGCCTGATGCTGTGTTTTATCGATCTACTGACATCCAAAGCACTAACACTTGAAGCATTAAGTACTGTATTAATATTAAAAACAGCATGTTTTTCCTAAAATGTTTGAAGTTGACATCGGGTTAAAATACCTATATGTTTTATGTAGATAATTATATATGCAGCTAGTCATGAAACCTCTGTGTTCTGGCTTAATGTACAGTATCTTGTGGGGGTCACTACATACATTTATGCTGTTTTAAACATTTAAGCCATAAAACATTGTGAGATCAGATAGATAATATTTTATTTACAAAAATCATGTTTTATACATTAGACAACAAAAATAACTTTTAATAAAAATATTGAAATGCAGGGGATGTAAGTGGTTATGTAAATGTAATCTAGGTTAATGTATAATTTGCAGTACAATAAAACAAATCACATCATAGGAAATCATGTTTATTTGATTCATCTTATATAAATATTTTCTCTTGCTCTATTACTTTTGTAAAATAAATTGTGAATTGTGCTCAACAGAAATGTCATGACAGGGTGGGATAGACGATTCACTGGATATGAAACAATTAATTTGCCTATAACCCACGACGAAACCTGCAACAAATTGTAAAAAATACTTGTATAAATAAGAATATTTACAAGAAAAGCCAGAAATTTTGTAGCAGCTGACAGACATGCTTTATGAACAGATGCTGTGTTCTAATAGCTCCAGAAAGCCTGCAGATGGCAGAAAAGCGTTACTACTGAATTGCTCACCTTAGTTTGCATTTGTTAAAGAAGATGCCTCCGCTGGAGCCAGTTTCTGGATACTCTTTCCTCCATGGACGCCCTGTTTCTGACAACACGAAAACAGTAAGTCTGAGATGCGTGATAGACTGAACGCCTAAACGACGCTAGCGTTTATGTTTGTTAAGTTTGTTATGTTTAAGGTTAAGCCCACACGCTTCAATTAAGACATACGCGTTGGAGATGTGTACGTCAGGCTATTTTTAACCCATTTATGAACAACCACTGGTTTAAGTTTCACGAACCTTAATTGCACATACTATATGCTTAATTTCGAGACATAACGTTACGTGACTAAAAGTGATAAAAATGTGCAGATTTCAATTCAGTCGCCGCTTTAAGATTTAGTGAGTTATCCATTAAATTATACAGATTCAAAACGGCAACTTGTGTGTCTCATTGATCAATTAAGTTAACAAATTCATAAGACTCATACTTTGTTCGTAAACCAATTCACACTGCTTCTGGTGTATATTTTGATTCACTAAAAAGAACCGGCTCATTCGAGTCATTCAGCTGCGAATCAAATTGCAAGCTGCATGTTTTTGATTCCCGAAAATGAACCGGCTCATAAGAGTCATTTGTTCGTGAATCGAACTAGGACTGTTCAAACTTTTCGTATTTGATTCAGACTCTATGCCCAGCAAAATAATTAGTTTAGGTTTAAAATGATATCGTAATAACGGTCATCTGAAGGTAACGTTATTTCTTTCACAAACACCACTGAATTGAAGACAAAATATGTATACCAGGGTCAGCGCTTCGTCGCCCCATGAGTCCAACAAAGATATCGTGCATTTCCCCTAAAAGATAATACATATACATTTTCTTCAATCATTTTTTTTAAACTGAGGATATCTGAAAGCACAAAAAGTACCCCAATGGCTTACTTTTTCGCTGAGGTGGTATATCATCTGTGTCTGGAATAAAATGAAAAACACATTTCACTAGAAAAAAAGAAGTAAATCATACACAAAGTAAGAAGAATAGCAAAAATATCCGTTCACTCACCGGCGTTTCTGCGCCCCATTAATCCCACGAAGCTGTCATAATCTATGTCATTATACCTCTTCATCACGTTATGAGCCGCCAGCCGAAAACTCGGACTCTCCTGTACATGAAATGAAGTTTTTATTATACAGCTCAGGCAATATATATATATATGTATACCTTTTAGACTATCATAACTTGTCACTTACGCCTGAAACTGGTCTTTGAGGCTCTGACTGCTGACAGCTCGACTCACTCCATCGGGTCTCCAGCACCAAAACCAAAAACAGTAACACTAGCCCACGGTACATCTTTACAGAGAAGTCTGAGGAGAAGATATGTCAAACACTAAAACAACATTTTTAAGGCACCCTTTACATTTATTAAGTAATAATAAAAAAGCTTCCACTCTGTGTAAATGTAAGTGTTTTAAAGTGATATTCAGTATAATTTGTCACTAATTCATCAGCATGAAAAATTACTGCTTCAAAAAATATTTAATGAAAAAAAACAACAACAATAACAACAAAAAAACCATGTAAAATTTAAACACATTTTACAAATATTGGACTCACGTGATCTGAGGATAGGCTGATGCTTTCAGGAAACAGCGGAGTTAAAGTTTTTGGTCGAGGAGTTAAATCCTTTTGTGATGGACTCTAAGACAAGACACACAGAGACAGGGATTCTCTCCTGTCTGATTGTTAAATGATGGCAACATGTGCGTAAGTCCAATCAGATGTCGCAGTGTAGGTGTGGTTTAAGGATTTGTAGTCTGCATCAGCAATGACCATGCAATTGAGATCCTGACATCAGAGGCGTCAGGCATTCCTTAAAAGGACAAACCATAGCCTCTTTTGTTAAACCCCTGTCATAAATTCCTCAGATTTGAATTCTTGCAACTTTAATCCCATATCTGTAACTTTGCCAGTTTTTTTTTTGTCCCTTCAAGGTTACAAAGTACCAGGCTTGGATGAATCCGGGTCTCCCGCATCTGTGGATCAGACATTTGCGTGAGAGCATGTCTAAATGTCATGTTTGTGGACTCATTAAGATTATGCTGATATCTATCCAAATGCTACTTTTCTCTTCTAAGTAGGGCCTTACTGTTGTACTTTCCTCCTGACTGCCTAATTAGTGCTGTCACTGGCGGGATTGTAATCTCTCAAGGAAGCAATTATACAGATGGAGCGGTGGATGATGAGAACGGTGTCTCGCGGACTCTATGGACATCTTGAGGGGGGCATCTGACTGGCCTGGCGACATGCAGGGTTGATTAGTGGGAACATCCATTAGCTGCTGCCCACACTCAGTATGCAGCATGCAAAGGGCAGCTGTGCTTTGAAGTTTCTTTTAGAGAACAGATTTGATCAGTTCATCAACAGAAGTCTATGATAGCAACAGCCCAGGCAGTACTAACCTAGTGCTGTAGCACTTCCACATCAACATACAAAAATCTGTGAGACTCCGACATATAGCAAGCAGTTATATCATTTTATTCATAAGACATACATAATACAAATGTAGTTTACAGTTTCAAATTGTTAAAAATTACTATTCAGTGGATGTCTTTTACTCTAGATCCACCTTAGTAAATTATTATATTTAAAATACAAAAAACTAAGTATAGTTCAAATTTGTTAACATATTTACTGACCAATCGCTCAAGACTTACTTATAGGAAAATATAATTCATTTTAAGTTTAAGTTTTTAATACTAGGAAAAGATCCTCTAATTTGTTTCCCCCCTTTATTTCTGAAGTGTTTGATAAGATTGTGTTGGTTTAACCCTGTGAGAAAACTCTGAAACTGTTAGTTAACTAACAGTTAAGTGGCCTTAACTACTATGTACTCTCATAAAAAAAAAAAAGAAAGTGTAAAGTGTAGTAATTGTGTTCATATTGTTTTGCAAACACTTTTGTGGCTATGTAGGTGGGATACCGGTGAAGTTGGGACAGGTTTGGTGGTATGGGTTGGTTTAAGGGTGGGTTATGGTGTAAGGGCTCAACAGTGTAAGTATAAATGTCATTACAGAAGTTAATTACAGATGTAATTACATATAGGTATTTGAAAATATATAAGTACAATGTAAAAACATGTATGTACACAATACATACATTAACCCCTTTGAAGTGAGTTTTTAGTGCAAATAAGTTTTCAAAACCGAATCTAATTTGTTAAACATTTTTCTTGTTATGAAAATAGCCACAGAAGCACAAATAAACAAACTTACAACATTTCCACTTTAGCACAAATTAAATATACTTCAGTATATCTTTAGTTGAACTTAACACACTTTAATTGTGCAAAATTAAGTACAACATTTTTATAAATATAAAATGTTTTGTAATATACTTGGCATTAAGAAATATATTTCAAATACATTGTAATATATACATTTTTAATAGAGCAGTTGGTGCTTTTTACATTTAAAATATTATATAATTATTACAGAATTTAAAGAAAGTTTTACCTATATTTTCTCAGGTTAAGGTGATTTACTGTAAAGAAGTAGAGCATGTTTTCTGTACAGTGTAACTTATCTCTATCATGAGCGCTTAACTGCTTTCCATATTTTTATGGATTGTTTTTGCTAACACTTCTTGTGTTGTCCCCATGAGATGAACAGCCGGTTGCATTGGATAAAAATGACAAATGATTATGACATTAAAGTCAGTGGACTGATATTTTCATCTTTAAACAATGTCCAAAGACCCACTTTGCATTCTGTTTTAAATGAGACATAGAAATGAGTAATATTTTTCTAGTGCTGATAGGGGAGAATAAATGTCTGGAAGCAAATTACTTTGCAAATAGAGGGCATGTTATAAATGATAGTCAAGAGCAGCTGTTGATTGGGAGCCCTGCGGAAAAAGCAGGCATAAATATGTTGGGAGTGATGTAAATACGAACGATAGTGTTTACAGCCTAAATGTTGAAATTCTGCTTTTGTTAAAACCTGTGATTGCAAGTTCTGTTTGTGCTTGCACAAGGCTTATAAAGCATTTCGGCAAACAATAGAGCCAGTGCTTTGCCCGCATGCTAATTATTTTTCACTGCGAGGGATGTTGGCAAATATGCTGTACCTCTACTTTGCAAACCATGTGTGTTTCATAACGCTTTTGATGCAGATGTTTGGACTTCATCGCTGACTGTGTTGATCCACAGGAGACAGTCACTGTCAATGTTCTATGCAGACCAAGCTATGACTTGCGGGGACATGTTGTCTACAACAAAGGGCAGGTCGGAGTTCCAAATGGTTGGTTTTCCCAAAGGTTAGCGGATTAGCATTAAGATGTTTTAGTAATGAGTCCCAACCCATATATGTCTCTTCCTGCTCTGCATGAATCACACAGCAGGTCAGATTAAGGATATGGGGATGGATGGGAGTTACATCTGACAGCAGTAGGGGAAGAAAAAGTAATTAATTGCATTCTTCCATAATTAATGACTTCTTCTTTCCCTTAATCACAGAGCCACATCCTGGGAGTATCAATGAGAACACCATAGGGCTGTTTATTTGGAGCATGCTAGGGTGGAGGGTCCCTGCCGCTGAGAGGAGGACGACAGGAAGAGGGTGCCATAGTGGTAAATTCATGACAGTATTAGATATCGTTTAGCACACTCAAAACGTGAGAGGAAGCTATGCTGTGAAGGAAGATTTTACTGCAGTTATCTTAGGTTGTCTTCTAAAGTATATATTTACTAAAGGATGCGCATGAGAAATCAGGAATCGGTGCAACCAAAATCAGTCCTGATGTTCACGTTTCTATTGATTTCCTATGAGATAGAACAGCTTTTTTGCTTAATGTGAAATGGAGCGGTTACTTTATTTGTGGCAGCTGGTGTTTGGAAATCATCTTATCTGTACCTGCTAATGTCATGAGCTTTTCACACTTTTTGTATGAGTTGTTTGTTTTAACTCTTAGTAACAGCTCACAGTAAGCGATGTTTACACTAGAAATCAGAGTTTATTCACTTTACTGCACATAGAAACATCTTTCTCAGGGTGGCTAATTATTTCTCGAAAGTTCTGGTCTTTTTGGTTTGAGAAATTTTGGTTTCACGAGAAATTGTGTACATGAGGTTGTGTTTTTCTGTGCATGGAGAGGGAAGTAAATGAGATTTGACACATGATGGAATAGTGACTGACAAGTCAGATTACTGGTCTCAGCTATGCTCAGGAGCAGCAGGGGGTTGGCAAAAGCTCTCTGCAGACCTGGATAAACACAGCTTATAAAGATCCATAGCATGTTAAATGGAAACTGGAAGGCTAGATCTATGAAAGGTTTCAAAGGATTTTATTTTTACAAATGTATTTTAGGACTGTTAGTCTATCTTATTGAATTTCAAAATTAAGATACAAGGAAATATGTTTAACTTGGTCATTTTAACACTCACTTTCATCAAATTTTATATTGTGCTTCATTCTGTTTTTTTAAAGACTGGTCAGAAATCATGAGATGAATTGTGATTATTATTGTATTGACATTATGCGTTATTTAAAAAAACTTGCATTTTTGCATACAGTTTTATAATGACATTATATAAGCCAATAATTTATTTTGGGGGAAAAGCATCCCTTTATCCAATTTTCACTATTCATAATTTGCCTAATTTACTGCTTATTAATAGTTAGTAAGGCATGGGGCAGAGTTAAGGGATCTAAGAAATGGCCATGCAAAATAAAGCATTAATATGTGCTTTTTAAGTATAAACAATGTAGTAGTAATACGCATTCTAATAAGCATCTAGTTAACTGTGAGAATTGCCCCCAAAACTGTTACCTAAACATATATTATAACTGCCTTTAAATGAGGGTCTCTCATTTTTCATCATGATAGTTGTGATATGTGGTTCCTTCATTAAAAAACTTTGAATATGATGATGCTATGAGAAACTAAATGAAATAAAAGAAACATCCTCTTGCGTCATTGCCACCCGTGTTTCTTCGATTGGCTCTCTGCAGCCAGGCTTCTGACTGAAGCGGGTGTAAGAGAGGCAAGCATGGTAACTAACAGGCGTATAATGAAGCACACCTGAAGTTAATGCCACCTCACCAACTGCTGTCAAATGCCAAGCAATTCGTTTCTCCTGTGTTAACACAGTGGTGTCCTTACAGGTCCAGAATGTGTCACGGCCAAATATATATATATATATGTGAAAACTATTCAGATGAACTTTTGTGGTTGTTGCCTTAAATGCAGTTGGATCTGCACTGCAGCTAAATCTATTTAAGAACATTTTATGTAAGTGCATGAATCAACAGCAACCTGCCTGTTGCAAATAAAGCATCATTTTGACCTCCACATCTATGTGTAGATCCCGTCTATAATGTAGCAAATTACGAAGGCAGAAGGCTGTTGTTCCTCGCCTCTGCTGTGTTGGTAGGGGCAACTAAAAGGCCACAGAACCCCTATATTTGCAACCTTGTATAAGACTTTTCACATTACAGTTCAAAGCATTGCGCCTATTGAAGCATCAGAATGGACTTGAGCTCAAGGACAGAAAGACACTCATGCTGTCCGCTGCCTCACTTCCCCTCACAGGTTTGTGCTGGCTTTTAAAAAGCAGCAAAGTAGCGCGATTCAGAAAGAGGGCGGCAGATGCAGGAGAGTGTCGCAGAAAGCAGATGAAACTCAAGAGTTATTAAAAGCGGGGCCAGAGGATGGTCAGTGAAGCTTAGGGGAGCTAAATGTGAAGACAGGTTTCGTCGGGGCATCCAAGGGTTGATAGGCAATGAGGCATTGGGGGTGGCGGCATTGTGCAAGGGACGTGTCTGACAGTAGGGTGAGCTCAATGTAGCTCCGAATCCCCCGCTGCTCATGTCACCCAGAGGCGACACAACAGAGCCATAAATAAAATGGACAAGAGGAAGCCCAGTTCTTTCCCCTGCATGTGTGACCTCACACACGCGTTACGCTAATTTGATTGATTAGCTGGAATAACTTGTGAGACTTACTCTTCTCCCCTTTTGAGCTGCCTCTACCAACAGGTCTTCACGATGAACTGCGATTTCACATTTCTCCCCCTTCTCGATAGCTTTTAGGGTTTTATGGTCATCTAAATGTTAATTTAAGTCTGATTGCGTCCTCTTATCGAAGGAGTTGAATGTTCTGCACTTAGAGACATTTAGGGTTGTTAGGCAGCGTGTTGTGTCGTTAAGGCACATCTCCCATCTGTTGCATACATATCTCCTCATCAGCGCTTTGCAACAGTGTTTCGAAGGACAAAAGGATTCAATCTTTGCACATAAGTGGAAATCCAGTCCATGTGTTTTCATTTAGCCCTTCAAAATAATGTTTGTAGATTGGTCTGTCGCAGTAATGCTGAGAACTGTGTCGTGATATCAGCATATGATGAGCAGGGTTTATAGACATTTGGCTCTTCAGTTATCAGCATGTGTCTGTCTGTTCTAGCTGTACTTTTCCGTGTTTTTTTATTGCTGTGCTGTCCCTTTAAAATGACATTATTTTTAGCTGTCGGTTAA
The DNA here is from genome assembly GCA_032353835.1 of Enteromius viviparus. NCBI lineage: Eukaryota > Metazoa > Chordata > Actinopteri > Cypriniformes > Cyprinidae > Enteromius > Enteromius viviparus. The sequence goes on from JAUCNO010001079.1 coordinate 969,532, forward strand.
AGATATTGCACTATTTTGACTAAATCAGTTTGTGCTGTAATACACAAGGAGCAAATACACACAAACCTTAATTGATTATAAAGCAAATACATGAGAAATTTCAATATCTTCTGAGAATTGGCTTTTAATTATTAGAAATGTGCATTAATTTAATGGCATTTCACTGTATATATTAATCAGCTATTTATACTATAACACTCAGTAATCGTTAGAGAAAGTAGTTTAGCGTTGCATACATTATTAATGACTACAACTGCTATAAATAATAATAATTATTCTTTTTATTAATATTTATTTTCATCTTTTAGGTACTTTTTCAAGTTCTGCTAATATTGTGACAAGCCAGATATATTTATTGCATTTAGTGCATTATGCTGTCAGGCTTTTGCTTGATAATTACAAAATGTTTAGTGAAGGTAAGCTGGTGATTTCAGAAAAACATATATACTACACGGAAACACCTTTGGTGTAGCTTTCACTCAGACATTGTTAGTACTTTTCACAAATAATAACAAAGGAGTGAAAATGAGCACACTTATTTGTAGTACATTTTAAGAATTTCTTATATTTCTATTGAATGAGCGTGATACTTAGATGAGTAGAAAAAAGTTGTGAGTATGATTTTGCACAGATCTAACTCCATACTGGCTTTTGATGGCAGTGCCCTTTGGATTCTGTTCTTTTCGCTGAGCTGTAATTAAGGTATTTAGGTGTTGATTAGAGCAGCAGGGACAGACTCGGTGACAGTGATTGTCACAGTAAACAGATCCTGTGTATTGAGCAAGGCTTCTCTTTTTCACAGAATCCAGGTGACACATGGGTGCTGTACTCTATAAATACATCAGACATGGATTTCTGAGAGGTGAGGATGTTCTAATGTGTAATAAATGTGCCCAAACTTTTGGTTTTGTATGGAAAATTCAGAACTTTACAACAAAGTTTTAAAATGAACAGTGTGTTACTTGGAGAATGTTTTCTCCAACCAAAAAAGTTAGAATTTCCTGAACGCACATTTATTATTTGGAGGTCAGATATTTTCCTTAAATTCCTTAAAATAACATTTCTGAGCTTCTTTTTTCAAAAGGGGTTGGATCATTAGGGTGAGTAGATATTGAAAGAATTTTAATTTTGGTTGAAATGCATTTATACTCTGAAAAGCTTTTGTGATACTGGCAAATTAATTAACACAGGACTTGTCCTTCAGAAACACACTGTGAATGGAAGAACACCGGCTGATGTGCAGCAGGATATTAAAGCAGGAATATTAAGCTTGTATTCTTCCTAAAATGTCAATAAAATTCATAAATACAACTATGCAGCAGTGATCATGGGTCTGTCATAACCTTCTACAAGTCACACAAACAATTCAGCACATTCAGAACCTTATTGCGTCGCTGTTCATTTTCTGGTAAATATGTTTGGTATGCCAGCATGGTAAATAAAGAGTAGACATATATAATATGTGTGTTTGAGAGAGAGAGAGAGAGAGAGAGAGTGTGGTAAAACAGGAAAAATTACACCTGTCATTTAAAAATTAAAGCTTATAATAGACCCCACTCTTAAAAACTCTTTTATTAATTGGACAACCAACAAATCATATTCTTCCAAAGACCTTGTCAGGGTCGGCTCTGTCTCCTCACTAAGATAAAAGTTTTGTCTTTTCCTCGCTCAGAGTTGCTCTCAGATAGGTTCTGAGATTGGTCACTTGGTAAGACTTTAGTAATTCTTAAGCTAAATTAGAGGCTCTCTGAGAGGATTCATAGCATCTTCAAGAATACCGGCCCTGGAGTCCAATTGAAACTTTTTATAGTCCTGTTCACAATTAGCAGTCTAGCAGTAGCTATTTCTTGATTCTCCATTTGCAACCTTATTAAAGCTGCATTCTATTCAGAGCCATTCTATGTCACGTTCCCTCGGCAGTGAGGAGCAATAAAGTAATATTCAAAATCATTAAAAAAGCACCTTTACGTCATGCGTCCTGTAATTGTTGCACAATGGCTGACATTAATGAATATTCGTTGATTAATGCACAGATAAACCTAATTTGAGATCTTTTCACATGATTTGGCCGCACTAATAACCACTTTTGCAATATAAACAAAACAACGTTATTTAAAAAGGCTGAACATTATTATCGTTACATTTATTTGACCAGAAATTCTGATGTAAGGCAATTTTAAAGAGCCCTTTGATGTTATTTTTGAGCCCTTCATTAGTGAAAGACTCTCCAAAATGTGAACTATAATTGTTTCCATGTGAAACCCATCATATATGTACTGTATGTGTATCTGATATTACACAATAGCCTGACTGAGAAGTCCAAGGACTCCTCTGAAATTGCATCTGCCCCCCAACCTCCCTTGTCTTATTAAACAGTTCTGTCAAATCTAGCTGAAATTAACACTTAAATAAATACACTGACCCATGTATTGCCCATGTAGCCCAATAGACACAGAAATGTCTCTGCCATAATGAAGGCAGTGTCCTTTGATACCACCTCTCTCAATTCAAACCTGTCAGGTATATTAGGTTACTGATGAGTTTCATTCATCAACTGATCAAAAAGCTTCTGTTCTTCAGATCGACTGTATTTTCTGAGAGTGTTTCTTTTCTGTGCACCCGTGTCGGAACACGTTTCTTAGCCCTTCAGAAAGGAAATGGTGTTGTAGCTCAATCAATGTGGCGCAAAATGTGATGAATATATCTGCTCTTATGATGCCCAATAACCTAGTGGCTTATTCCAGTGATAGTACTCCATCTGTGACAGACCGATCCATTCCCAACCAGCCAGATAAGGGCCTTTCTCTGCACCTCTTATTCCTTCAGCTCCCATCTAAAATGTTTAAGGGAAATTGCAATACGACAGGGATCAGTATAGGCCAAGCAATAACAGAAAGTCAGATTGGAAAGGATTAAACTTGTCTGACTGCCATTATGCATTCACTGATTGCAGGAGGGGGGGGATCAATCTTTACCAGATTTATTCTTGTCCTTTTTTGCGCACTCAATCTGTTCCAGCTACGATGTTGCGTGTCGTTTGACACCTATGGGCCACGATTCTTTCAGCGTCCAATCGGTGACAGCCAACGACATCCATTAAATATTAAGATTCCTCTCAATCCTGCAATTATTCAAGACGGATGGCTTCCAAACTGCTAAAACTGGCTCAAAGCTCCATTTTGTAATGATCAGAGCTGTTCCGTGTTCACGTCGTCGGCTTTGGAAAGCGGAGTTTAATGTGTCTTTGAGACTGAAGGATGAATGCACCAATAAACAACGTGGTCAGACTCGTGAATAACCAGTAGGCCCTGCGGCTCTCCGGAAGGTGATTTATCGCCTTGGCAACACACGGCTTCTCTAGGGGTAAAGGCCATGGGTGTAAAAGTAATTTCCAAAGCAATAATACAGCTCTCACCTGCTCATTACTTTTGACATTTTTCTCTTTTGTTTCCTTTTTGGAAGAGGACAAAGAATTGAGTGCCTATTAAAGACATTATTCATGCAGCTCTATGGACTCTAGATCCATTACATACTCATAGGTATGATTATTGCTTTCCGAACGTTCAGAGACGTTGCTTAATGGTATCTGACATAACACTGCGGAGAACTTCTCCTAGCGCTCTGCCCTTGAAATCTCTCATCAGGCTTTTGCAACGAAGCAGGGGTCATATTGCTTATACACATATCAAGTAAGTTATGCCCCTCCTAGGGAACGGTCATAATAAAGTTTTCCATCAATTCGCCATTAAGAGATCTGTCTTTCTCCTATTTACCTTACCGCAAACGTTCCCGCTTTGACGCAAGGCACTGCACTTTCTATTCTGTGCTAGGAAACGGTGAGGTTTTCCTGACAAAACTCGCAGCTGTCTTTTTCTAGAAATGCCCGAGTGGCTGTGATCTCTCTTGGCTTCACCGTTGTTGTCATATTCACTAGTTTGAGGCCTGTCAGTTAGGATGTTCTATGATGCTCAGCGTGTGAATAGTTGCCTTAGTGGGGCTGCAGATATTGATGCTTTCGGCTAAATGCGAGTTTAATTAATGTCTTTCACTTCACACTGATCGAGAAAAAACATGGAGAATGTAATTTGTCAACAGCCTTGACATACATAAGATGCTTTACGTGTTAGACCGAATGTCTTTATCCTCTTATACTGCGGCTATTTTGGGGAACTCCGCCTGGTTTTTCCTACCAAAATTAAAAAGCTTCCCATACCCACATGCAGAGGTGCATATACAAAAGATTGGCACCATTTTAAAGAAAACCTTTTGAAATTACATAAAACACTGTTGAAATTGATTAAAAGTATTGTATATATTGTCTGTGTTATAAAAAAAGAGGCGCTTTTTATTTTATTTTTTGTCAACTAAAATTTGAAAGTGTAGTTGTGTGTGTAGAAAGTGCGGGCCTCAGGTCCCTGCAGACAATTGTATTTGTTTCCAACACATGTCAGGAAGCACAGGGAAAAGGAAATTTATTTC
>JAUCNO010001079.1:974110-1014404 GCA_032353835.1 Enteromius viviparus
TTTCAAATGGTACCAAATTTGGGGTTATTGGTGCATGCAAAGGTTTAAAAATTCAAGGCACAATTTGAATGTAACTTTGGACCCGCCGGCGGGTCCGCAGAGTTTGACAGGTTAAACAGTAATTTTTAATAAAATATTATACAGCTTGTATTATTTGTGAGCGCAGTGGAAACGTCTCATTAAGTTGTCTGTGCAAACAGAAAGAAACAAATGCACTCTTTATCTGATCGTCCTCTGCCTCATTAGCTGAGTTAAATTTTCAATTTGAGATGCCGCTGACGATGTCCTCCACGTCGCTTCATATTACTGCGCATTATAAGATATGATGACAACTCTATATTATCTCGTGCGCATTTGCTGCTCTCGCATTAATCATTACTCGCTATGATACACTTAAGAAGATACGTTCATTGTTCTAGATCTTTATCGATGCATTGCACGTTTGTGAAGCCTTTGTGCGATTTAATATTTGTTTTCTTCTGCATAATGGTCCAGAGGAAACACTGACATGTTGTTGGCGTCATCTCTTTACTTCCAACGCCTACACAAATACATACGCACATACAATACACAAATGCAGAGACGAGATTGATGACCATAGGCTGGTCGTCCCTCTATAATAGACAACTGCCATCAAAGCTGTCCAGTGCATGATGATTTGATTATTGCCACAACACAGTCACAGTAAACAGCCTTTCCTCTGTCCATCCATCACAGAGAACGCCCAAGAAATGCCACAGTTTGTTCAGAAAGTGTAAATAGCAGTTTAAAAAAAAACTTTTTTATTTTATTAAATTAAATAATAAAAACAAACTGACCATAACCGTTATAAATAATTTGATTTAACAGGGAAACTTTAATATTAAACTCATGGAGAATGAAATTGCTATTAATGTTAATTGTTAAATATTTAGTGAATAGTAATTTTATCTTATATCTTATTTGAATGCCAAATTCATTACTAATTATGTTGCATTTCTTCCTATTTTATAAATACACCATATATATATATATATATATATATATATATATATATATGTGTGTGTGTATATGACATTAGGTTGCACTGTCTCAATAGATTTCTAGTTTGAAGGCATTTTTCAAGTCATTTCCTCAATAAAAAGATGTCATCTGTGCAAGACTCTGCATGCTTTTTTGTGTGCTTTAGTGAGTTCATCCACAGTGAACGCCGTGTAGAAAGATGAACGTCCTTGAGATGTTCACTTTAACTGAGCAGTGTGTGTATGGTACCAAATCAATTCGCCCTTTTACATTTTCTTACAATTACATTTTACTGCAATAACCGCTTTTACAGAAAGTCCCATGAGGCTTAACTACTTTAATATATTTGCACTGGGATCTACCTTTGAGATTTCATTTTAAAAAGTCCATTGTTGTAAGCTACATATTGCAATCTACAAATGCTGAAGTAAATCTATCAGTATGCAATTACATCCCTCCAGCTATCCATGTCTGCATCTATCAGTTTTCTGCCCCGCGTGGATTGTAGTCCATTGTTTAGAACCAAACAGACAATTCTGCCTGCAAATGAGTCTATTACAGGCTCGTTCATTTGAGGCTTTGGGAAGAAAAGGACAACTGTTTGTGTCCGTCCATAGCTTCTCTCATGACGGGATGTGTATAGGGAGATTGGTCTAATTATCAGTATGATGCGATCACACCTGAACCTGCCAGCTTTTGTTTAGCTGGAGCATCATGGGGAAGCTGAGAGAGATTATAATGTCTTCTTTATTGGAGACATCTGGAAGCACACAAATGTGCAGTTTTATCTATCACTTTTGCAACAGCCCATTTCTATAAATATATATATATATATATATATATATATATATATATATATGTAGGGACCAATACTCGCATATAGTTGCTTATTAGCATGCCTGTTAACTCTTTCCCCGCCAGCATTTTTTTAAAGTAGTTGCCACCCACTCTGACAGCCTACAGAGTGTTTTCTGCTATGCACATTTTTTTCTGTCTTCATGTGTTCATGTTGTATCATCAGTGCAGATAAGTTTGATCAAAAACACAACAATTTGTAAAAAAATAAATAAAAAACCTGAGAAAAATTCATTTTTATGAAAGCAGTGCTTTTTTATTAAATTACTGCATTTTCAAGCAAAATGCATTCAGATATCATATTCTATCACCTGTAAATAATTATATGAATAATTGAAATTGCATTCAGTAATCAGAGCAACAGACACACACACACACACACACACACACACACACACACACGTTGGTTTTTGAGTTTTATGGGGACTCTTCAAAGGTGTAATGTGGTTATACTGTACAGACTGTATCTGGTATTGTCCTACACTGACCCTACACCTAAACTTACCCCTTACAGGAAACTGTGCATTTTTAGATTTTCAAAAAAAACACCATTTAGTATGTTTTTTAAGCCTTTTGAGCCATTATTGGGACACAGAAAATATCCTCATATATCATTTTCATATTGTAATACCTATGTCATACCCATGTCATTATTAAACATGCACACACACATACACATTTATGCACACGTGCATACATATGTTTACACACACATTTAGGCTACATACTACATATGTTCCTTACTGTATATACTCATATATCCACAACATATTTAGAGATGTTTGTGCTACTGTAAAGGCATCTCCGTCACTGACTAGCCTAACAGATCAGATTTAAAATGATCTACATGCATGATCTAAATATATGGTCTATATTATGATCTATATTGTTTCTGTTCCTTCCGTTTATGACTATTGTCTTTTTTTCAAACCCGGTAGACCCAGAAAGTCACGTAACTCAGGACGTGCTCTAGGGCTTGCCTTACTGTAAAGCCATAAAACAGGTATGTAATGTAAAAACTCGTCTTTGCAGGGAAGCGTTGTAAGCCAATGGACCCTTTTCACACTTCCGGGGTTTCTCCGCAGCGGAAGTCGTCATAGTTGGGTTAACTTGAAAAGCGCTTCGGTTTATTAGCACTATAAAGCACATACTGTATTCTACACGATCATATTCGACATACCTAACTCTACCCGTTCAGCTTCTTCTCGAATAGCATTATGCTCACAGACATAAATGTGGTGTTTAAAAAAACACCAAAATGATTTCAAGTCAATTTTACATTAATTTTGATTTCAACATTAAATTATCATTGATAGGGTCCAAAAACACAATACATTTTAGGATGCTGCATCATTCTGAAGCTTTATTATTCGACGGATCATTTATTTATTTGATTTTTATGTATTATTTTCCTTTTCGAGGCACTAACAAATGTACTCATAAGTTTACATGAAGTGTGCAACAGCGTCTATTTAATCTAGAACTTGCGTTCATGTTATTCGTTTATATGTGGCCCTCATGCAGTGGCCACTCGAGGCAGCCCAAGTCTGCCATATTAATTCATTTTGAGGATTAGAGTTGTTATATCATAATGAACCTTTTTACATTTCATTATATAACAAATTACACCCTCTTCAATTATCAGGATTGCTTGCTTTCCTTTGAAGCTGGATTGCAAGATACACACCCGATCTGAATTGCTGTTTGAGGTAGCATCCGGAATAATCGTGACTGGAGAAAGAAAAGCTGTCAAATGTCCTTTCAAACAGCCATCAGAACCACCCCCCAACCCCTCAGGGACATGAGTTATCTCAGTATTGTTGCTCTCTCTCTGAGATGGGTGTCACACAGAGAGGTTGAAAGCTCCAGAGAAGTGTAGCCTACAGCTTTCACTCTACATGTATGAAGACACTGCTGGGATGCGGATGGGCTTCATAAACCCATGCTCTCTCACACAGATACCAGCAACCGGAATATGATGGCAGAGGGAAGCACATCTCTATGGGATTGAGAAGAGGAGCGGGTAAAAGGGGTGGGAAAATCAATATGTTAGCATTTAGGCGGTTAGAGAACATAGTGAACTGCACAAATAATACAAGCAGCGTTTGTGCATTAAGTAAAAAACATAAACGTTTCCTATTTTAATTTGATTTATTAGAATAAAACAATTTATTATGGTGACGGTAAAGCTGAATTTGCATCATTACTACAGTCTTCAGTGTCACATGATTTAGAAATCATTTAAATATGCTGATTAGGTGTTACATTTTTATCAGTTATTACTGGTGCTTGTTAAAACGGATTCTTTTATATTTAATGCTAAATTTTTTTTTTTTTTTGAAGATTTTATGAGACATTTTTATGATAAGTAGATTTTCTTTTAATGCACCTTAGCAAAATTATTATTTTTATTAAATAAATAATAATAATAAATACTAATAAATAAGAAATATTTCTTGAGCATCAAATCAAATTAGAATGATTTCTGATTATGTGACACTGAAGACAGGAAAAATGGCCGATGGAAATTTAGCTTTTCCATCACAGTAATCCGTTTCATTTTATAATATATTCAATTAGAAAACGGTTATTTTAATTTGCAATAATATTTCAGAGTATTGCTGTCTTTAATCAGATAATCTTTGAAAAACATACAACATTCATTGCATACCTTTGATCATACATACATGTAAGTTTTGGTAAAGAGGTAGGTTTGTTGAGGGCCAAGCAGCGTTTTACTAGGCTCAATTTCCTGCTAATTACTGAACGTGCAGCAATTGCAGAAACTATTACTAAATCCCTTCCTCGACATTATCATAAGGAAGGAATTGAATTCTCATTACTCCTTATGTTCATGAGTAATCTCAGTACATACACAAAGAACTCGTCAAGTTCGGCGCTGTCACTGGTGTGTTTTGTTTTCTTGTCAGCGTTAGAATATTTCGTAGGTGTCAAGTATGCAAAAGTGCATTAATCACCCCGCTCACATTCTTTCTGTCTTCTCTTTCACCTTTCACATTTGGCTGTTGTTGGATGTATGTATTTTTTGCTGTGTAATTATCCCCACGGACCTGTTAGGGTCGTGCTAAAAACTTTGGTAAAAGCACAGGCACATATTTGCTCTAATGGAGTTCTCCATTTGCAGAGCATTACGTGTGAACCTTTCAAACTGTGAGATCTTGTCCTTATGAGATGCGTGTCTGCCACAGCTCTCCTCTTCTCTCCAGCCCAGTATGTATACTTCGGCTGTGCTCCATCCCGTTGCTCTCAAGTGTCATGGAGAGGATTGTAGCCCCAATGACACTCAGATTTCACTGCAGAACTGCTCTAATTCTTTGATTTTAAATGATGCAAATCTGAAATTTTGGGAACAGACTGAGATAAGAGATTATCCTAAGAGATAAAAGAGACTACTGAACATTGAACTGAAAGGTTCCTGTTCACTTTAAAAAGACAATTTATTGCTTAAAAATTGAACTATATGCTTAAAAAAACATACAGAAACTTATGTAAATGTATTTAAATACTGTATGATTGCAGAAATGCTCTGCTATGTTCAGTAGCATTTGGCTGGTTTATTATTAAATGTCATGTGACTAATCACACTAATCCTTGCAGTTTGATATTAGGTCTTTTTATTAATAACCATTATCATTTGGCCTATAGCTGATGAAACTCTTATTGTGGGACTGTAATTTTTAGCTCCTCTAACATGTGATTACCCTCAACAATAATAATCAACGCACACACACACACACACACACACACACACACACAAACGTATATATATATATATAATTCTTGCTTTGCCTAAATGTTTACCCCCATAAAAACATTACACCCAGGTTCCTTGTAAAATACAAAAAATGAAATATTGATGAAAATTCCACAGTTGGCTTTAAAAAGCTGTGTGCAAAAATCAAATCATTTTGAGTGATCGCTTTAATAAAAAACAATATTTCTCAAGGTCATGGATCAAAGTTCAAATCTATAGTCAAAATCTATATATGCAATTATGACAGACTATTCGACTATGTGTTCACAAAGCAACAAATGAGGATGGGTAAATATAAAGTTTAGACAGACCATGTCCCCATATTTTGATCTGGTCCTGTATTGAAAAGATCAGCATTCATTAAAAACATTTTTTTACAATTAAAAAAGGAACACATCACAGAAAGTGCTAGTTGATATAAAGCCTGTTCATTAGGCATTTACTGTATATTTGTTCTTATTTCTCGCAGCTACAGGTGTTGTGCCGAATTATGACTGCCCGCGTTGTAATCAATAGTAATGCTAACCCCGCCCCTAATCATAACCCCTCCCCCACACCTAACACTAAACCTACCAAAACTAGGGGAGTCATAATCTGGCAAAATTCGGCACTACACCTGATAATGTATACTTGGTCGACTAGTATGCTTGCTGTAGTGAGCACTTATCAGTCCTACAGCGCCATCTCGTGGAGCGCAATAGAATTTACTTTCTGTGTAATGCACTGATGATATAATAAGAGATTTGATTTTCAAATACTGTGGTAAAAACCTGTTAATTGGTGAACAGCTTACTACTAGGATATACTTATAAGTTCTATGTTTGGCACACATATACACTGTTTGTATACACATTTATATACAGTATATTTAAATACATATATAATACACACACACACACACACACACACACACAATATTATTATATTCAATTAGTGTTAACTGTTAACATAAACTGTTGCAGTGATGATGTCTTATGACTCTTCTATTATAATAATCCACAACTTGTGTTCCATTTTTTTTATTTATTTCATTCTTTAGTTTTTTTTCAGTGTACTCTTGATGTTTTAAATGGTTTAAAAAAAATAATTTATTACCTTAAACTGTTATTGACATTTCACAAAAGCAACTATGAAAAAAGAAGCATGAGACATGAGTTTTAATATTCTTTATTGATTTATAGACATTGATTTTTTTTCTTCTTCTTTTTTCCCCCCCTGTGGTAACTCCAGTTTTTCTGATACCAAGTATTTCCATAATTTTCTGTGTTTGATTTAAATTACATCTATAATATTTTACTCACATATGCATCTATTGGTTGGTTTCCTTATTGCAATAAACAAGAGTAGCCAGTATGAGTTGAATATTGCTACGCTCCATCGCACATACTGTTTTCCCATCTGACAACTCAATTCAAAAATAAATTTATTGGCAAGACGAGGTTTGACCAAAGCTTCTCCATCCACTTCCGCTCCTGGAGAGGCCTGGGGTGGAATAAGGCTAAGGCTAAAATAGACTTCACCAACTAACATTACACCTGCCCTGAAAGGTTGAATAAATCTACCAAAGACAATTCTGTACAGTGATGACATTATTCTGACTACAGGATGAACGCGGTCTTTACAGTGTTGACGGATGGGACTAAGCGAGTCTGTCTCGAGCTTGTGGAGAGTGTAAGCTGTGATGGTTTTATCACCTCACATGGACACCTGGTTTCAAACTACAGCATGTGTCAGTGCGCATAGTGTTACACCAAAATGCTCACCTGAAATCAGCTGAAAACACAGTCCACTGATTGTTTTAATGATTAAGTTTGGGATAGAAACAGCTGATTGCAAATGTGCAATTTAAAGGAATGGGTCACCATAAAAAATGAACACGTGTTGATTTTATACTCACCCTTGTGTAGTTCCAAACCCATATGTTGTTGTTATTATTATCTTTTTACCTCCACAGAACACTAAAGTATATATATTTTAAATAACCAATAAACTTGGTCAGTTACTTTTCTTTACAAAAAAAAAACTTTCATTTAGAAAATTATTTAGAAAATTCTGATATCAGAATAAATTATTTTTTTTTTTGGTAACATCCTTAACATCTTGTAAAATGACTGAATTATTAAAAAATGTCATAGTTTAAATGATGCAAGTTTTAACAAAAGTTGATTATGAAAAAAAAAAAACAGCAGATTTCACTCTCTGACAGTAGGTGGCGCTTATCACCAAAAAAAATCCTTGTATCTGCACTAATGATTTAAATCAGAAATTCATCAAAAGAGAACTTCACATAAAAGATCGATTTTTAATACTTTGGTGCATTTTTTGGTGTTCAGTGTCACTAAAAACTGTGATTTTACTTGATTCTGTCGAAAACGGTTTGAAATGACACGAGGGTGAGTAAATGACAACAACATTTTTTGGGTGAACTATCCCTTAAGCCAGATTCTGTCAGGATTCGCAGAACCGGATTCTATCCGTACGCACACAACACTACACGATACACACCGACGTGAAACTACAGCACCCATAATAGTGCCTCGGTAACTAATGGAGGTAACGTTCCATCAAAGCACAATGGTGGACGCTAACCATAGTTAGCATGAAGTAATGGCATTATCATGACGTTTCCCACACAATGCAAACAATGCCACGAACAAACAAAAAAGTGAACTAAGCTACATACGCATAGGCTATGGCTGACTACACATTGTTTGCGTTCAGATATACCCTGTCTCCCACTCAGAGATAAGAAAGGACCCTTTAATATGAAGGGCCCGTCCCTGTGGGTGCCCCTTTCTTGCTTTAAATGACCAGCTTTTGTACTGAAAAAAGGCTACTTTATCTCTGCGGAAGAACGTGGAGGCCTTTTAGCAGCCGTACCATTTATAAATTCTTTTCTACAACAAATGACAATTGCTTATTGCATTGCAATATCTAAACAACAGTAAGACATTGTCGCACTTTGCTTATCAGTCGCGTATCTCCACCAACACGACAGGCCTTAGTTTGATGGTTTATGCTTATGTTGCTTTACTTCCTCCAGACACAATTTCTACATATAGATCCCACCCGAGTGCAGGTTTTCAATCTTCCATAGAAAAATATTCTTATTTTGTTTTCTTTTGCTCAATGATATATTTTTTTTTAGAATTTGCACAACAATATTTGTTCAACGTAACAGTGTGCTATGAAAACGAACCAAAAGAAACCAACATCTAAACAATTAATTGATCATAATAAAAGAACAAAAACAATATGCATTGCATGGCTTTAGATTCAAGACAGGAAGTTCATACCAAAAAAAGGGGAGATTGCACAGTCGTGTCCTCTGTGACCTCCTCTGTGTCTTCTCTCTGTTAGTTTTTCTAGACTCTTGTCATATTCGCTGGAGTGGCTGACCTGTTATGTCAGTCCTTGTGGGATGCAGGCCATCTCGTGAGACTGAACGCGGAAGTTGGACAGGAGGGGGGCCGTATTGCTTGGGGTTGCATAATGTCCACCGAACATACAGAGACAGAATGAACAGAGGAGCCTGCATGTACTGTAAGTCCAAGTGTGTGCTTAGGTTTGTTGCCTTTCTCTGAGAATAAAAGTACCCGTCCATCTTATTTCAGCAGTTACATCATCCTCTGCGCACATATTTCACTTCGGAATAATTCTGAAGGCGACCAGCTTGGATGTTCTGAACTAAACTACGCTACACAATAGAATAAATAGATGTCTACTGATTTTCTAAGATCTAAGACGGGGGTCTGGGGTTTTTCAGTCAACCGCTCCTAGTGCAAACGGATATAAAAGCGACACAAAAGAAATATTGAGTGTCTCTTCTGAATCCCTCCATTTCCCTAAAGAGATGCGACTGTACGAAGCTTCTCAATTCAAGCCAGAATTGAGCCCCAGCTCTGCGTGTTGATGTGGTGAAACTGCGACGGAGATTGGGGGCTTTTTCCTCTTGCAAAGATGCCAAAGCCAGACAGGACAGGTTGACTACAGCAAATACTACGAGAAGCGTATTGATGGTTTCCGTAGGTTTCTCAAGGTGCATAGGGTTGCATTTATTTCCGAACAACATTTAACTGTAGTCTATTTGTGTGTTTTGAGGTGTCTAGAAACTGATTCCAGCATGTCTGGCTACCATGTGACTGCTGCTACCTCACAGTATGAGTTTAAATACAGGGAAGGAACAAGGACGCACTCTGCATACGGTATTGCTCTATTCCAACAATCCCTGCATTCGTTCGTTCGTTCATCCACCAATGAATATATCACTCGATCCGAACAAACGGAGATAAAGGAGGTGGTAAAGGGTGATGGAAAGAGGGTTGAAACGCCAGTCGCACCCTCTTTCGTGGCTGCGCCTTCTTCTGCATGGGTTGATGATTGATGTTATTGTTGATGGGCCGATTCTTGTCATTGCTGTGGTGTTTCGCTGTTTTGTCTTCTTCACAGTGTGCTTTTGGAGGTGAGGCTCCGGACTGGCTGTGATTGGCTAAGGGGGGGTGAGGGCGGAGTCAGTACGGCGAGAACAGGATCGGGCCATGTGAGGTGCGTATGGGCCCCGGAGCTGGTCTCAAGATGGCATGGCTGAGGGGCGGACCCTGCAGGAGGTGATGATGGGGGGCGGGGGCTGCTGCACGGAGAGCCAGCCCATTAGAGGAGGCCGCCGCTGCCATTGCCGCAGCAACGGCCAAAGGACTCGGCAGGAGACCGGCGCCTAATGCTTTGGTGAGATCCTATATGAAGAGAAAATTATTATGACCCAATAATATCATATTGTAATCTAACATGCAATTAAATGTGCATGCAAGCACATTTGAATTAGGATTGGTCACCACTTACCGCAAGGTCAGCTCCCCTGTGCTTCTTGTGTCGGCTCAGGAGGGGGTTTGGCTTCCCTGCCACTCCGTCTCGGTGCCTTCGACTTGATATGTGCTGCAAACATATCAAATATTCCAATTTTGAAAAAAAAAATTGTTTTACTTGATAACAGTATATACTGTATAAATACTGTATATATATATATATATAGTACTGTATGTAAACTACCATGACCCTGGCTCACCTGTTTGAGCTGCAGTTCTGAGTTGACCCGCACGTTGCAGATCTCACAGTGGAAGGTGCGTTCCTGAGTATTGGGGTCTGTGGCCCCGCCTCCCTGCTCCCCGCTGGGCTTCGGACCCAAACGAGGGTATGCCTTAATGGGGCCCAGTCCGCTGCGGGCTTCCAGAATGGTTTTGTGTTTAGTGCCTGTGAAGTGCAGGGAAATGCAAGTAGGGTTTTGAAAACTGAGTGTCGTAATAAATTGCAAAAATTGTATTTATGTGGATAGTTGACGTAGTTGATGTATCAGTGTGTGACCAAAAACTTAAAAAAAAAAAAAAAAAAAAAAAAAAATATGTGATTTACGATAAACCTCTCACATGCTGTTTGTAACTAAGAATGAAGATACATTTTTCTCATGATATTCGTGTTAATATATATATATATATATATATATATATATATATATATATATATACACATTATTGTTGTCAATTTTTATTTGTCAACTACCCATGGACATACATACATGTTCTAAAGAACAGCATTTATTTGAAACTTAAATATTTTGTTATATGTAAAAAAAGATTAAAGAATATAATAAAGAATATATCATCATGAATACAAAAATAGCAAGAAAGATAACAATAATTTTATATTATGTTAATAATAAATACGTAACACTTCATTACATATAACCCACTTGCAGAATTGCTTTATCTGGTCATAGCCACTAGAGGGCTCTTGATTCTTCCGCTTTGAATTATTCTCAAATTCCGCTCCACATGTCTAATAGGCACTCACACCATTCTTTTGTTGGAATGACTAGCACTTGGAAATAATATCCTATTTGAATTTTATTCAGGTTACATTATTGTACAGTACTGTTCATAAATCAAGTATACTCTCTAGCTTTCGATTTCACAACTTTGTTACAAAATGGAATTCTTCAAGTCTTCGTGATCCGTTCAATTTGGCTCTCCTCATTCAAACGAAGCTCATCAACTATCCATTTCCTGTGTTTGGAGCCGTGCAACACATGGTTCTCCTTAAATGTTTCGCCGTCATGTTCCTGGCCTAACAATGTGAACGATATAGACAAAAAAAACACGTGATGTCCACATGCTTGGGTTCCTAAGAACTAATGTCTTTGTTTTTATCTTAACCAAGAAAACATTGGGAATGTTGAAATGTCCTCTTGCCAAACCAAAAGCAGGCTTCATTTTTCCCCTCTTGACCAAAATTTCACCTTTAGTTTGGGTTTGAGGAGACAAAGCAAACAAAGCAAGCATGAATGACCTTTGTGCTCTTTAAAAAAAGCACTCTTGCAAGATTTAGACATTAAATTTGTTCCAGGCAATAAGCGTAGCTGGTTTCACTGTGTACCAGTCATTTGTAAATGCCATCTGAGAACTAAACAGATAAAATAGGAACTGACAGCTGTATCTGAACATACAGCTTCAGAAATATAAGCTAAAACTCTCCCGATCTGTGGTTGTCTGCACAACAAATGATTAAATTTTTTGGCTGTGGTTTAGATAATTAATTTAGGGAATGGACTGTACAGATTCCAGATAGCTTTCTGAAACCCAGACTGTGATTAAAATTTGTCATTCCATTGGCAACAACGCCCTGATATCACTCATAACTTGTAATGTTTACTTTAAAACATGGTCTTATTCCAAGAGGAACGACTTCCATGTGGCTTCCATGTATCGAAGTGTGAATATGCTCCATTTAATTTTTCAGACTACATACTGTAAACAGTTGTCAAATACTTTGTGTAAAAGCATTCATTTATTTTGGCTCCGAGGGAAAAACGGATCATTTAATCAACAAGCTCAACATGAGAAATTCCTAATCAGACGGTATAAACACACTGAAACCATGACTGCAGTTTTTCCTGATAAATAAAAGAGGAGATCAATAATAAACAGAGTTGTGTGTGCCTTTGCAGCAAAGTCTTCTCTACATTCACCTTCATCTGATCAAACAGGGCTGTTTGTGTTGACACAAACTGAATAATAGAGCAGAACGAGATATGCTCGGGCATTCGATATACCACCAGAAATCAAACACTGCCTAAAATACTACAAGCTGCACTGCAGTACATAAGCTGATCTACTTCGTTCGTTTTGTGTGCACACCTTTGGGGCAAACCGAGAGGACAAGCGGTGCTGTAAAGTTGTGTATAAATCATGAGAGAGGGAAGGCTTCTGAAGACGTCTGTTTTAGAAGTTTAAAGGGGTTTTGGGTGATGGACGTAATTGTTAGTGTTCCTCCGTGAGCTGCCTTGAGCTGTGCAAAGCATACATCTGCTGCTCGCAGAACAAGATAAATCTTGCAGACGGTTCTTAAAATAATTATGTCTTCTGAAGTCATTTGAGCAAGCATTGAGGAAAACAACCAGGAGGTTCGAATTTAACACGTGCAAGTGCAAAATTACAGTAAAAACTAAATAAGGATTATAAAAATCCTGCTGAGTACATTATGTCCCTGTTTGTCAGCAACTTTATTAGAAACAGAAACGTGGTTTTATTTCAGCTCATATTCCAGAGTCTGACTCTATGGAATTTTACATAAATAAATAAATAAAGAAGAAAAGTTCTGCCAACAGAAATGTATGTAGGTTGCATATTTAAAAAAATAATAAGTGCAAACTAAATAAATAATAAATAATAATTATTATTATTTATTGCAAACAACAACATGTATTTGTGATGTTTTTAATAAGTTTTATGAAAAATAAGAATATATATATATATATATATATATATATATATATAACCCACATTTTATGACCCAGTCATAAGGCTCCATTTATCAAAATTAAGATTTATACATAATGTGAAATAGAAATAAATAAATATCTTACATTTCTTTAAGGAACATGATCTTTACTTAATATGGCTTAATACTTAATTATGGCTACTGCTACAAATATGCCTCATTTATGATCTTTTTTTTTCATCTTCTTCACACACACACACACACACACACACATATATATATATTATATATATAAACACACACATACATACAGGTAAAAGGTAAGTTGTTTGGCTGGTGGTCAACTTCCTTGCCATTAGCAAAGTATTAATTTTGTCTTCTAAAGGTAGAGTTTACAGAGCAGAGAAACACTAAGCCTCTGCATTTGCTTTTTCTGTTTGTAATGACATTGAGTGTTTTAAAATCATAGTAATATAAAGTCAGATGTACAGACCCTCAAACAAGAAAATAAACTGGGAACATTGGTTATTATGTATAACTGTCCACCTCTAAGTGTTCATCTGAGACTCTTTATTCCAAATGACGGATGTTTTGTGTAATCAGTCAGCACAGTAAGTTATTGAGTTCAGATGAGCTATCTCTAAATGAATGCTCACCTTTATTGTGGGCCTCCAACTGGGAGAGAGAATTGACGGCCACTTTGCACAGTGAGCAGTACAGCAGCTTCTTGGCTTTGTCCTCTTCGGTCTCAGGGTTGCTGGAAGGGACTGATGGTGCCCCAGGGGCCCCAGTGCCAGCCTGCTCTGGGTTAGAAGAGCCACAGCCGGGAGATGAGGAGGTGGATGGAGGTGGTTGAGCGGTAGTGGGGGTGGGCAGAAGAGGACAGGCGGAAGGACCGGGGGATTCTGGGGTAGGGGGAGCAGAAATGGCCGATGACCCTGGGGCCACCACGGGTCCATTTAACTGTGGTGCTGGCCGCGTCTCATCTGCAAAGCAAAGCAAACAACAAAACCATAGTTAAATGGAGTATTTAAGGAAGTTAATGGCCTCTGCTGTTTAATTTGTGAAAATAGCAAAGCTGCTGCGCAGGAATTCAAGAGCTTTCATGCCACAGAAATGTGTTTTCCTGTAAACCTCAAACCAGACGTACCTCAAATACCCGTCTTAAAGCGAGCAAGTCTAGCTTTTAAAGACCACATGGAAACAAGTTTGCAAAAAACCTAACTTCATAAAATAAAATTATGAACATACAGTACGTTTGTATTTTTTATGAGCCTTCACATATTGTTTAGTTTAACATGTCAAGTAAATTGGGAGATGCTAAATGATATATTACAACACAGTTTACAGCATTCAGGACTCCTCTTTGCTAATAACTTCTGTAGAAAGAGAAAATAAACAACATCCATAAAAAACTATAAACATTTTCAGCAGCCATTACTCCTGTCTTTAGTGTCACACGATTCTTCAAAAATCATTCTTATATGCTAATTTGCTGCTCAAGTAAAATGCTGTAAGCAGTCAGGCTGTTGGTTTGTTTTTAAGGATTTTTTGATGAAGGGAAAGTTAAACAGCATTTATTTGAATGTTTTTGTAGCAATATAACACATTTTTACTGTTTCTTAATGTTTTCTCTGAATAAAAGCATTAATTAAAAACATGTGTCAATAAAAATCAAACCAATGATCCAGGCACTTTACTTTACAACCCATTGCTTTACAGAGAAAAACATTCACATGTTTTGTCATCATTCACCCAAACTAAAAACCCTTTAAACTGAGCGGGGTGTTACACAGTTCCGGCTGTCATTTTCCGCCATTTAAAAAATGGGTTATCAACAAAAAAAACAAAAAACATCCAGCCTACAGATTATGGCTTTAGAAAGAACATGAAAAGTATCTCTTGGGGGGAAAAGTAAGCAGTGACTTCACCAATCAATTTCCTAACAAAGATTACAGTACGTATGGTTTTGTCATTTTAACAACATTTAACCACAACGTCTTACATAAATTCTTAGTCATTCCAATTCAGGGTCCCTCCCCTGAAGAATTTTATACTCCATGGCATTTAAAGTTCAACAGCCTCTGCCTGAATGGCAGGTGGATAAGAGCTGGTTAGAAACAACCAGATCCCTCTTTTGACAGGAAACAGTCCTCTCTCTGTACATTGGAAGTTTCCAGGCAGTTTTCTCAGTATCTTTCTCTGTTTGTGGAGCACATGAGAGTGTGCTCTATATTTCTTTTGGGCTTGAGCTCCTGTCAGAGCCTCATAAAGATCATCTGGATCAAAGCACGGCGCGATGACATACTGCTCTTTTGGAAGATACAGGATGTTACAGCAAACCCCGTGACCCTTTCCAAAAAAACACCAAATATAGGCCAGCATTTCATCCAAACGCTATTATAGCATTAGAATGGACGGAGCAAACTATGTGGCTTGTACTCGGTGCAGGTTTGGTTTTTGAATAGCCTGAACTTTTTACTCTGAGCTAATATTCCCAGGGCTCTTTTCCACAACACACCCTATTCCCTTTCAGGCCCCCACCCTCTAACAAACACACACTCTCACACTATGCATGTGTAGAGAAAAAATGTGGGTTTGGCCATGTGCATGTGGTTTGTGTTAGCAGACCGTAGTTCGGGGGTGGAGGAGAGTGTGTAATGGGGGATTTCAAAATCCTCCAACCTCTGGATAGTTGCCATCCACCACCATCATTGACATGCCCTCCATGTTTGCTGCAAAGTGTGCCTGTCTGCCCTCCATTTATTCTTGCTCTGCATATTTGAAAGTGCGGTTACACAACGCGCACTCTCAGAGGACTCATATTTAATGCTTAAATTAACACACGCCTTCCTTCAACTGCTGAAGGAGTCAGCTGCTGTAAACACTAGCTAGTAATGATGTAAATATTTTCAAGAAGGTTCAGAGGTCCAAAAGAACCCCCAAATATTATGCCTCTATTTTGCGTTAAAAGTGCAACGGTTGCAAACCAACAGCGGGCATAGAATTATGGACATCACTTGGTATCTTTCCAATTATAATTGAGAGCTATAAATTCTAACATCTTTTAATTTTTAAAAAACAACAATTTTTTAATTTAAGTCAACTTAAAATAATCTACACATAAGCCCTTAACACTAATTATAATTACAATTATATTTACCTGTGCCCTTTAGAAAGTAGGAAATATACAGAAACTAAATAAAGTTATCAAACAATAAATTCAGAATTAAATATAGATGAATCTTTAAAGCTACAGCAACTGGGTTATTAGATTATTTGGCTGCTAGTACTTAAAGAGCTGCTGCTGTTGAACTTGATGCAATCTGACATGCATGATCGTAGTTTCATTCACACTTTAATATGAAATGATGTAACTGTAACGAATACAACGAGTGCAAAAAGCAAATGGGAGATAAAGAGCATACAAGAGAAACCTCGGCAAACAAATGATACTGTATAATGAAATATAAATTCTAGTGGGCTGTCACTTAATTTTAACACACAAAAGGATACTCTATGTTAGTTTCATCAAGTGTTGGGACTAAATCGGCCATGACAGAAAGCATAAATGATGCCTGTGCTTTCAGTAGAATTATGATAGCTTAGTTACAGACTCCACATACAGAACCTGAACCCATGAGAACAATCTCTCAGTTTCCAGACAGTAAACTAAAGCTGTTATTAATGCTGCTCCGGTTTCACAGCCGCTGACAACTGTAGCGGAGAAGATGGTGTGTGACGTGGTGAAGCAGGGGTCTGGTTGTGACCTAGGCAGGTGGATCAGATGTTCTAGAGGTCAGGTAGAAAAGGTTGGCCTTTATCCTACGTCAACCCTGCCCATCATTAATGATTAATGAACCCTGAAACAAGACGCCCCAATGAGCTTTGGGACTTATTAATTATGGAGTCGTATGCATTCATTTCCCTCACTCAGATCGCTGATTCCCAGAAGCATCTTCCATCTATTACAGCAGGCCTGTTTACCACAGATCCTCGTCGAGTCTGCATGTTAGAGAAGTGATTCTGCCACTGTAGCGCAATAGAACAGAGCTGTCGGAGATGGGGAAAGATCTAGCTGGAAATTTAATGGCACTTCAAGCTTATGCTGTGAAATATGGAAGCCCAGACGAGTGTCGTGCAGCCTTCTGTGTCTATACAATCTCCAGATGTGGAGTGACGACTGTTGGAGATGTATGGCTTCATTAAACAGAGTGACTGTGTAGATCTTGGGGACAAACAGAGTGTTAAAACGGTTCAATGCCAAACCTCCCGCGCATCCTGCCAAGTCTCCGTGTTATTATGGGCCCTGTTAGCCACATTCGAACCCTACAACAAATCCTCACTGGGATAAAAGCGTTTCTATAACAGGGAATGTAAAATGCAGTTAAATATAAAGAATAAGCAAACTTCATAATTAGACGAAGCACAAATTAAATTCTAAGAATGTATTTAAGAATAAACTATGTATATTGTTTGGGTTTTTAGCTTGAATTTCAGCTGAAAGGGAAGTTCAGCAAGTCTGTATTTGATCATAAATACAGAAATAGTGTTGCAATTTAAAAGAAAGGTTTTCTATTTTAATATGTTAAAAAATGTCATTAATTCCTGTGATGACAAAGCCTAATTTTCAGCAGCCATTACTCCAATTTGTGTCTGTTTTTTTCTCTTCAATAGAATAAAACTTAAAAAAAAAAAAAACATTTTAAATAGAATATTTTGTAACATTTGAACAGCAGTGTTTACATATTTTTGGTGGTATAATATCACTTTAAATTATCACTGGTTTAGAATATAGTCAAGCATTCAGCAACTGAAACTCTATAGCCACTGTACAGGTGACTCCACAGGCCAGAGTATTGTCTTTCTACCTCTGAAAAGATGCTGGCTCTAGTGATGCATGAAACACAATCATCAATAAATTACATCTCCAGCAGCTGAGGTCCAACACAGCCTAGTGTTTCTCATGAAGCGTGGGAATTCTCCTCTTGAGCTTTCACATAAAAATATACACACACAGAGCAGCCAGCAAGATGTGTAGACAAGTGAGATAAAGTGATTAGGCCCAAGCACCGAGCCCTGGTGCATCCCCAATCTAGACACATGCTTTAAAACTGCAGTGGAAGTAGAAACAAGATGAAGGGAAACACTCAGTGAGCTATAAAGTTTTTCAAAATGACTTTACACTATACAGTCTCACCCAGACACGCACACATACTTTTACACACACTGGGATTGCAATGTCCAGATGGAACTGCAGCTGTCAGGACTCTAGGGGTTGGCAACCCAATGAAGGCTCTGTTGTGAAACTAGTATTATGGGAAGGCAGCAAAACAAAGCAGTTGTCGGGACATACAAACAAGCGAACCACCAGCCCAATAGGGGTCGGGGTCACGGGAGTAAGCTTTGAATGGAAAACGGCATTCTTTCATATGTATCTGGTTTCACATTTAGATCATGGCCGGTTTGTTTTGGCTCTCTCCCGCTGGAATTCTTTCTAGGCCTAAGGACTATAGACAGTTTTCTCTGGACAGGCAAATCCCTCAGTGAGAGGCACGAATGTACTGTCCTCCTCCATCCTCAGTACAAGAGATGATAAGCAGGAAGGGGATGTGGAAAATAAGACAGCCATTCTGTATATGATGCTGGAATTGAAATTCATTAAATGTCTTAATATGTCATGATTCAACATCTGCCATTATTTTTACAATTCTATTCTATTCCATTTTAATTTAATTTATCATGGTTTCAACCCAAATTATTAAGCATTACAGTTTTCAACATTGATAATAACAAGAGGAAATGTTTTAGTGTATTAGAATGATTTCAGAAGGGTCATACAGTATGACACTGAAGAATGGTGTAATGCTGCTAAAAATTTGCCATCACAGGGAAAAATACGTTTTACAATACTGTATATTCCAATTATAAATAGTTATTTCGATTTTTTATATTTCTGTTTTTACTGTATTTCTTAAATTAAATACATAGTCTTGATGAGCAAAAGACTTTCTTACTGACCGAATGTTAGTATATTTGGATTAAAAAAAATAATACAATGGTTTTAATATTGTGTATTTCATCTTATATTTTCAGGCTGAGAATTGTACAAGGAGTTACAAAGTGTTTTGTTCACAGTGTAAAGTGTACAAAGAGTATTGAAACAAAATGTCTTAAATTACCACAGACTCGCATAAATATTCATCACACACTCATGAGACAAACAAAGCTCATGAAATATCTTAAAATGCCACTCACAGACCATGAAACTGTGACTAGAGTAACAATAAACTAACTGATCATTTTGAGTAGAGAAACAAACACATACTGGTGTTATAAAACATTACAACACATTACAACAAAATCAACATCATCTCTGCATCTAGGTAACCAGATGTGTGTGTGTGTGTGTGTGTGTGGAATGTTAAATAAGAGTTCAAACTTGCAATAGGCATTGAATCCTTGATCCTTCTGGGGCCTTTGAAATAGATTTCTTTTGGCATTCATGAATGTAGTTTAAAAACCCAAATTCAAACACTTGTTTTAAAGCTTCTCATAAAACATTTACCACTGGAGCATGAAAAGAGCAGGGTGCACAGACGTAAAGACGACAGGAAAAGAAGACCGGCAAATAACAGGCACAAGAGGGAGTTTCTCACCCTCTGGCAGTTTATAAACTCTGTGCCCCCATTTCATCTCTCCATCATTATGATCTGCCAATGTTTAATCACTTCTCATTAAAGCAAGATCAACTGTGATGTTTCCCTTCTGCCCTCTTAGCTAATCCTCAGACCTCTCAACTTTTTTTATATCTGCGTTCTTTGTCTCAGCAGCTCTCACTCACTGCTCATCCTCTGCTCCAGCTCAGCCCTCCTTATCCTGAAGTTTATTCTGATACAAAGACAAATGGGCTTCTAATACCCAATAGTCCTGCACACACAGCTCTATAAACACATCAGCAAGGCCTTCCTAATAAAGCGGTGACGGTCAAAGTCACACCACTCTAGTAAAATTAGGCCCTAAATGAGGTGGTCCATGTTTGAGACCTTCATCCAGACTTCCCCAAGAAACAAGGAATCCACCATAGATTGGCTATTTTAAATCTTGCCCTGGGACAGAGGGATGTTGTTTTTGTCTCTTTCTGTTATTGTACATTTGGGGCTATAATTGCTCTTTGACAGACCCCAGACCTTCAGTGTTGGGAATGTTCAATTGGCTGCTTCCTAAAGACTGAGGTCGGACCACACACTTGGAGAAGAATAAATATTTGTGGCGTCTTTTTGTCTCAAAGGGTGAGTTAAGTGTCCTAGCTTTCCAGTCTTTGAGAGCTTTGAAGCAGAATAGGCTCCCTTAGGACTGAAAGCTTTGTATTCTCCAGTCTTTTCTGTGAAAACACATTTTATTGCCAAGTGTTCTGTGTATGTTTAGCAGAGACGAGCATGTTTACCTGTTTTGCTAGGGTCAGTATCTGAGATGGCCGGTAAGGGTCCCGTTGGTGAGGGGGATGAGACAGGCCCGGGTGGAGGTTTGTCACTCTCTTGTGGACGGCTCTTGGAGGTCTCAATGCCTTTGACTCTCCTAGCATGACGGTTCCCCTTGTAGTGGGCTTCTGCCTGACTCTGAAACAAACACAGAAAATGCTGCTTAAACATTCTGTAAATGCAACTTTTAAAATCCACAAGAAGCTGCAGAGTTTTTAAAGCTCAGGACACAGGCCATATTTGACATCTGCTGCTGGATGTCCTGTCTAGCATGCATAAAATGGGCTTATGCCTACATGCTTGTCGCTGGACGCTGATGCCACATGGAATCCATTTCCTGTGACTGTGACAGTTTATGTGTCTACTTTTAGATGCGTCTAATAAAGTAAAGTCCTCAAAACAACAAACTTGTTGAAACCATTTGAAACCATTTGAAATAAAATATAACAATTAAAAAAAAAATAATAATGTTATTTAGAGTATTTGTATATTTTAATACAAGTTTATTGTAATAATAATAATAATAATAAATGTATAATAAAAATAAATATAACATTTAAACATATTAACATTTTAAAAAATACGTATTCTGGCTATATATAATTAAAAACATAAGAATTATTATTATTATTAATTAACTATTTATAATTTAAAGCTATTATAATGATATTATTATTATTATATTATTTTAAAACAATATTTAACAAATACAATAAAAATATAATTTAATTACATTTTTAAATAAATGATTTATTGCTTTAAACATTTATATTAATAAAAAAGCTGTTCAAATTTTAAAACATTAAAATTTCTTAACCTTATAACAAGATGTTATAAATTTAATAAAATAATATTTATTTAAGTATTTAAACCATTACACATGACAAAAATATGTATTCTGATTTAATAGAATTTAAAAATTATAATAGTAAAAAGAATATCAAATAATAATAATCATACATGTACATAGTAGATGTACATCAATTATATCAACTTAAATTGTTATCATGTTATTTCAATATTATTTGAATACACATTATGATTATTATTGTTAGTGTTATACTTTAATTATATAACTCTAATGCTAATCATAATAATATTTTATCAAAATATATTTTTTTGTTGGCGTATGTTGCGTTACATACTGTTCACATGTGGTTCGATGAGACAGAGGCAATCTGTGTCCTAATTCATCCTTGGAAAAGTTCTCTGTTTTGCCTGTTTTTCCATCGCTTTATTTTAAAATTAGTTATATCATTAGATATGACAATGAATATGATGTCTGCTTCTAATATTTTACTATTAACATTGTGTTTGAATGAGTCAGGATGAAGTGAAGCAACTGTTAAACGAGAGGATATATTTAGCCGTCTCAGCACTCAGTGCATAAACAGTACAAAACCAAAGGAAACTCAAAACACTTGACCACTGTGAAAGCTCTAATCTACATAAACAATTCCACATCTCTGATGTGGCACAATCTGTCCGCTCATCGATCACGCTGGCTTGACCTCTAGCAGAAACACATTAGGAGATATTTCCAGAATCACTGACACAGGAGCTGTCGCCTGAAGTCTACATCCTCGTTACAGGGGAGCGGAGCCGGCACACAGCACAACGCGTATCTGACGTGCCTCCCAGCAGCACGCTTCAAACAGATTACCTAGCAGCGGCCTCCCAAAACAGCGATGGCTTCAGAATGCATCCCATCAAGACAAACATGATGATTATTAAGTGGCAGGATTATCTGTTGTGTGAAACCGAGAATGAGTTGACAACAGTTGCTGCAGACACTGGGAGCAGGACCAAGAGACTCATACCAGGGTGTCATCCAAGGCTCAGACGTTCGCAACATTAGAAGAGGCGTGGAACCCCCCGCAGAGACTCATGGGAACAGAAGAGATTAAGACAACTAGGATAGGCCCTCAGAGGCAGTTAGGGTACACTTGCAGTGAGGGAATGGCATTAGGTTGGCCGTTCCTGTCTGTTGTGGCAGGTTGTGGGCTGTAATTGGTGATGACAGAGCCTTATATAGCTGGTGGTCTGTAATCGAAGCCTTCAGGGGTTTGAAAAGGGCTGCCTGTCTAAAGCACACAGGAAACTGAGGAGGATGTGGGAAAGAGGCACTAAAAGAGCACAGATCTCTGGGATTAAGGAGAAGATAGCCATGTGGCTCTGGCAGGAACCAAAAGAAAGCTCAGTGGATATGGGGCTAAAGCATAGGTGCAGACAGAGATCACACAGACAAAAAATGAATGTAAAGCTATCTATATCAGTTAAGGAATGTAAAACTAATCAGACTTACAATAAAGTGGACAAAAAAAGGAAGAAAAAAAATCCACTTCCACATCCAAGAACAAATGAGAAACACAGTTCAAAAACTGACTCAGTCTAGGGCCGTAATCACAACCATGAGTTATATTTTTTTAACAGTCTGTGACCGAGAATGAGAATCGTGAGGAATTTAACTCTTTGGGTTCTGGTTTCAATTAAATTAACTAATCAGATATATTGCTATATGTACGGTATGTTACACATAATAGATTACTACATGAACAATACATCTGGTAACATTTAAAGGGTTAGTTCACCCCAAAATTACATTTCTGTCATTAATTACTCACCCTTATGTCGTTCCAAACCCATAAGACCATAAAATTCATATATCAGAGAGCCATCTGACCCTCCATAGACAGCAACACAATTGAAATGATCCCAGATCCAGAAACGTGTAAAACACTGGTAAAAAAAATCCAGGTGACATCAGTGGATCGTGCTTTCACCCGGATGTATACAAGGCTGATTGCGTCAAATATGTTGAAGCATGTGTATATAAGAATTAGGACTTATAATTTAAGTCATGGGAGAAGACTAAATTTTTGTTATTTTTGTTTTTATTTGTGTAGAAAAGTATTCTCATAGCATCGCAAAAGAGAGGTTGATCCACTGATGTCACACGGACTGTTGGGATCATTTCAGTTGTGTTGCTGTCTATGGAGGGTCAGATCTGATATCATCAATAATATTTTAATTTGTGTTCCGCAGATGAGTTTATGGGTTCGGAACGAGTAGTAACAAAACTCACTGAATTTGCTAAAACTCTGCAGGTTTTTGATTCACTATGATTTGAAATACAGCTTATACTAGTTATTTATTTGGGAATCGGTCTATATTGGCTATTTTCATTTTCTAAAAAGCACAGGCTCATAATCCACATCATTTAAGGACTCTCACTGGTTTCACAGCATACTGTAGAAAGAGAAGGTTCATAGGAGTTACTGAGTGATCAGATTACACTGTTCATGCAGTAAATTCATTCTGTAAATTCAGCAATGCTGCTGTGGCAGAACAGTTCAGAGTATTTTAGTACAGTGGTGCTTCGACGCTGGTAAAACAATTCATGCTAGAGAACTGTCCGTGGAATTGGGTGTCCTTTGTTTCCAGTAAAAGGTTTGTGACAGCCTGTCTGATAAAATGACACCATCGTGTAGCCAAACTGTTTTGGCCAGTTCTTAACTCTAATTCAATAAGATAAACCAACCCCTTTTAGCAATACAAACCCAATTTCCACTTTTTAACTCTTTGAAACAACATCCGTTCATTGAAATTCTCAGTGAATGCTTTCTTAATGAAATGACGTACAAGAGAAGGGCATACATGTGTGAAGAATACCTCAGCCATTAGATATGAATACAAATCAAGTACCAAGCCAAATCCATGATGTGCCAATGAGAATGAAGTGCTCTTACGAACGCAGCGCTATCTATAGAATAAGGAAATGAGGAAAGTTCTCATCCAGATGGCACAGGGTTGACAGATGAGTTGGTTTTGAGATCACAATAAAGTGATGGAAAAACAGGCAGCTCAAAGAACTTTTCCGAAGACAAAGTAGGACACAGATTGCCTCATCGAACCACGTGAACAGTATGTAACGCGACATACGCCAACAAAAATACAATTCCAACAACAAAATAGGAAAGGGCTGCAAAAGGAGGATTGACAGCAGTGGCTATTCCCGAAGCTCAACGCACACATGGAAGGTTAATTTGCCCTAGTGATGGAAAAGCAGTTTGGAGAATGACGGAAATTGTGCGACAGCGACGGACCACTGCAGCTCCGGCAGGGGGAGGGATGAGCAGTCAACCCTGTCCTGCAGCAGCAGTGACACAATATGGTGACATCACTTCTGCAGCGCGGCAAGGTTATACCTCCATCTTGCGCTAGAGTGAAAGGGACAGAGGGACACTGGCAGCACAACACAACTCTGAGCCCGTAGTTTGATGAACGCATCAGATAACACACGCTGCCAGCCAATAGTCTGCTTTTTCACACTACAAATGTCCTCAGTTATCGGCACCGGGGGTAAGGAATCTATGAATCCATAATGGAGCGTGAAATGATGATGGGAAGGAGGCGAGGGAATAGATGTTTTCCAGGAACAAAAGCATTGCTTTATTCAGCATATAGTAGAGGAACAAAATATAGACTCATTGCTCTGTGTAACCATTTAATGAAAGATGGCATTGTATAATTTAATCTCTAAACGTAGCTGAATCGTTTCCAGTGCAACAATGCATGAAAGACGCAGCACAATGTCTTATACAACATCAGAACTCAATTCTTTGATGTTTTTTCTTTGATCTCTCAGTCTTTCGCTCGCTGCTGATTGGACGATGTGAACATTTGATGCCTACCAACTTTAAAAGTAAACAAGAGCGAAAATTGTTGTATGTGTGTGTTGTATGTGGCACTCTTCACAGATACAGTACATAGAAAAATAAATAAATAAATTAAAATAGATTTTTTTATGTTGTGAGAACTATTTAAATATATATATATATATATATATATAAAATTGTGATTAGTCACGTCTAAACGCCACGTCACGTTTTGTGTACATAATATATGTACAGTATGTGAACTGTGTATATTATGTATATACAAACATGTATATATGTCAAAATATAATACCTATAATATATTTTTACTTATTATATAAGTTAAATGAAAATAAATATAGACAACTACATGTGAATATTTTCAAAATATGTACTATATGTGTGCATAATAAATATACACAGTGCACATATATTATTCAAACAAAGCCCTGATTTTTTTATGCAATTAATCGTGACTAATCTTTTGACAGCACTAATATATATATATATATATATACACACACACACAATGTAATTGAGTTTTATTGACAGGCGATGTGACCAATCATAATGCTAAATCTGACATTTTTGTCTGACAAACAAACAAACCAGACAGGACATTAATGTCTGTGCACTTGAACATAAAAAAGATGTGTATTTATGTCATCTGTTTAGTTATGCATTTATTGAATGAGCACTGTGCTACATCTAAACTGACTGCACTGTATTTATGTATAATCATTTTCTATTTTTAACTGTTTTATTGTCATTTTAAGTATTTTATTTAAATTAAAAATTAAAATTCTTTGTGTTAGTGCTGTAATTATTTTTTTTATTGCATTTCGTGATTATTTTTATTTCCTTGTATGTAAGTACTTTGTGTATGAAATGTGCTATATAAATAAACTTGCCTTGTCTTGCCTTTCTGTGGTAGAAACAAAATACCTTCTCATGTTGATTCATGTTTATTTCATGCTATAATTAGTGAAGATGAAGAGATGATCAGTTCTTGTGCTGTGTGAACTGAGACGCTACAGTGATCTGTCATAACACATTAAAGAGCCACAAAATGGTATTTATTGTTCCAATTTCTTAAAAAATTTAAAGCTGCTGAGACTTTGTCTCACACCAAATGTAACCTTCTCTGTCTTGTCTGTCAACATGTTGTCAGTGTCTTTATGCTCTTTGATGCATTTTTCACTGCATGACAACGTGATACGTAGTGTGAGAGCGACATGGTTTGTCAGACACAGCAACAGTAATGAAATGGGGCGAGACTTCGCGAGGAGTCAGTTATGATGCCATGAGATGAATGGGTTTTAAATGGGCATTTAAAGCAACAGTTTACCCAAAATATTGCAATTTTGTCACCAATCGCAAGTTGTTTCAAACCTGCATAACTTTCTTTCTTCTGTCAAAAAAAAACAGAAAATAATTTGAGAAATGTCTATATATTTTGTTTTTGTTCATACAATGGATATGAATGGTAACTATAACAGTTTGGTTATCAGCATTCTTCGAAATAGCATTTTGTATTTTTCGAAAAAGAAACAAACAAATAAATAAAGAGATATTCCCCCTTTCGTGGTGGCAAGCAGGGAGACATTGTAAAATCGAGTGTTGAAAGAATATATATAACTTTTACAAACCAGGACAGCTGCAGGTGTCAGAGATGTCCAATCAGCAGTCAAGCGCTTAAGTTTTATTGAACAACTTGCATTATTATTTACAAGCACGCTTGTATATGTGTCAAACTCGTCTGACTTAAGGGTCATGAACTGGGTTGTAAACTAAAGGCATCTTTGGATGGCACTTTGGGATGTGAAATTTATAGCTGAACTAACAACCGTCTAGGATATTTACTGAACCTACCGAAACAAAGCAACATTAGATGACTGTAGTACAAAACTTCAATCTAATCTTCACCTCCCTTGAACTAACCACAACTTTTAAATTGCTGAGTTGTCTCAAAATCCCTCCCTGTAAATCATTAAAAGCGAGCTGGGCCAGCAGCTAATTTCACAGGTCACTACAAGCAAGCTTGGCCTCTCCATCTTCTCCCTGTCTTTCATTGTCTGTGGCTGTAGTTTAAAGAAGGCCATACATCTGCTCGACTGAAGGGCCGAGATTACAGGCTCACACCAAGAAAGCAACTTTCTGGCCATGATTATAGTTCTCGTCCGTAAAAATAGCATAGGCTAGTGGGGCACTCCCAGGTCCTGCTCGGTTACTAATCTCACACATGTCACAATGTCTGCCACAGCTGCAACCGAATTCAGCCCAGAATATTTCAGGCAAAAATTTCTCCCCCAACAACCGTAGCAGCAATTTGGTGCATAAACAACTAACATAATTGCTTTCATTGATGCATGAGGAATATTGGGACGTCAAAATGTGCGATACGGATCTTGCAATAACTGACTGTGGCAAGTCTGAAATGGAAAAGTTGGAAGTTGTTTTCGAAGAAAGTTCTTGTGGAAATAACATCTTAATTACAACTTAATGTTGAGAGAGATTTTCTTAAAACTCATTTTAATCGTCAAAAGAAAGAAAAAACAACACTTCATGCTGTAAGCTTCCGCTCTGACACGCTTTGCGGATACAGTACTTCAAAGAGGATTTGCCGTTGGCTATTTCCGGACTAGAAAGCAGAGTGTGCAAAATATCTCGGCAGTAAAAACATAATGCTCATATTACATAGAAAACTCACTCGAAGAACGCTATATACCATTTCATGTCTTCAATAAAATAAGCCATTTGAGGAAGACACCAAACATGCTTCAAGTCAAACGGTCCAGTATCGGATATCTTACCTCCGAGTTGAACCGGATCTGGCAGACGTTACAGGAAATGATTGGCCGCTTGGTCTTCACCAGTGGGACACCAAAGGTGTGGTTGATCACTGCCTTCTGAACAGGATCCATCTGTATACAGAACAGCAGAAAGAGAAAGAGGGAAAGCGAAAAGAGAAAGGATGTGTGAAACTAAACTCTGGTCCGACTCCCATTAGACAGACAAGGTTGTTAATCATGTTGATGGAAAGGTCTAGGTGGCAGTACAGTGGCAGCAGAACATGGATAAGGGCGGCCATATGGTGCAAAGAGTCAGGACACCTGTGAGATCAAGTCAGGGTGAGCAGAGAATCTCCTGCACAAATGTCCAGCCCTGTATTCAGTTACAAAATATCAATGGCTTAGCTAATAAATGAAGACAACTTAATTACTCACTTACCTTTTAGGAACTAAATCATTTTTAAACAAGCATGTATACCTCATAATAAACCATTCTGTAATCAAATCTACAGGATTATATAAAAGCATTCAATTATAATATTATAAGTTAATTAAACATATTTAAATAATTGTTTAAACCGCACATGCATTACATTTATGCACATAACACATACATTTATGTTTTATATATTTATGTTAATATATATATATATATATATATATATATATATATATATATAAATGTTAGCTCAGGTCTACAAATCAACATTTTTTATCCTTTTGATCTTTCATTCAAAAAATTCACAAGATTCTAACCTATCATTGAAGTAAAACAATTAAAATAGGGAGAAAAACTCATGATGAAATGAATGTTAGCCACAATTATTGGAACCCAATTATTGCAACATTCTTTACCCAAGATAACAGCTCTGAGTTTTGTCCTGTAATGCCTGAAGAGTTTGGAGAACACATTAAAAGAGAAAAGAGACCATTCCTTCATCTAGAATCACTCCAGACCCTTTACATTACCAGCTCCATGTTGGTTCTCCTCTTTAGTTCACCTCACTCAGAGTTCAGGGTTCATAAAAATTCTAGGGGCGCCAATAATTCTGGTCAACAAGTATTGGAGAAAAACATTTATTTTCTCCCCATTTTAATTGTTTTATTTCACTGATTAGAATTTTGTAGATTGTTTTGAAAGAAAGATCAAAAGGAAAAACAATGTGGATTTATATTCACAGCCACCTTTGCTCCGATTTACCAATGGTGCCAATATTAGTGGAGGGCACTGTATATATGGATACATATATATGGATATATACATTTTATATAATAATAAATAACTATAGTTAAAATCTAATTAAATATATCCCAAATATTAAAAATGTACTGTATTAGTAATACTATAATATGTCCCTTATACAGGTCTCTGTTATTTAATGCATAACTATGATTGAGTAACAATGAGCAAAACATTTGTTATAGGCTAGCATTGTAATATTAGATTGTAAATATTAGCCTAGGTCTATTAAATGGAAACAACTTGATTTTAATCATTTATATTTGTTCAATTGTTTTTTATAACATTCTATTAAAATAATGTTTATCTTTATATATTAAATTAACATTATGTAATATATTTCATTTAAACAACTGTTTACACAGTTATGTACATACATATGACACACAAATACACACACACATTACTCTTTAAATCGTTTCTGATAGATCAGTTTCCACCATGTAAGAGGTCAGATTTTAAAATAAATTGAACCAGTTATCCTAAGCACTGCAACCAATAGCGCCAATGTCTAAGCCTCTGTTTATGACCAGCTTAATGCACAAAGCCTGATGGTTGCAGTCCAGAAATCTTTTGGCCTTGTGGTCTGCATTCAATGCTTTATTGTCATTATCATTTGGAGCATTATTATTTAACTGATTTTTAATTTAATTTAAACATTGTGACTTTACATCTGATGTAGTTAATCTTTACTGCATTTTACAACAAATGTACAACAAACTCATCAACACTGTCTTTCTGGAAAACTATTCTTTTATTTTTCACTCTTTTTTTTTATTTTTATTTTTTGACTAAGGAAGTGGAAAATGATACAGATACATATAGTTACAGAAAGAAAAAGTTTAACCTTTCAAAAACATCTATAATGGTTGTTCTTTTAACTTTGCAGGAACTTTGAGTTTGGAACATCTTCTCTTGGCTGGGAAACACAGGGAGAGGCTGAAATGAATATTCTCTTAGTCAAACAAAAACATTTTGAAAATCTGCAAACGGATCGTATCCAAGCAACCCCCACTTCTAGAAGCAAACACACACAGAACAGAGATGTGGTTCAGGGTGACAGCACACACCATTTGTGGGTTAGCAGGCCTTGCACCGGACTTCCTCCGATTTTTGCCTCTTATCTCTTTTGGCACAGGCTTGAAAACTTGTTTCTGTGTCGCTGTACCCATGGAGGGCCCTGATGCCTGATGCATGTGCAAAGTCCACACTACATCAGTCAGACAGGCACTGGATTAGCCACAATGATGTTGTTCTATGGCTTTGCCTTCATGAATCTCCAGAGGATTAAGTGAAGCTGGCAGTTAGCTGGGTAATCAGAACACCTCCAGCTAGAACACATCAATAGATACAACTGTCAGTACTAACAGCCTTGGCGAGGAAACGGACGAGGGAGGGGCTCCCACAGTCTCCACGGGAAAAAATCAAAGGCCTCTCATAAGAAAAAGATTACTTTTAAAGGCTCATGTCTTTTTTAAAGTCTACTGGCTGCATTTCAACATAAAACACCCTTCTAATCAAGATTTAATAACATACAGAAGTTAACATGTATCTATAGACCAAAATCCTGGGTGTTGGTCCATCATGAAGTAAAAATAGCTCTGCATTGAAGTGGTCTTCTGCTGGTGGTGATTTACTCCTCCGACTTTCCCGGAAAAGAGAGGCATCTTGGCTCATGATTGCATATTACAGTATGTTTTTATACAGCTTATGAGGATGCTTCCAGAATCCAACTAAACAAACCACCAACCAAGCCACAGCTGAAAGATGCTTGAAAGGCATAGCTCACCCGAAAATGTGTATTCTGTTTACCCTCATGTCATTTTAAACCTATACACGACTTTCTTTCTTCTGCAGAACAAAATATATTCTGAAGGACATTCAATATAAGTCTGTTGGGTCTGAAACAACACTCGACATGCCTTGTATGGAAACTCTGGAGATCTGTTTAAAGGCCAATATGTGAAAGATTGATGGTTTTATCTTCTAGTTTTGCTAGGTACTTTATAGCCTCTTAAACATTGCTGTTATGGTATTGGCAAACCCTACTTCTATACTAATTATCAAAGTGAGCAATTAACAGCACATGTTACATCTATCCATTTGGCAAGCACAGTGTCTGTCAAATGACCTCCTGATGCTCCCTCTGGAAACCCACATCCCTCAAAAATAAGATTCTTCTCTTTATAAAAGCACAGACCTTTTAATGACCCCTTAAAGAGATAGCTTATGGAAAAATTTTAATTCAGCCATCATTTACTCAGGCTTATATATTATTTCAAACTTTTATGACTTACTTTCTTCTGTGGAACATTCTATCAAGTAGTTATGATTATTCTATACACTAAATAAGTATGTGGAGTCCAGTTTCATTTAGGACCCCATTACCTTTCACTGTGAACTGAAGAGGCAGTACCTATTCACCAGGTACGCATTTGTCCATATCAGTACCTTAAAGGTACATATTAGTACCTAAAGGGTGAACATTAGTATCTAAAAGGCACAAAATGTACACTTTGAAAAGGTAATGCCACAGTACAGCTTTTGTGCCTTTTATCTGAAAGTGTATGGACAAAAACACATCCTATCGTATCATAATGTAATTTGTATTTCACAAGAGTCTCCCTTTACACTTTCAATACAAGATCCCATGTCAGCTCATACAAACCATGGAGTGTCTCAGCCTGTCCAACCCCACAAACCCAAAATGCACTGCTTCCAAACACAGAAGAAGGTGCAACGCCAGATAAACCATCCCACAAAGCTAACAAACGCTGTCCAGCTCTTTACGCAGAGAAAAGTATTCCGCTTTGTTTCGTCTCTGTCTGAGCTATAGCCGGAGGGCACTCACCTTCTTATCCTCAGAAGCGTTTGGATCTTGCAGCTGCATTGGATCCTCGGTGAGGGAGCTTGTGGTTGTGTGTGGGAGGGTGTGTGTGTGTGTGAGAGAGAGTGTCACTCATCCAGAAGGGATCCTAGCTGTCCCACCACACCACCTGATTCCCCCACATTCACACGCTTCTGTGCCCCCTCCTGGGGACGCCAGCGAGCGGTTCTTGCGTTTGCAGGTCCACAATATGATTAATTGTTGTTTCTCTTCCTAGTTTTGCTGCTTCTTTTCCAAAGTCGCTCGTCACTCTTGCCGTTATGGTTTGGTTTCTCATTCTCCGTTGCTTAATCTCATCCACGTTCCTTCAATTCCTCCCTCCATCCTTCCTGACACTTCACGGCAAGCCAAGACTACGTTCCTGGTTGGATGCTCTCTCTTCATTTTCCTCTGCCTATTACTTGCTTTTCTTTCCTTTCCTTTCCGTTTTTTTTGTACTCTGTCGTCCTTTCCTCTGCTCTCTTTCAGTGATCTCCTTCCTCTTTCTGTTCTACATGCTCACTCGCTGACTGCTCATTTTGCCCAGATGCACTAAGAATGTCATGCACTCCCTCTGTTTTTTTTTCTTTTCTCACTCCCCAAATAACCCTCCACTCCTCATTCTATCAAAAGCACAAGCTGCAGAGTTCAGCCCTCCTCCGGCTCCCCCGTCATGACGGTCCTTTCGCTCTTGCCACATACCTCTACAACACATGGAACAGATACAGCCCGACACCTGGGCTAAATGAATAAAAACACTAAAAATATTTGAACTTGTAATGCTTTGTTATTGATATCTTCCTGTTATTAAGGTCAAAAATTACAGTTTTTTTTAAGCGGGTCATCAGAGGTAAAGTGCATTCAGCCAGAAGGTTTCAACTCCAGAAGTCCACGTGGAGTTGAATTACTCAGTGAGGAAAATTGGCAAGCTGTGCGCATAAACGTCGCCTTTTGCGAATAAAAGAAAGCAAGGCTTTACTTGAAGGAAGCTGCAGGTGAGATGCAACAAGTCGGCGCACGAGCCGACCGATTTAACGCCTCTGAAATTCCTGATTCTGCAGAATAAGCGAGTGTCTGAGGGAGGTTTTCTGCACTTCCACGCCACAACCAGCTGCTTGGTATAAATTATTCAGGTGCCTCAGTGCCTGCAGGCACATTGGCTCAGACAGGCAGGTAGAAGCCAAATCACATTAAAGACAAATTGCAGCCGAACTGTAGAGGAATGGAAGATTGTGGTTCACCCAGGCTCTGATCAGCAGCTGATCAAAAGCATCTGATATTGGTGAAATTTACAAAGCAAATTAATTATTTGGCCGAACCCACAAATTTTTGAAAAATACTCTGAACTAGATTACAGCTTCAAGTCTGTTTGATCAGGCCCTTGCATTCCAACATGAATGCGATTCCAGACGGAACAACTTGAGCACAGCTGACGTATCGTATGTTTATTCGCAGCGCTGGGGAAACTACTTTGAAACTACTGCTTGCCAAGCAAAGCTAATCATAATTTAGAGAGTTTCAAAAATTCTAGTTGATAAAAAACCACAAACAAGAAGCTAAAGTAATATGCTTTTTTAATAAATAGAACGTAACTATAAATAAAAAGACTTAAAGGCACAGTTTACATAAAAATCTAAATTTAAGTAATTGCATTAATTACTCATTCCGTTTCAAACCCATAAGACCAGAACACAAGATATTTTCTGAGAGCTTTCTGACCCTGGACCATTTCATCACGCGCCTGGACCTAAGTTAACTTCTGGTCTGTGTTTGTTTATCGGTCTGGTTAGTGTCGCCGGCTACAAACGCAGATAATGATGAGAAATGAAGTTGGTCTCAGGTTATTGTGCTGTGGGATGTGTTTCCCATACATTTTATTTGTGCCGACCTGCCACTATATCAAAACTGGCCTATTTTCTGTACCACGTAATGCACATTTAAAAACCCAACTGTGTGTTTTCATATCACTGTATTTCCGAAGAAAGACTATAGAAAATGTCATTTTCATTTCATCCTGCATGTACGGCAAGCTCAGAGCTGCTTTGTCTACAGCCATTACTGGGAAAACCTCAGTTTCTCATGCTTAAAGCACCTCCTGCTGGCAGAGAATAAATTAGCATCTTTAATAAATCCGTCTGATTTACGCAGGCAACAAATTTTGCTTGTTATCAAAAAAATAGAAGACCTTAACTGTTGTTATTGACTCTACTGGGGTGCCTACTGGACGTTTAGTTAGGGCCACAAAAGCATCCATGCACAGTAACATTTGTTTATGTTGTAACAATTGTTTGTGTCGTTGAAACCGTCTGTAGACAGAAAGGCAACTACCATGTTCAATGCACAGATAGGTAGTAAAGACATTATTAAAACAGTCCATGTGACTTCAGCGGTAGAACCTTAATATTATGAAGCTACAAGAATACTTTTTGTGTGCAAAGACAATTATGACTTTATTCATCAATTTCCAAGTTAGTCTTCGTGTGTGTGTTCACGAGAGTACCACAACAGATGCATGACCACGCGTCAAACACTGACAAGGTAGAGACTTCGTTTAGTTTAGAGTATAGAATTAGTTTAGAATTATTGCTGTCAAAGAATTACTCATGATAAATCACATCTGAAATATTTTTTTTTGTATACCGTGTGTATTGTGTAATTTATTATGTATGTATATATATATATATATATATATATAAACACACACATACAGTATATATTTTAAATTTATATACGTATATTTACATTTATACAAATATGTTTAATATATACACATATTTCTCTTAAATGTATACATGCATGTGTGTGTATTTATATAGAAAATAAATATGCACAGGACACAGATTATATAAAACATCAAAAATAAATGATAAAAATAATAATCATGAATGTAAAGTGAAGCTACAAGGTTCAGTTCTGTGCTCGTTTTAAATCAAGTCATTTCCAAAAGTCTAAATTAATTTAATTACAGCTGTTAGTGTAATACCTTAATAGAAGCCTATATATATCTATATATTACAGTCTGTGTGAGTGAATTCTTGTAAATGTCATATACTCAAATATTCCATTAGGCAATGGTCTAAACACTGCAGTGTGCTTTCAGCAGTGTCCTAGAGAGAGGTCAGCCCGTCCTTCCGTCCTCTCCAACATCGCTCCCTACTGGACATCAGGAGAATTTCCCCTTCGGACATCTAGTCACTCTCACATCAAGCCTTTAACCATAGTGATTAATAGCCTGCTGCAATGCTAAAACTGCCTCAATCTAAAGATTACAGCTCAGCGTATGAACATAAAATAAATGGCGTAACTACAAGAGACAGTAGTTAGTCTTAGATGCTGACTCTTTCACGAGCTCATGCATATTTCAAAATATTTAAACATCCCTTGGCTTTTACTAAAAAGATAATAATTTGGCAGAATTGGAAGGCAATGTGGATTTATGGAGCTGGCATGGGGAGCGTGTTTTTTTTCCTTTTCTGTGTTATGAGACTGTGCCAAAGGGCAGGCCATCTTTCACACCGGCAACAAGTGCAGGCAAATACAGGGAATTTAGGAGAGAGAATACAAACGATGGACTTCTCAGGCATGGCTGGATCCCACGACTAACCTTTCTCATTCAATTTGCTGACCAGCATCCTCATTTACATAACAGAATGCAATCTGGGAAATGTGCAGAACAGACTCGGGAGTAAAAGTGCTGAGAGAGTGAAACGAGCCGCATGCTAATCAACATGATTAGCTATAAGTCACAATGACATGAGAGAACTCACAGCATTACACCCTCCAATGGAC
Organism: Enteromius viviparus; assembly: GCA_032353835.1. NCBI lineage: Eukaryota > Metazoa > Chordata > Actinopteri > Cypriniformes > Cyprinidae > Enteromius > Enteromius viviparus. Next base: position 1,010,339 of record JAUCNO010001079.1, read on the forward strand.
AGCAGTCAGGCACATTCAAATACACAAACAAGCCAGGCATAATATTTAAGGCATTTTTTTATGTAATCCATATTATGCCATTAATACACCGGATCTGAATAGTGAAGTCTTAATGTATGGCTTCAGAAAACGTTATGATATTATGTTTCCTCACTGTCTCCTACTTGTCTTACAATAATAGTGGATATAAAAGTTAATACATGTACTGACAGAATAAGGTTGCGCTGCTGAGGCTAGGCTCACGCAGTCTGTTGAGGAAAAATCAAAACGTGCCACATAAGAAACAAAAAAAAAAGAATAATAATATTGCTTCAGATTAATAAATTATGTGTGTGTGTGTATATATATATATATAAAGCCCCCCCACATAACAAATCCCAATTTAATCCCTTACTATAGGCAACAACATTTATAGAAACTAATAGTAAGGGGCATAAGGTGTCCTGAGAGCACCTTCCATAAAAAAAAATAATTAAAAAAAACACAATATAGCGTAATGCAATAATGCAACACTGTCGACAGCAGTTTTCAGAGGCCTCATCTCACCGCGTTGAAGTTGTGGAAGAGCCCAACGCTGTGTGGAGTCTCCATCGGAAACTGTAGAAAAGGCTTCATATCCAGATGAGACTGGATGACTGTGGGGGTCCGCAGAAATGTAGGGACAGCCCCTGTTCGATTGATGCTTCCTGCAGAGACAAGAAGAAAGAAGTTAAATCCAAACGCTCTAATTCTTTCATTAAACTTTCCCAATGAGCTTAGTATCTTGTCACCGGGTTAAATTTGCAACATCAAGCATTAATAAAGCGCCTTTGCTCAAATTCCGACTTTCATGCCGTACAGAGGTGAAACACGGAGGCTCAGAGGTGGCTGTGCTGACACAATTTTTTGTCAGCACAAAACTCATCAGAAAGATGTCAACCTTTGGTTATGAAACAGCCCCCTCTATCTCTCTCTCTCTTTCTGTCTCCCAATCCAGTTTCTGTTCCCTGTCATCCTGTCTTCTCTTATCCTTTACAGCCTGCGCAACCTCTTGCATGAGACCGTGTGAGGACCCTCTCGTCAGAATTAAGCTTTAGCGAGCAGTTACTTTAAGCTGCTTAATTTCTGCTGCTGGATTTTCCTCGCCTCAAATTTCCTGCAGTCTTAAATCTGTTTCCTTCTATCTCTCTCCCTCTTCCCCTAGCTGCCTGTCTCCTGCTTAATCTTGGATGATTTTCTTGCCCTTCTCCGCTTCTATTTCAAGATTGCTCGTCAAGACTACTCTCTCCCGATTTCCTAGCACTGTTGAGATGGTGTAGGAGACGTCATTAGGCTGTGCTGCTGTGGGCATACATGTCAGGATGCGTGGGGAGAAAGAAATGAGAAATAGAGATTGAGAGATATGCTGTCTCAGCCTGGCCACAGCTGTTCCTCCTGCTCTCCTGCTGGAGCCTCAGGCCTGGACGAGTCCTGGCATCATTAACTCAAATTAGGCATGCAAGGCATCCTCGCTGGCTGTGCAGCACACTGGGAGATAAAAAGCGAGGGAGAGAAGGAGAACAGCAAGAATAAGGAGGCAGACTGGTTGCAAGACTGCTGGTGAGAGAGACAGAGAAAGAGAGAGAGAGAGAGAGAGAGAGAAAGTGCCAGTGGTCGCTTGTGGGCACTGCTGGTCCCTGATGCAGTGCTCAACAAAAGTCACATGACTCACACTCTAAATACTCCCTTTTGCTGCAAATGGTCCTCTTCAAAAGTGCCGCAGTGTGCCTTAAAGAGATAGTTCACCTAAAAATGGAAAATGTGTAATTTACTTATCCTCAGATGTTCTTGTTTGTTCCAGAAGAGACATTTTTTTGTTGAGTATATAGTTATCAGGGGCTTTCAAGCTCCAAAAAGACACCATAAAAAGCCCATAAAAGCACATTAAGGTATCATGAAAAGGACTCTTATGACCTCAGTGTCTTCTGATGCCATAAAGCCATTATTTACTGCCCCTCATCATGCATCACAAACTGAATAGCACAGCAAACAGCACACATCAGTTTTAAATTCATATGCTTTTTTAAAAATTGTTATTAGATTGATTTCTGAAGGATCATGTGACACAATAGTAGGAAAAAAATACTATGGAAGTCAATGGTGACCCAAAATCCCCATTATGGATATAAACTATTCAAAATATCTTCCTTTGTTGTTCAAGAATTTCATACAGATTTAGAACTCCTTGAAAACCATTGTCACGATGCAAGTAAGATTATTCAAAGAAACACACAAAAAATAATAACAATAATAATAATGAAAAAAATCATTTTAAAGTTCTCTGTCCTTTTAACTGCCTAAGAGGAAAGAGTTTTTTTTCTGAATGGCACTATGCCCTTCAGTCACATAAACAAGACAGAAGACTAAGCTCTAATGTACACAGTCACTCTGTGTGCTTGTCACTGCAATACAGTGCTGACATAATTCAGGACATGTGTGACTGATCCAACCAGAGAGGACCCAAGCCTGTTTAGTCTGTCCACATGCCAGCAGAGAAACGGCGCAGCTTTGTTGACAACGAGGGAGAGATGTAGAGAGAAACACAGAGGGGAGCAGAACACGAGTGCACTCTAAGCGTGTGGGGGACAGTTGTCCTTGCAGCAGAGTCAAAGTGTGTGTGACAAAACACCACGGCCAGCATGCATAAATCAGGTCCAGTCTGCTTCCTGCCCCTAGTGTATAATTACCTCATTAAATTAAAGAACACTTTCAGGGCCTGGCTCAAACTGTAAATCACTGTGACGGGGTAAGTGCATGCGAGTGCGCGTGTGTCATGCGTTTACAAAAACGGGAGTAAGATCTCGTACTTACTGCTTGGATAACGTATGGCACTTTAATGCGTCTTCCATGAAACATAAACCAGTAAAGACCGGCACAATGACAACTGGCTTCAAACAAGAGTGTTGATTGGACACTGAGATCCTCCACTGACAAACAAAGTGCCTTGATGATAATACCAGCGGTCTTAACAGCCTCATCAAGCCCATGTGGCGCAGGGGGAGATGTTGTTCTGCCACTGTATCTGAGTCTGATACTCCTAACAAGCTGCGGGAACCTGATCAGGCTGGAGAAGGGGGCGGAGGACCAGGGGGGACACGCTAGAAATCCTGCAACACACGCTGGGCCCGTAATCACCATGGTTGAAGATTCTGCGACAAGGGGGCAGCCGGGAACTGAGGGAAAGATGCGCACAGGGATAAAGGAGCTGGTGTGAAAGGAATCTTTGGGAAAAGGATTTGGGAGAGTGCAATCCAGGGCTGTGTGTGGATATGGGAAAAGTGCGGGAGAAAGAGTGTGGGAGGAGGGGTTTATAAATAGAGAGAAGGGCACGGGAAGATCAAAGGCGAGGGAAAGCGATTCAACAAACTCAAATAATTCAGAGCCTGTTTGGGCCTGATAAATAGAATCTCAGGCGTGCTTGCCGCTCTCTAATACTGAAGCTTGGCAATCCTATTTCTTAGGCCATGCGTTTGCCATTTTCAGAGGGTTGGCGTAATTGTGAGGAGCGCAGGGTGGGGGGGAGATAAGGATGAAATGGTTTGGAGATAAGGAATAATCATGATGAGGTCAAGGCTGACACAGCTACGGAAGCTACAGAGGGAAGATTTTTGCGATGGCTGGAAAATAAAAGGATGTTGGCATTAAAACGTGCATAAAAGCCACTGAGCTGTATCTCATTAGTTGGCCGGTCACCTTCAAACCAGGAGGTCAATAGTTTAATTGGTTGCAGTGGAAGAGAAATCGGTGACTTGGTTTCTTCAGGTGCGGAGAGGCACCAAGGGAACAGCACAGCATTTCTGGCCTCAGGCTGCTCCCCTGGGCAACATTATTTCAAATTGGAATGCATACAGTACATATAGGGTACAAATTGGCGTCATTATTTAGCTTTGATTTTTGCTGAACTCTAATCACGGAAGCAAATGCTACTTTAAATGATTTAATAATAGTATAATTTTACAGTTACAAAAAATTACATTATTAATAATTGTTTTACTTTAAAAAAATTGCACCCTTCAACAGCATAATTGGAATTCAATAAAAAGTATAT
>JAUCNO010001079.1:1014504-1033313 GCA_032353835.1 Enteromius viviparus
ACATGCATACTGTACATTTTAAAAATATTTACATATATTTACATTTATATACTTATATAATAATATATAAACTAAATATTTTTCTGAAATATATATATGCATGTGTGTGTATTTATATATACACACATATTATATTAACAAAAACATTTAATTTGGATGCAATTACTCGCAATTAATCATTGCCCAGCACTATATATTATCATTATCATTAGTACTACTGCTAATAAATAAGGGTTACTGTTGTTATTATTTTTTACATTTTAAATGACATTTTTTATGACATTTTCTGCATTTGGGAAGAGGACTAAAACCAATCAAACCGCAAATTAATAAATAAAGATTCCAGGAAAAATTACTAATGATTAATAGAATTAAAATAGACCATTTTGTATCCTGTTTGTAGAAAGTGCCATATACTGTACATCACTAATGCTGTAAAAACAAATGGAATACGAGTGAAGCATAAGGGGTGCAATGGTTACAGCAGCAAGAAATGAAAGAAAGGTTAAAAGAAAGAAGAGGATGGCTGGCTTTGGATGAACACAGATGTCCCCTGGCAAACAGCAGTGGCCCTGAACAAATTGGAGAGAGCGAAAGAGAGAGAGATTGAGAGAGAGCCAGGGTCCCTGAGAGCCCCTCACTGAGCACCTGTCGTGCAGATGATCCAGAGGAGAGTGAGACTGAAGCAAACGCAGATTAATGAGATGAGAGATGCAGATAGATGTTTAGTCCCCTCTGAATCCACTGCTCTCTGTCTGTCTGTCTCTCACTAGCTCGGTGTACTTTAATCAGGGCTGTCCTGATGAGCTTTAGATTAGTGCCATTTACTGCTGGGGAGTAACTAACTAAAAGTAGACCGCATGTGATATCTTACACCACAATCATGTGACAGTAAAGAAAAAATCCATATGTACACTTCCCATGATTATGAAAAATATGAATAACAAAAAAATTCCATTTGGAATTCGCAACTCCATTTGGTGCCAGTAGTGATGCAGAAACAGCTTCAGATTCAGTGCAAGTCAGGCGGAAAATGTAAATTTCTTGTTATGTATAAACATTGTAAAAAGTCAGATTACACAAAAAGCCCAGATCTTTCCTCTAAAAGCCACCTGCACTGCATATTCCAGAACACAAAGTGCCCTAATTATTGCTTGTATTACAGCAGACAGGTGTCATCTCCTTCAGCCATCAAACGAAAGCTATAAGCAGGAACAGTTGGTGTATATTAGAGGAAGCACTCAGCATGGGACAAATACTCTTTGTTCGTTTTCATTATTGTGCTTTTGAATGTGCAATCCCTCAGATGTTTTAATTATTAAAGTATGCAGCGACAGCACAGCACACTGTGTTTGCAATTCATGATTATGTGCCTCAACAGCTTTTGTGTTACATTTACATTTGTTTATAAAGTAAGCTAGATATATGCACTTATTTTTGTTCATAATGTCAGCGACAGATTTGTCATGCACTGCTGATGCCTGTGCTTTTTTTTTTGTGCCGGGGAGAGATTTAATTAGCTGAAATCTAAGAAGGCCAGACAAGAGAGTCTGGCGATAAGGTCAAGGTTTGTCTTTAACTGTCTACAGTTGTAAATTAGAAAGAAAACAATCGAATCAGCTTTTCAACTAAAATTTATCACTTCTGCTGATGGGTAAAAAAAAAAAAATCACAAGCTGTCTGCACTAAATTAATTTCATCTGTATGCTGACAGACCCGTCCGGTCGGGGACCCGATCCTATGTCCATCCTGTCCTCAGCTGTGACCAAGGCAGCAGAAATGGCTCATTCATTTAACCAATTTAGGTCCAATTACTGTGACGGCAGCATAGCACTGCTCGCTATTCCAGACCCATCTCAGAACGGCGGAGAGAGACAGCCTGCCCCTCATCTGACCGCCAACGCAATCCGCCATCAAAACCAACCTCAGGATAAAACATACACTCACAAACACGATCTTATCACTGAAACATATTGCTTTCGCTGCATAAAGAGGTGGCAACAGCAATACGGTAAAGACACAGCATGCATCTGCTAGTAACGTGATGCTTTCTTAGCAGAACCAGTCAAGACTGTGACAAACGAATAAACATTCTGCTTGGTTTCTTTATCTGTATTGGCTATTTTATTTAAATAGTGGTGTATTCAGTCAGAATTTAAAGCTTTTTAGGGCTTTAACATTTTATACACCTCAATCCAGCGTCTGGTCGCCTCTGTAAGCCACCGGCTGGATTTCGTCACTCAGGGTGAGCACATGAAAGTGGCTCGAGGTCTGTGGAGAGAGCTACTCATTAAGATTCTCATTTAATTAGAATGAACACACTTCTCGATGCTTCTGCACTTCGCCTGGCTTCCTAAACTCAAGTGTGTCAACAAATATAAGAGAAAAAACATGCATAAAAGGTTTACCAAAACCTTACTACTGTAGTTTCACAGTCCAGTGGAGAAAGGATTAGAAATAAATAAGAGACAATTTCTATAATATAATATACTGTACACTGCCTGTTTGCTTAAAACAGTATATAGTGTACAGTGCTAAATATGTTTTCTGTGTGTAAAGCACAAGCCAATGAGACAAGACTTTAAAAGATTGTTGGATGCACTTAGAATGGAATGCTAGTTTACTGCAAAGTAGCCTATATTCTGAGTATTTGTTAAAAATACTGTATAAGAATACAGTATACAAACTAAAGTATACCGTCCAGTGTGAGGTAAAAGCAACAAAAGGATAAAAGAACACTGGCTATACAGTATGTTTGGAACGAATAAGATATTTTATCCATACCATGCAGAATATAAGGTCAATGCCTAAGAGTTATTAAAAATTGTGTGAATATGCAACAGTGCATGTTATATATGTACTGTCCGATGTTAAAAGTGTTAGCAAAGTAACAAGGACACATATTGTAATAAGCGAAAGGACTGTACAAGATCATTGGCTGCATCTGGAATAGAAAATGAGTCTACTGCTTACTACATACTGTGTGAAACATTAATAATTAAACATAACATAGAAAACTCTCTAAAAAGTTTGAAGCTGTGTTATGGTGCGCACGTCCTGATTTTGCTGAGTTCAACGTGTTCCTGGGTTAACATATTTTGTTGACCCTGGAACAAAATTTTAGTTTTGACCATATCTCTACACCTAAACCTAACCCTACCCATGAGTAATGCCTAAAATCAGAGGAAATGATAGATGAACGACACTGATGTAAAAGCACCAAACACTGATTGTAAGCCTTAACTTCACAAAAACTATAAAATGGTTCTTCAAATCTGATTGGCTAATCACAATGTTGTTCGAGGGTCAACAAAGATGTTGACCCAGGGACATGTCGAATTCTGCGTTATGGTGCACTGTTTTTATGTGACGATTTTAAAACATGAATAATGAATAATAAAGAAATTTTTCCTTGAGATTTTTGAGGAATTAACCAGTTAAGGCTTGCTTGTCCACATTCTACAAACAGTAAGTAGCTTCGCATCTACATGTCAACTAGCAATCATTAGAGTATTAGTAGACTTTTAGAATGGGACCAGAGATACTTTGCAAGCATGTGTCAACTTAAGCCCACATTTTTAATGTTTTTGAAAGCAGTCTCTTTTCGCTGTATTTATTTGATCAAAAATACAGTAAAAATGTGTTCGGAATATTACAAAAACCCATCAACATTTAAAAATCTCTTACTGTTATGTTTAAAACAGCTGTACTGCCTAATAGACATTTATGAACATTTTAATATTTTTTTATGGATCTTTTTTATGATTCTTTCATGAATGACCCCACACTTTTTTTGATTTGGTGTACTGTTTGGTGTATACTCAAAAATGGACTTTGGCATGCATATGATACACAATGGTTAGGTTTAGGGTTTTGGGAAGATGCGTATCAATGCCAAAACTGCATATCATATGTATGTAAAAACAAAGACGTGCGTATCACCCGAGTACATTTTTCTTATCAATACCACTATTTCCTGTTTTTTTGTTTTTTTTTTGGGCTGGGACCATGTTTGAAAGAATTCACATACTGTGCACAGTGTACATGCTGCATACCACGGAAACAGCATGAACAGTATGCTAGTATGCTACAGTATTCCAAACATAGCTTATGATTATAGAAGGCGATATTACTGTGTCAGCCCTTTAAATGACCCGTGTTAAAACCAAAAGTGATTCTCTGCTGTCAATGGAATGGTCTGGCTGTATCACATGCTATATTTGGCCACAAGGAGGTGCTACTGTGACCTTGCTTGCTGACCCTTCCGCTGATATCAACCAGGATATAAATCCCTTTTATCCTTTTTTCACAGCTCTTAATCAATTAGTCTCCCCCTCTCTATCTTTAGGCCCTGCAGCATCAACCCCTCCCAAAGCGCTTTTGATGTTAAGTACAAGTTTTGCAGGGAGATAAAAACTTCTCCCCGACTGCATGTGCTCAGCACTTTTAAGCACAACCTGACCATCATGCCTTGCTGCATGAGCCATGTCTGTGGTCCGCGTGTATGCGTGCTGAGAGTGAGGTGAACAAAGAGATGATTGACTGTGATAAGCCTCCAAGAAGCTACAGCGGGAGGCCGGTATGAGCATGTCTGACATTAATCCCACACATCATTCCTACACAAACATACATAAACACACATTCACGGCTGCACTGCACACTTCCACTGCGCAGCGCTCTGTATTGGATGAATACTAAGAGAGGCAGAAAGGTTACGGGGAAAAATGTGAATCAGCTAAACGATTTGTGTTTGTACGTGTGTGAGATAGAGCGACAGCAAAAGAGAAGAAAACAGATAAAGAATGTGTGCCCTGTCAGACCTGCGATTTAAAATGTCACCACAAATTATACGCCTGTGGGAGATGCACAGTCATAATGGCCCAAATGATATTTACGGAGGCTATAATTTCAGTATTTTATGTTGATTTACTTCAACCTGAATTATAGATCGGGTTTTAGTGTGCGCACATTTTTAGGAGGTCACCGTATCAGTTCAAATCCGACTACGGATTCGAAATTAGATTAAATCAAAGAGGGTGTTAAATGAGCTTGTGTGGAATAGGAATCCGGCTGATTTAAGCACAGACACAGACAAACTAGACTCGCAAAGTAAGCCACGCGGTCCCCCTCACCTCTCAAAACAAGTCAAGTTTGCAGTCATTGTAGAAGAACACTGTCCATATCCCAGTGTCACTACCTCTTAAATAATATACAATATGCTAAAAATAAGAAATGCTTCTTGAGCAAATCAGAAATTATTTCTAAAGGTTTATTTGACACTGAAAACTAGCGATGGGTCGTTCTTGACTGAGTCGTTAATTTTGACTTGGGAAGAACGAGTCGCCTCAGGAAGTGATTTGTTCAGTCGCGTATGCGTAACATCCTCTAGGTGCTGTACTGGAATTAATTAGAATCAGAATCAGAATTCAATTAGAATCAAGTCTCTTTCCGGCTCATACTGCATTGGTTAAAGTTTATAGGTCTGTCACGTGGTCAACAAATGGCTCGAACCCACATAATAGTCAGATAGTGAGCTAATCATAGAATGAAGACCCATGGAAACAATGACTTAATCTTGTCTGTTTCTCAAAGCATTATAGTTTTGTATTGATTGTTGCGTGATCAGCGTTTGTATAAGTAGTACATGTTAGCGACAACCTGTTCTTTAACTAATACGTCTGTAAAGGTTGTTTGTACAAACAACCCATCAGAGCATTTACTAAAATTGCCATGTGATTCAGGGTTGGTGTAGCTCAGTTTGTAGAAAGCTGCGATATAAGATGAGACACGATCATGTGATTATGGGTTTAAACCCAGAGACCGAATGTGCTCATAAAACCCTATACATTGTGATTTTGACAGTCAATGCGTCACTTCATGACAACAGATGCAACACGACACTATCATTATTTTTACACCTGCTAGAGGGCGTGTACCTTTAAAATGTAAATATAGGTCTTAAGAAGGTACTTGCACAAATGACCTATAGAGGACAGGCTCGTTAGAGAAGTGTCACATAACATTTTAATTATGTTTTGCTAAAATAAACGAAATGACTCGAAAAAGAATTCGTTCATTTTGCTGAACGAGACTCAAAAGAGACTGTAAAATGATCTGAACTTCCCATCACTGCTGAAAGTGTAATCCCATCTTAAAATTCAGCTTATTTTTAATTTAAAATTGTAATAATATTACTGAACTGATTTACTACACTTCACAACACTACTAATCAATATTGGCAAGATAAGAAGGACATTCTAGGAAAGTGTGTTTGATTTTTGCCTCGTAACGCAGAACTCTATGCAACAAACAAAACAGAAATAAAATCGCACTACACTGTTATTCAGCTTGTGACTAAAAGCTACACTAATCTAAATAAATCTGAGCTATATGTCAAAATGTAGCAATGTTATTAACATCGCTATTTTAGTTAGCACTGCTGTATCCATTACTAACAGGTAATCTGACTCACACAAACAGATATAACCATACACATGGCCTGTTTTTAGACAGGAAGGTTTCCAGTGGCTAAATACGGGTGAAGTAATGACAGGCAACACGTGTGTAATGAAACCCCGTTGAGATAATAGACAGCCCAAGACGAAAAGCCCCTGAACGGACCGTGCTTTGATCTTATAAGCAGGTGAATCAAGGCTGCGAGGGTTTAATTACCCGTCTGTCTTTTACAGAAAAGTGCTGAGTCTGTGTGCAGACTTACAGGCCAGATGCAGTCCCTACCTTTGCTTCGCTCTGAAACTGATTAAAGTTGGAGAGAAGTTCACAGGTACTTTCTATCTTCATCTCCCCCATCTGCGGACCGAGTGTTATACCTCCCCCTCACAGCCCAGGGCTCTGTGCACGTGTTCCAGATTCACACCCTAATCCTCTGATAAATCTGGTCTTGGCTCCACTGTCGGGCCTGATGGTGGCTCTACCTTACAATGGGAATCAATGAGAAGCAGGATTGCTCGTGGGAGAAGGGCTCTGTACACTCAGACACACTTATACTTTAAGTCCAGACAGAAACTGCTTAAAGCTGGCTAAAATATAAGCCATTAACCATCAAGAAAACGTGAAAATAAATAAAATGAATCTGAGGTTTTTCGTTTTTATTTTTATTTTTTTTAAATGGCATGTTAGATCTGGCACAGTTTAAAGCATTAAAACAAACATTCAATGCCCATTCTATGTAAGAATCTAATCTAGAAAATATTAATTTTAAAAATGTTACAAAAATGTAAATATAAAAATATTATAGATAAAAAATAAGTATATATTTATTATTTTATACGTAATAAATGAATAAAATAAGTATTTCAAAAATTATAAGCTTTAATTTTAACATTTTCCCAACACATTGTGTCATTTACACTTGTTATTTAATAAGGCTTTTTTTTTTATAATGCTAAAACAGAACTACAAAATTATATTATGTGGTTATAATATTTTACAACATTTAAAATGTAAAAAAAAAAAATGTTATATCCCAAACTAACAATAATTTACAGTGCTAATTTTAAAATTACCCTAACACCTTGAAAACATCTGACTCATGATGAGTCATTCACCAAACACATTCGAAGTGGCTATTGCGGCGTATTATTACTCTAGCATAACATAATTTGGTCTGTTATGAGATGTTTTGATGAAGGAAATGATTGCCTAGCTTTACAGAGAAAACAAATAGATGTATTGAGGTCAGTGCCTACAGTACAAAACAAAACCTGCTTATTACTACAGGAGAACGAAGAGGCAAACAAACGAAAGCAACAGAGACCAGCCAAACAAGATTGTATCCCCTCATACAAAAAGATCACAGACATGCTGCGGCATAATGCAAAAATATAACAAATAATGCACTCGAATGCATTCATAACGACGAAGTGCTGCTGTCAAGTGACAGATATCCTATAAGGACACTGCTGATTCAATTTACATTAGCATTCATTAATCTCTCACCCCATTCCTCTACCTTTTCACCTCCTTTTATCCACCCTGAGCCTTTCTTCCTCGAGTTTCTATCATTTTCTTCCCATTGTTATAAATCGCCCATGTTTGGCTGAGGGCCAGCTTGACTGGTAAGATGATCCGTTCTTATCCATCTGTAATCTATGTGAATGTTCCTGGCTGCAGGGCCTGCCGGAGTCTTTGACGGATGGTAGGATGGCGTGAAGTGCTCAGGGTTGAATCGGAAAAGAGGATGTACGCTAGAGAGACAAAAAGAAGAGAGGGCAGCTAATGATCTAATGCGCCTTTTCCTCATTGGCAATACCAGTAACAACACTCTGCCCTATTACTTCAGAGTTCAAGCATTTGATCCTTAATCAGTCTCGAGCGACTTTACCCTGACTCTCTGAATAATCTTTAAACTGGCCCTGTGCCCTGAAAGTACTGTCTAAGTTGTGTCCTCCTCCACAAAAAAAGCACTGCCTTTTGGACCGGTGCTGGGGAACATGGGCACTCCCTTGTTTTATTCACTTCCCCTGCAGCAGTTTCCCATCTATCCTCTCGCAATCTATCTATAACCTTTCTCAACCCATTAAAGGTCTGGGGTGCACGCCCAGGAAAAACAATGGCCGTCCTGTCTATCGTAGCCCCATTCTCAAAGCCTCCTGCCCTCAGGTATGAAATCCTATCACTCAGCACAAATGGCTGGATTAGGCCAAATTCATCTGCGGAGAGACAGGAGAAAGAGGGCTGGGAGATTCCTGAACAGATAACAGGGAGGAACATGGGTAAGATGATCCACCGCTGCCCATTTTATTAGCAGTTCCTGGAGGCCACTGTGTCTTTAAAAAGGAAGAAAAAAACCCTGCAGAACCCTGCAGAACGGGTCTCGGTAAGTCACAGGAGATGAATAATGGAGGAGGGTTTGCTCAGCAAAGGGAAGGTTCATATCCGTGGAGTGCTTGTGTGTTTTTAGTGGCATGATAAACGAGTGTATCCGCTGCTCTATCCATGTTCCATTAGTGCCATCGGTCCAATCGCTTTAAGTGCTTCGAGCTCTTTGAACGTGACGTTATTGGTGTATGTTCACAGGAGGCTGATTGTCCTTAACATTGTCCTCAAACTCTAGGGTACTGCTACTTATTTACTGTTATAAGGTCAAAAGTGTGTTTTTTTTGCCTTGTCACCCTCTGAGAAAAAAAATCACTGAGAACAATAATTACACAGTTTTTCTCAGTAAGCTTCAAGATTTGGAGTTGCTTACATTCAATTCAACTTTATTTGTATAGGACTTATGATATGAATCATTGCAAAGCAGCACTTCTACAATAAAGGTATATATTGTAGAAGCTTAATATATTTAACTTGTGGCAAAATTTGGTAATTCTGTATGTTATCTAAGGCATCCTCTGAGGTCCTCTGAGGGGTTGGCATGCTTATCCATTTAATTACAACTGGCAGAATCGTATACTGTAAATAAATAGTAGGAACACTAAACAATATAAAAACTCTTAAAACTTCTGTAATCCTGAAATGTAATTATTTCCATATAAAATACATTTATTTAAGCCATTATCTTAGTGTTTTTATTATTATTATAATTATTATAATTATTATTATTTCCACCTTAAACTAGAAGTATATTAAAATAATAGTGTGGGGGGCCTTGGAGTGAGAAATAAAAGTTTAAGTTAAATTTAAAAAGCAAAAAAAAACTTCACTGTAAAAATAAATTCTGTAAAATGTACGGTGAAAAACAGCAGCTGTGGTTTCCGTAATTAGACCGTAAACATTATTTAGCAACATAAGATGTAACATACCATTTAAAAACTAAGAAGAAACAGTTATTTAAAAAAAATAAATAAACATAAATTTTAAATGGAATGCAGGGAATTCTGGGAATATCAGTTTACTGTAGATTTTACAGGAATTTACAATTAACCATTTCACAATTTTACTGTAGCATTGTCACAGTTTTTTACAGTTAAAATCCTTGTCATTTTTTACAACGTAAGCTAAAAGACTCAAAACTGTTGGCTTGCAAAAATGAGAACTGGGGCTGCAAAATTCCAAAATGACCACAAAGCACCATAAAATGATTATACATTCTTCTGCAACCAAACAATAGCTTTGTGTGAGAAACAAGCCTTATTCTCTGAAAATCTTTTCAGGAGAGAAGCAGGGAACTGGGTTAGTCTGAAAACATATTCTCTTTGAACGTAAAGGTCCCAAAGGTGGCTTGCGAAAGAAAAGACAGAGAGAGGGGAATCCTGACCTGCTTCTGTAAATCTCACACTTGACGCCACTCTCTCTGAATACTGTCACCTAATACAACTGACTGCAGAATAGTTCAATTCTCAGAAGGAAGAGAGTTCATTTAACATTCATCTAGCGCAGACTGAATCGCATGCTGAACAGTGAGATAGAACTACAGTATTAATAAGTCATCCTTAGGCTACTTGTCTTCATCTAGAAAATACATCCACAGCTCCAGGAGGGTCTAATTCGTATTTAACCTTGATGTGCTGCATGGTTTTTCATATCTCCTTCTTTCACACACTCACACACACATACAAACAGAATCACACATCTGTTACACATGCTTACATCCAACAAATGTGTACTGGCAGTCTCCTTATATAAAGACTACAGCTGACCTTGCAGTCCAGCTGAATGTGAGAGGAAGAGGAGGAGGGAGAACTGGGCATAAGGTAAAGAAGGAGAAAGCTGAATACTGACGTAGCACCATCTCCTCCACTACTGTTTGTTGTTTCCTTCTCTCCCATTTTTACAATTTTTATTTCCTCATCCTCCTCTCTTCTTTTTCACTATTTTGTCTCCTGTCCTCTTTTGCAGTTGTTTCCTCCTTTTACTCTTTTGTCCTTTTTTCTCCTTTTCAGTAGTTTCTTCCTAAAATCTCCTTTTTACTGTTTTGATTCCTCACATCTGCTTTGTATATTTAATCTCCTTTCTTTTTTAGTTTTATTGTTTTCTCTTCTCCTGTTCTTTTTTGTTTTTTTCGTTTTTCCCCTTTTAAGTTAAAGTTTTGTTTCATCCTCTCTTTCCTTTTTACAGTCTACTTTTTAGTTTCCTCCTCTTCCCTCCTTTTTTGCAGTTCCTCCTTTTTTCTTCAACAGTTTCTTTAACAGTTATGTTTCCTCCTTTTCTCTCCTTTTAGTTTTTTCTTCCTTTCCTCTCTTTTGTTATGTCTGTACGTTTACTTTTCTTAATTACTGTACTTTACTGTTTTTAATTCACTGAATGAATCAGTGAATTATTTTAACTGTCCTTACTGAATTTCCTCTCCTTTACTTTCTTTCTTTTACTCATCTAATACTTCATCCTCCATTCATTTTTAGTTTTCCCCCATTCCCTCTTATCACATTTGTCATCGTCTCCTTCATTTTCATTAACATGCCTCTTTATTATTTCTTTTTCTCTGTTTTTCTACTATTGTTTCCTCCACTGCCTTGTTTGCAGAAGCAAAGGTGAGTGTAACAGACAGCTCCATGAAGGTGCAAAAGTGTAAGTTTGCTGATGCCGCTTCTTTCATTGTTATTGTGCTGCATTTTTTAATGAGTCAACTGCCCCCTCTCTGCCACACAAAGGCCTGATTGAATGTGGCATCCCATTATCATGTAAAAGAGCCCAGCTTCATCTTTGAGCTGCTGACTGACAGCTGATATCATCTGAGTAATTGCACTGGAGACACACACTCACTCACAGTTTGGAGGAGCTCACAGAGGGACTAGGGGATGAGAGATTTGGAATTTTCTGGAGCTGGTGAGTAAGTATGGAGGGGGCGGTGGATCTTCTCTTTAGTCCTCTCCACCAGGAAGAGTCTTCTGGGATGAAAGATGTGTTTTGTGCACTGCTAGACTGTGTTTTAGACTATTACACAACACTGCGCAAGAATCCTCTGCACACACATACACTCAGGTGGGCGGCAGAACAGAAAGGCTAAGCGGACAGCAGAAAGGTTACATGTGGTGTGAGACAGAAGAGGAGAGAAGCAAATGCCGACACTAAACTCAACAGAGCGCAACGTACAAGAGTTTGTGAAGCTACTTTAAACTTGAAGGAGCTTGAAGCATGACAAGCTTTAAAGATCAACAACAGTACTAAAAAAAGACACAACAAAAAAGCAGCAAACTATACTAAAGCTCTTTTAGGGAATGACACATTTGCACATTTAATTATATAAATTTGCATATGTTGTATATGATAAATATGCTACTCATTAACCGTTCTAGGTCAGTTGTTTTTGTAAGTTAAACTTTAAGCTCCATTTACAATATTTAATCCAACATACAGTAAAAAAAAAGCTATATTGCTAAATATTATGATAATTCAAAATAAATATTTTCTATATCTTTAAAAAATTTATTTTTATTAATTATTATTATGATGGCAAAAGCGAAGTTTTAAGCATCATTACTTTGGTCTTTAATGTCACATGATTCTTCAGAAATCATTCTAATATGCTGATTTGCTGCTTAAGAAACTTTCCCCTATTGTTTGAGTGTTTAATGATTTACTGAATGAATCAGTGAATCATTTTTTGAATCGGTTCATTTAAATGAATCAAACTAGTTTACCAAAATAATCCTACTTTCCAATGTGTGTTTGAGTGCATTAGTTTATTCAGCTGTAAAATGCAGTGTAGTACTTTTAGCACTATAGCACTGGAAAATTGGCTAGTTACTGAGAAAAGCTAAACTGTTTTGAAAACAGTACATCTGGGCTACTGTCACAATTTCGTTAAGAGCTGTGTCATATGCACCTCACACACTCATCCGGGTTGGTGCATCATCTCTGCAGCACCGTTCACTGCCTGCTTTTGTATCTAGAACGATTCTTTCCCCTTCACTCTTTTCTTTCAAACTCCTTTACTTCCTGCATCACTGAACACCCCTCTCTCTCTGCAGTAAATGATGATTGAGCAAACAGCACACTGGAGGAGGGCTGCAGAAAAGATGGTTATCTGGCCTTCACGTGCAGCGCATCTCAAATCAACCTCCTCTCTCCTCCTCTCAGTGTTTTCTTCTCTCATTCCTCTGTAACCTCCTTCCTTTTTTCCTTACGTGGCTTCGGAGATAAACTGGCAGACAGTGGCAGCGTGCAGCATGTGACACAGTGTATACATTAACCCCAATCTCCAGCTTACCCAGGAGAGACGGCTGAGAGAAGGAGAGATTGAGTAAGAAAGGGAGCCGCGTGGAAAACGTCCAATGATGGGCTGCCCCTGAGGATCCGTGTGCACTTGTAGGTACATTTTCAACGCTTCTGTGACTTTGACGTTTCTCCTCATAGCCATGTTGCATTGAAGGCAGATAGAGGAGGAGCAAAAGGTGAAACACTGAATGAAAGAGAAGGACTGCAGTGTTGTTACAATCCCACTCAAGACACATGGCATCTGAGCTGTCACTTCACTAGTGCTGTAAACGTCGTTTGCGGAGGTTTGGAGGGGACTCTGGGACAGAAAGTCGCCTAATGTCTCATATGTCATCTGGTGTTATTGCTGGAGGAGTTAGTCTCTGTTTCATTGGGGGGGAAGCTGTTTACAGATGAAAGGTTTTGCATAGCTCATCAGGCATTAAGATGACGCATTTAGATAAGCCTGCAACCGCAATGTACGGAGATTCCTTGCTGTCTCTGATGAATAATTCATGTTGCTGTGGTCACAATTGCTATAATCTTTATAATGTGCTTGTATTTCCTTGCTCCCACTTAGTCATTGACTGACTGCTACTCCTTAATGTGAGATTAAATGGTGATAATAAAATGCATAATGCACCCTACCTGTATGGCTAGTGTTCATCAAAATAAACAAAGTACAAATAAAAACATCAAAATAGATCATTAAATAAACACAAAAACAAATACAAACAAAAACATGAAATAAAAACTTAAATACAAACATGTGTAAAAAAAAAAAAAAAAAAATCAGAGAAATAAATAATAACAAATAAATAAATAAATACAGTTTATTATTTTATTAATTAGGAATGTATTAATTACTTCCTTCCTTCATTCTTTCATTTAGCCATCATTCACATTTAAAACAAATGTCAATAGGTTGCAAAATAAAAACCATAAAAACAACAGGAAGTTGTGAAAAAAATATGATTTTAAATTTTTTTTATTATTATCTATTCTTTTGAGAGCCCTCCTCTTCTCCAAAATATAGACAAAGTATATATTTTAAAATATAGACATAAAACATTCAAATTAATTATTTTTAAAAAATGTAATAAATAAATCAATACATTTAAAAACCAAACAAACAAAGACAAAAATCATTCTGCAATCATTTGCATTAAAAATGAAAGTCAGCAGGTTCCAACATTTTCATTTTTGGTTGAACTATCTCTTTAAGAGCTCTTCTAGTCATGGCAAATATACAGAGCAAAGAAAACCTTGTTCACTGTTTCTCCTCTTCTCTCTCTCTCCTCTCAAACCACACTCAGATAGCCATGAAATCAACGACTGGAATAAGAAGAAGCCGCCACATGTTCTCATTGAGGAGGCTCTTAGCCAGCTCTCCAAACTTACAGCAATGAGAAGATGCCATCACTAACATCAACTCAATCAAAGGTCTTTACACAGATCTTTATCTGATGTGTGTTCCACCTGCACCATGAAGGACACTGAGGACAAAGTCATTGGTTGAAATCTCACGCTTGTGATGTCGATTTGATCAAGCGGGCCATTAAATTGATCTGTATGTGTGATCAGTCTTGCGTGGGGGCAGACACAACAGGCAACAGGCAGAGTCCATCAAGTCCCCGGTAACTCTCGCCATAATAGCTTCCCACCACAAATGAAAAGATCAGTGCTCTCTTTTAAATCCCTGTGTGTTTGTATTAAGCATTTAGATCTATCACTGTTACAGTTGCTTAGAGATCGCCTCCATCCCAATCAATTGACCTGTCTAAAGGCCCAGTTTATCTGCTACAAATATCCTTGAAGTAATTCCCTTCTCAACCAGGGTGGAACAAACTAAAGGAGTCAGAGTTTCTGATTCAATGAATATTGATGTGTACCACTGGCCACCACTGACATATGTCGGCAACATGGCCACTGATCCAGAATAATACCATGCTTCATCTATGTTGTGAACAACTAGGCACAGAAGTGGAAACAAAAGTGCTCTCTCATACAATCAATGGTCTTGCAGTGCAGTGGTATCATTTTGTCCAGGATCTAGAATAAAATAAATCAAAAACCAATTTAAACAATCATTGACTTAAAGGGATAGTGCATCCAAAAAAAAAAAAAATCTGTTATTTATTACTCAACCGCATGTTATTTATTTATTTTTTTAACATGCATAGACAGCAGTGCAAAGAACACATTTAAGGCCCGGAAAGGTAGCAAGGATATTGTTAAAACAGTTCATATGACATCAGTGGTTCAACCGTAATATTCCCAAGATACAAGAATACTTTTTGTGCACAAAGAAAGCTAAAATAGCGACTTCTTTCAACAATTTCTTCTCTTCCGTGTCTTCGAATGTACATTCATAACAGCACCACAGTGTCACAGGTTGTATTGCGGTCTATGCATTTATTAAAGTAATATTAATTTGTGTTCTGCAGATGCGACAGAAGAAAGTCTTACATGTTTGGAAAAACTGAATTTTCATTTTTGAAAATCAAATCTGTGAATTCTAGCAATTTTTTTATAAAAAAATTTATAGGTAGTAAAAGTGTGGGAAATAAAAGTGTGGGGAAAAAACTACCTGGCATAGTTTTTTAATCAAACATTTTATTATCACTTTTTTAAAGTGTCACAAAATCATGTGAAAAGAACCATAATTAAACAGCAAATATTATAATTCAGGCCAAATTAATTTCCCCATATATTTTTCTATGCTTTTGAAGGAAATTCATGTGCATTTGTTAGCATAAAACAGTAATACTGTATAATGTTATTAATGTTTTGTTTGTTTAAAAATTATATTTTTTGTGTCAAACTCTGGTTTTAGTGCCACATGTTTGGTGCTACAGAAATCTGGTGCTCAAGAAACATTGTATTATTATCAAACTTGAAAACAGCTGTTTTGCTTCATATTTTTGTGGTAAAATGAATAATAGCTTATGTACTTTTGTGTTCAAGGTGTGAGGAAAATGTTTTTTCTTTCTACTTGATGGTTACATGATTTGAGGTTTTTGGCATTCTTTTTTTTTTTTTTGCAAAAATATATGAAGCCAACCAGTTTTCTACACATTTTAAACTAGATTTTGAAAATGCTTCTACTGACATCCGTATTTGTCACTGACCCATAAATATTTCTCTCTTCTTTTTTTCCCATCCCCGTCTCTTTTATCTCAGTCCTCCGTGTTGGTTTTGGTTTCTCTTTATCTGTCTCCTCAGCCTGTCTCCCACCGCTGCTATTTAAGGCTACATCCTGTCTCTCGGTAGCAAAGGACATGCACATATAATTTAATGCACCTCAGAGGTCTCCCCAGCATGCAGGCTGGACTGTGGTGCATGGTGTCAGAATGTGAGATGCGCATTTTCCTCTGGAATGTGAGTGAAGTGCCGGGTAAGGAGGGGAGAAACGGTGGCGGAGCTCAGAGCAGCCCGTTGAGTCAGCTGAGAAAGAGACAGACATGTAATGGAATGCAGCTCTGCAGTGCTGTTTGCTCACTGTGGGGCACCAGAACTGACCGATATGACGCTTCTTCAAAATGGATTTCCAATCATGAGAGCCCTCAGCCTTCTCTTTTGTCCCCGCTTCTTATGTGCGGTTTCACCCCCTCTCTCATTCTTTTTTTCCCCCTCCCTTCATACTTGCCTCCATGTCTGTGACTGCGGCAATGCAGAGCAGTCAACTGGAAAATCCACTGATTGTTTCTGACAAAAATAGAGGGGGTGACGGAGAAAAGATAGATGGTAAAAGAAATTAAAAAGAGAGAGAAATTGGATGGCGAGAAAGAGAATAAATGGCACATCAATAACAGGGAGAGGGGACGTTTTAGAGGTCACTGGTCTGGAGCGGCAGGTGGTAACCAGAACAATTCGCACCTAAGCGCCAGCAGTAGCTGTCCTAAATCACTTGGTGGCCGATGCAAAATAAGTAATTACTAAAGGAAAAATACAACAACTTCATAGCTCTTTAAAAAATGGGAAACTGCAATTTAGTTTCATAGTTTAATTTAGCAGTCAAATATCCAAATAAAGCACATATTAAATAAATTACTATTCTGTAGTATAATATTATATTAGATATTAATGTTTGTAATACTTACAATATTACAATTAGTTCCATAAAATAAAATGTAAAAAAATTGATTAATAAAAAATAAATATACAAATTTAATTTGTGTATACATATGCACACACAATATTACAAATTTAATATTTTATATTTATTGTATTTTTTATAACAATATTATTGTATTTGTTATAATAATTTTCTAAGTAATTTAATTTGAATTACATTTAAGTATTTCACACTTTACTGGTTGAAGCAAACATTGATGACATACATGGATTTCATAGTTTAGTTTAAATGTTTACTTCTAAATAGAACCTAATATAAAATAAACTTCTATGCATTTTTATATAATATATAGAGTTAGCAATTACCAATATTCAATTATATTCCAAAATAGATCTCTTTATTAAGAAAAAACAAATCTCTGAATTAAATCTTTTTATATATTGTGGGGTCAAATTGTATAAATAATGTGAAACTTGTGAATAAATGAAAATTCATATATTAAATAAATATTGTAAATATAAAACCAAATTATTATTATTATTATTACCATCATTATTTATATATCAAATTAAAAAAATTTATTTCATTTTATTTCTTTTTTATATTTATTAAATACAATTTGGAGCGTTTTCAGGTTAGATCAAATGATCTGTATATAAGTGAAAAAACATTTTGGGAAAATCCACGAATTTGACAGATTTCCTAAAGAGTGTAAGGTACATAGGTAAATGGCACCTGAGTGTGCTGGCATGTTTGATGAGATCTGATAAAACACTGGCAAACGCTGAATCAACATCACACAGCACTTCATCTGCTCCATCAAAGATCAATTAATATTTGATAAGCCAGTACTCTTTAACAGAGATCACACTGACCAAACCTTCCACCTTCAGATAATAGAGTCTGAGTTGGAAACTGAATGAAACGGGATGAAAGTGGAGCAGGTTTAGGGTTTACATAACATCCTCTAAAGGGTTAAGAACAAGACGCTGCATTTTGTGCTGAAACTCCACACGCAAAAGTGGTGCGACTTCACCCTTGAGTGATCATCAGCAAGGCAAATATCTAAATATGTCATTTCGTACCCCGCTTTCCCTTTCCTTCCTCCGTCTCTCTCCCTGTCGCATTAGCCTTTGAGGCTCCACACTGTGAAGGTCATCTTCCCTGCAGCTATGGATTACACAGGCGCGCACACACAAGCAGAATCGGATACTGTCCTTGAGGGGAGGTCTGCCCAACGCTGTCCACCTCCACCAAGGTGTTAATGTTGGCGAGGCATCAGGGTTCACCCAAGAATATAGAGCATATGACATATGAGGGTCAATGACGTTATATAAGTTTCTACAAAAAAAAAAATACATAAAACATAAGATAACACTCATATAAGGAAAACTATTTTTTAGAAAAGAATTTGTAATTGTGCTGGCTTTGAAAAACTTTCATTCCACATGAAAAAAAGACTTCAATAAAATAGCTTGTGAGACCATCAAGTAAAAAAAAATGTTGCTTACACCTAAAATAAATGTGACTATACAGATCGTAATACAAATATGTATCTCAGTAAACAAAGTGTTTTGAATGCTTTTACATATATCATGATTAATCAAATTCAAAATAAACGTTTGTTTAC
>JAUCNO010001080.1:0-14518 GCA_032353835.1 Enteromius viviparus
GACAATACCACATACAGTCTGTACAGTAGAAACACCATTACACCTATGAAGAGAGAGACCCCAGAACACACAAAAACAAAGTGTGTGTGTGTGTGTGTGTGTGCGCGTGTGTGTGAAATCATGTGGAAAGTCGATGCGCAGTTAGTTTATTTTGTCTGGATTTCATTTCACAAATGAGATGACCAGAACATTTTATTTGCTTTTAATTTGCAACAAATCAATCTGTAGTCTGCAGCTGAAGGTCACATGGACGCTCGTGAAGAATTACAGGAAACTGAGCTGCGGTGTGTCGCTGCTGCTCACCAGAACCGTTTCCAAACAGGTTCCTCACACTCGAGTTCCTATGATTCCTATGATCTGAATAAGGTGTAATCTACAGGACATTGAGGCTCATTTGCATAAAAACCAGACAATTTGAAACAGGAAAGAAGTGAAAGTGTCTTCCAGTAAATGAGTGGCGTTTACTGCAAAAATATTTCATATCTTATTGTGGTTTTCTTTTTTGCAGTACAAATATTTACCTTTGTACCTTTTTATTAAGATGCATTATCTTGCAGCAAATAGTCATATTTTATGAAAATAAGAACGATAAAACTTAATTCAAAGAGAAAACAATTAAGATATATTCAGATAGCTCACATAACTCCGTATTCATTCTCACAAATCAAGTTTCTTCATCCCAATGAATCTCAATCAGTTGAGTTTTTGACTAGGTTAAAGAAGAGCCAGCTAACAGACAGTGAAACAGGATTTTAGAATCTTGGATACTTAGGTTTTTGGAAATAAATATATATATATATATATATATATAGGACCTTATTGGCAGATTTTTAAATGTTTGTTTGTTTAGTAATTGATTCATAAATTTGCTTCATTTTACAGAAAAAAAACTTCTGAATCTTAATTGAGAAACTTTAAACAAGTCTCAAAAATTCTCAGCATTTTACAAAAAAAATATTCAGACATTCTTCAGTCAAGACAATGTACATTTACTTAAGAATCCCCCCCCCCCCATTCATTTTAAAACACTCTCTCAGAAAACAAGACTTAATATCTGAAGTCATTTAGCATCTGTAGTAAATGATAAAAAAGTGTCTTGATTATGACAATATTTCTACTGAAAAACGCAGCAGAAATCATATTTTCAGTGTGTGTATAGAGTAAAGTTCCCGAGCGATTAGAGGAGGTGGTGAGATTCAGTCTTCGTGTGAATAGCACAGTTAGTACATGATGAAGGTTTGGTCTGCTTCCTGTCTGTGTTTCATCAGAGTCTCATTCATACATCCATCATCTCTTCAATGCAAATGGTGCATCGTGCATTTGCGATGCTTTTTAGGAAAAATCAATGCATGGAGTCAAATGCAAAGCAAATGTGTGTGTGTGTTTGTTTTGTTGCAGGTGAACGAGGAGACGGTGGAGAGACTGGTGCTGCAGTATCCACACATTGTGTTCAGTACAGTGATGCAGGACTGTAAGAGAACGCTGGAACGAGCCTATCAGATGGGCTGGAGCCCCAACACATCCACGGCCTCCTAACACACACACACACACACACACACACAGCAGAATCATTATCATTACTATGCCATTTATTCCGCCTTCCAACATTATGCAGCAGAAACGTCAATATTATTTGATTTGAACACACACACGACTCTGACATGCAGCATTGCATTTATTTGCATTTGCAAGCCTCCGACTCGCTCTAAACCCGTCAGGAGCTTACTCTAAAAATCCAGAGAAAGAAATAAGACATTTTGCATTTTGAATGAGGAGAAAGTTTTTCAGACCACAGGATTTTTTTGCATCATGACATTTCCCTGCAGCTCTCTTTATCGTGACTCATCTGGACCTTTGTCTTCTCTGATTTGTTTGTTGTTCTCGTTATCATCAGACGTGATTTTCATTAGATTCTCATTATTGAAACGCACTCATTTTACTGCAGGACGAGGAGAAGTGTCTGTAGCAGAAAAACTAAATCCAGTACACACACATGCTGTAGAAATGCTTCCGGTGACGTTATTTTATTAGTTTTACTAGACTTTTTTTACTCGCGGTACAAATATCGAAACGTTTTTGAATCAAGACATTTACTTCAAAAACTCCTTCAAACATTAACTCTTGACTGAAAAGATCTGAAACGCTTAAAATGCATAGTTTATATTTAAAATGAAAAATAATAACAAATAGAAGAATAAATGTGAAGGTGTTATTTTTCACTAGCAGATATAGCTCTTTCTGAACTGTGTACTTGACGTCTTTCATCTGTTTTTTCAAGTAAATATATCTTGATTTAGTCACGTTTCGATATTTGTGCTAGTTTTTGCAGTGCATTATTTGCATTGCAACAGTGAAACATACATATGCATTATAACAGCATAATAGTAACAATAATGTTGCAATGCAAAAAATAATTTTCTTCTTGCAAAATGCTGTCTTATTTCTTTGTTGTTGTTTCTGTCATGTTTGTTCCTGACCGGTTTGCTGCGACTTCAGTTAGTAGTTTAGTTTGCGTCCGAGTTGATTTAGACACGTTACACTTTCACTAGGAGTTTAACAGCCTGTCTTTCTCTCCGTGTAAGTCTGATACGGAGCACTGCTGAGCTGATGTTAAAGTCCTGCGAGTCTCGGGACGAAGCTGACGTGATGTAGAAGTAGACGTGAAGACGCAGGACTCGTGTTGTTGATTTGGTTTGCTCTTGTGAATCTGTAACCCTGTGGTTTGGAGTTTGTTTTGGATGTAAACTGATATATGAGGTTGTTTTGTTCGAGGTATATCCGCCGTATGGATTTTTTTGCATAACCTATGAATATTTAAGGATGTACTGGCCTGGAGTTTAAGTGAGAGGTTAGTTAGTTAGTTAGTTCACTCATCTACCCGTCTTCTGCTCCATAGCTTGCCTCATTCAGACGAGCAGGGTATTTTTCTATGGTGTCGTAGGAGGAAGAGTTTAGTTACAGCCTTGAACTTTTACTGTACTGGGGGATTTGAGTCAATTAAAAAACACAATTCTACTTCACCGGCTCCTGCTGTCATTTCAGCGTGTGTGTGTGTGTGTGTGTGTGTGTGTTCCCATGTAGATCCACAAACGGGATCTGGATCTGCTCAATCTTCAATATTAATGAATCATGTAGAAGGTTTGTTTATTAAATGTTATGCGTTCAGGTATGAGTTAAATTTGTTTACACAGTTTATCGTGTTTGAATCAACAATGATCCTTTAAGATGCTGATCATTCAGTGTATCTGGGTTATTTTGCGGTCACTGGTATGGTATTATGGTTTGATTTCAACTAGATTTAAGAGTTTTTTCTGTTTTAATTTCACTTTGTGATTTTGTCTGTAGTTCCTATTAGTTGTAATATTTTTAATTCATTAAATAACTTTTTTGTTTTCTATCAATTTCAGTTAGTGTTAGTAATTTTGATCTTTTGAAATATCTATATATATTTTAAAATATACTATTATAGTTTTGAATTCAAAAATGAAATGCCTTAAACTGAAAATTGTGTGTGTGTGTGTGTGTGTGAGAGAGAGAGAGTCTGTGTGTGTGTGTGTGTGTGTGTGAGAGCGAGAGTCTGTACGCGTGTGTGTGTGTGTTTGAGAGAGAGTGCGTGTGTGTGCGTGTGTTTGAGAGAGAGAGAGTGTGTGTGTGTGTGTGTGTGTGTGTGAGAGAGAGACAGGGTGAATCTGAAGAGCTTTAGGAAGGTGACGAGTGTTTGAGTCTGATCTTCAGTCTCTGCTGTAGAAACACAAACAGCTTCCTCAGACTCAGACTCTGTGGGATGTATTTCACGCTCCTCGAGGCAAATACTGCAGCTTACACTTCCTTCGTTTCATGAGGTGTGATTTTTAACGCTAAAAGAATCACTCTCAACATAATCTGGGTTTCAACCCAAAAGATGTACATACCACACACACACACACACACATATACTGTATTTGAACTGTAAATCTTTATTTCTTTTCTTATTTTCTTTGTCTTTAATTATGCTCATAAAAATTGACTTAATTTATTTCTTGTAATTTATATATTTTAATACAGTATGTTCTGGATATTATAGCTAAGTAAAACTGAAACTAACTGAAACTTTAATACTATAAAAAAAACTTCATCATGTTAATTAAATTGAGTTTAACTTAAGCAACTGCTAAAAATGACAAACAGTTAAAAATACTGAAGCTTTAAAAGGCCAAAGAAAATATAAATGCTAACAAAGTATTAGAAGAAGAAACACTGTTTATGTGTTAAATTTAATTTTTCCTTTCTATTGTTTTTTCATCAGTATTTTTAAACTGCCTTCAGTTACAGTAAATGTAACCTAATTAAATTGTGCTTTTCAGATTAAATTAATATTTTATTGCAGATATTGAAAACATCTTTTATACTGTTTTATTACTTTTTTAAATTATTAAGTATTTTTAAACTGCGTTTAATTTAGTCTGATTTAAAATAAAGAAAACTAAATGAAAGTGTTTTCTTTTAACTGACCTCTCTCTCTCTGTGTGTGTGTGTGTGTGTGTGTGTGTGTGAGAGAGAGAGAGAGAGAGAGAGTGCACCTGGTATTTATCAGAAGATAGGAATAGCAGTAAATGTTGACCTTGTGGGACATTAGTTAGGTCTCCATGAGGAAACAAGCTTATAGAGGAGAGAGTGAGTCTTATGGTTAATCATCTTTAATGTGTGTTTCTCCTCTCAGGAGCAGATGAGATGATAACAGTAACATCATATTCATATTCATATTCCATCCGTGTTCTGCTTCAGACTGTGGGATTATGGGACAGTATAATGACCTTCACCTCACAATGACCTTTGACCCTGTCACACACACACTCTCAACTTTAAACAACTAAAGCTGTGTTTTGCCTGAAACTGTAAAATTGCACAAAACTGGGTGAAATCAGGTAAACCGTGTTCCAGGGCTTCAAACTGGTCTGAAGTAGCTCGGACCCTGCGATGATTTTGATGGACTGCCGCTTTAGTTCAATATTGATCTGTTTCAGGTCCGTTTTGACTTCTTGTTCAGCGTTATTTGTGAAGCCTGAAAGCGTCTGTTTGATGTCTGATGAGAAACGGCCTTCAGAAGCCACTCAAGTAATTAGATCTCTAAATATTCATGTGGTCATTAAACTCTGAACGGGTTTGCAGAAGCTCTGACCGCAGTGGCTAGAGAGAGGACGTCTGTCCTGCTGCTTTGGAAGAACATCTAAAAGTGAAGAAACTTTCAGTCATGTCCGCCGAGAAACCATCTGGAGGACCAACAATATTCACATTTCACTAATAATGGCACCCAACACACTGAATTAAACATGCAATTCTTAATAAAAGGCAGAAATAATTCGTTTTTAATAATCCTTGTTTCGTTTACAACTTGGGTTTTATTCATTAATACATTTTTCAGAGTTACCATGATATATTTGGTATGTACTGTGCTGTAGGACAAAACTAGTGTGTGTGTGTGTGTGTGTGTACAGTATATACACAAAATCTAAAGTATTAATATTGTATAGTATATTATAGATCATAATTGTACTTTAACTGTCATTGTTGCTTGCTGAATGACATTGTGATCTACTTCTGCGTCTTTCAGTCATTCTGATTTAAATTAATTTGAATTAAAAAATAGTTTGACTACTATAGTATGTTATATATAATATGTAAATTTTATAGTTGACGTAGCAACGTGACAGAAAAATTTAATATAATAAAAAATACAGAAGATCTAATACCTCTAATGCTATTCAGTCCTGTCCTCTAACTAACACCCGTGTCAGTGGTTTGTATAATAACGGTGAAATACTACAATTGTGGCCCAATCAGCAACAGGACATTTGCATATTAATGTTTTGTGCTGTTTTATCTGCCTCATGGTTGTTGTAGTTCAGTAGAGCATAAACATGGATGAAGTCAGCGCAACTATAGGAAGTAAAGACAGAATGTTCTCAGTAGCTGCTGACATCTTGCAAAAATGACGTGATTTGGAGCCAGAGTCGAGATCGTAAGGTGGAGCCGCGGAATCAAAGTCCCGCCCTAACTCCTGCAGACCCAATCACAAGCTCACAATCATGACACCACGCCCCGTTTTTATAGCATCACATAACTAGTTTAAAGATAACTTGTTAGAAAAATGAACACTTGAACTATTTAAAATGATGGAAACCATCTTTGTAAAAAAAGGAAAAGTTTAATTTGATTATTTAGTTTGTCACATGTCCCATTAGATTTATAGGAGAGCGCGGTTTATGACCTATATAGATATAGATCATGGGTTCGGTAGGTTTAGGGGTGGGTTAGTGTGGTCATTCGTCCAAATTACACCGACTAAAATATGTTTTTATGAGATCGGTGTAAAAAGTCCACACACTGCATTTAAACAAAACGCAATCATACCTCATTTCATGACGACAGACCCAATACGACACTGTCATTATTTTTACCTTCCCTTTTATCTTACCTTTAAAACGTAAATATAGGAAAAATAAGGTACTTGCACAAATGACCTATAGGGTTATTTTTTGTTGGAGGACAAAATGTAGATTTGTTTTAAGTTTTTATTTTACATTTTTACATTTTTGTTGTCACACTATAGGACTATATATATATATATATGTGTGTAAATAAACTATATTTACTATATCTTTAATTCTTGCTAAAATAAAATTGTGAAGTACTTATGACAACATACAAGTACATTTTCTAAATTCTATAATTTTTTAAAATCATGTTTTCCAGTTATGATGAGTTACATAGAAAAATTTTAATTCATGCATATTTAATAATTAATTTACTTTTTATACTGTCTCTTTCTTGTTTACAATTTAACAGCATGATAATATTTTTGACGTGCCTTCAATTGTTGATTTAAAAAGTGAATTCATGCTTGTTTCAATGGAAAAGCTTTATAACAATTATTATATATTAATATAAAGTATTTTATTATTTAATAAATGTTTTATTTATTAGTTATTAATAATTTATTATTATTTTTATTAGGCAAAGATGAAAAAATACTACAAAACAGTGGCATAACTGAGTTTATGCATTAATGTTAACGAATGAGAGCGATTACAGTAAGTTTGATGCGCTCTTCAGAAACTCCTGGTGGTGTCAGTGAGATGTTCTCGTAAGCGATCTGTGTTTAATACGCCACATGCCGTTCCTGAAGGCCAAATTGAGGGTTTTCAGAAATCTAGTTAGCTTTGTTTACCGACCTTTCCATCAGTGGTAGCGTCCCGTGAACAGACAGCATGTTATCAAGCACTGTCACACACATCAATACCTCTGACCTTCTGTGTTTCACTGCATCTGCACACATCTGTCCTTATACCTGCTGCACTGCGAGTTTCACTGAATATACAAATAACACGGACTCTGGACGCCTGTCCTTGGCTCTGAGTGACAAATAATAACAGTGTTTGAGAGTTTCGTGCTTCACGCTGTGCTTCTTCACAGAGCTTTTGTTCTTGATGTTAGAGTCAAACTCTGCAGCATTTTAACACAAATAAATCTACATGGTGTTTGTAGAAATGATTAATTTATCATTATGTGCCTGGACTATTTGTATTTTTATGTAAATCAGCATGAATAAAGGCAATTAAATAAATACTAGGATGCAGATGAACTTTAAAATGCATTTGTGGCACAAAATAGTGTTTATATAAGCAGTTGTAATAAAAATTATTAAAACAAATTTTGTTTAAATCAGCATAAATTAGGGCAGTTAAAATACTAAAAATGGAAAACCTTTATATTGTATTTTAAACAAGAAATAAATATACAGTATACATAAAAAATACAGTATATGTACAATTAATTTATTATTATTATTTATAATTTTTATTGTTTTATTATTTAATTTGTTATTGTTGTTATTATTATTATTAATTTAAAATCAACGGAAGGCACTTTAAAAAAGTGAGGACGCATATTTTTTTTTTTATGAATATAAATAAAGATATACAATAAAATGCTTTATGTATGTATAAAATACCATGATTGAATAATTTCAATTCATTTAAAATTTTATTTTAATAAAAAAAATTAAAAGATGCAGAAATACAGATAAACAATACAATATCTATGTTTAAAATAATACATATAATTGAAGGTAATTAAAATATTAGGTTGCATAAGTACTTTACTTTATTTAATTGTTTTTACAAGTAACAAAAAATGTAAAAATCCAGTGTTTCATATAAAATACTATACTGTAATCTGCATAACAGAAGGAGCTTAAAATACTGCTTTTATTTATTATCTATAAATGAACAAATAACATGCTTATTTAAATGTAAAAGACATTGAGTTGTATATATAAAGGTTGTATCTTTACAGCGTGGTGTTTTTCATCTGCAGTGTAATTGTAAGTGTATCATCGCCGCAGCTTTTTTCTCTCTCAGGTTTTGAAGGCTGCTCTTGGAACGTGAGGAATGTTTTCCAGGCGATTTTCTGGCCATGTCACATGTTTTATTGGTCTCAGAGGGTCTGTGTGTTTACAGACCAGACTATTTTGCTCTGGCTCAGCTTCTCGTTCCCTCAGATTCACCTCTGACTTCAGCAAAACCAGAGTTTCCCCGCAGCTCTGGAAATCCCGTCCGTCAGGGTCTGGACTCGACGGAAACCAGCGGCTGTCTTTTCTCTTTGAGCAACAACTCAGACGAGGAGACTTCTGAACACATCTCAAGAGAAAGCAGAGCGTTGTTTGACATATAATTAATAATAACAACAAACATTACTTTTTATAGAGCATTTAAAAGTTGCATCTAAAAACGTTTTACAAGAATAAAATAAAATATGTTCAAATACAAAATGAAAACATGATTTTAAAAAAATCCAAAAAACACTATGGAGGGCCAAATTACTAAAAATGTTATAAAAAATTAAGTAAATGATGTCTTTAAGTTGTTAAATAAATAATTAAATAAATGTAAAAACTATGTTTGCTAAACAAATAAATAAATAAATGAAGTTGTACATTATTTAAAAAAATAATTAAATCAAAACAAATCAATCAATAAATGCAAATGAAAAAGTTATTTCTTTTTTTGATATTTTGAGATTATTTGCATTTATTTCTACATTTGTTTATGCATTTCATTATGCGTATCGTTATTTATTTATATATTTCAACATTTATTTCATTATTTAATTTTGAGTAATTTGGCCTGCCATAGAACATCAAACTAACCTGAAATAGTAATAACTAGTGCTGTCAAACAATTAATAACAATCCAAAATAAACGTTTTTGTTATTTATTGTGTATATATAAATACAGACACATACAGTATATATTTAACAAATATTTACATGTATATAGTTTTTGTATTTAAACAACATATTTTTCCTAAATATGGGAATTTATATACACAAAATAAATATAGACACTTCACATACATATAATGTAAATAAAACTTTTAATTGTGATTAATCCTGATGAGCACTAGTAACATACTGTATTAGACAGTAATGATCGAACCATATTTGTTTGTTTGACTTGCTGCTTAGTAGAAAAGTAGACGCAAAATGAAGAGAATATTACTCTTTTGTTGTTGATGTTAAAAGTCAAACTTGGTAAGTCAAAACTTCTGCATTTAAAGGCATGCATTAAAGGATAAATGCATTTTATTGCATTCAAGGTCTGAATTTTTTACCATTTGCTTGTATTACTTTCATTCAACTGAACCCACAACCTTCACTGTACTGTTAATGCCTATACAACATTTCAAAATACATTATATACATTAGGAAGCACTGGTTTATGACTGTCCTTGGGTTTCAGTAAAAACAATAAATTAGATGAATAACAGTCTTTGTGAGCTACAGGCCTCACATCTTTTTAGTCTCTAAAATAAACTGCGGTACAAATGAAAATGTTGCATGCTAATATTTGTAAAGCATGCATTACAAGTCAAAAATATGTGCATTTACTTTGCATTGAAGTCGTGCATTTTTCCGTTGCTTATATTAAATACATTCACTGGAATTTAAACCACAACCTAGAAGTCGCTCTACTGTCTGTTTCCAGTCTCAATCACTTTATTTTCTATTATTAATAGTTAATAATTTAAGAAGGGCTGATCTACACAACTGGCTATCTTTATGTATTTATGTTGCAGTAATGTTAAACTGGGAATCAAACCCACAGCCTTTAGAGTTGATCTACTTTTCATTTCCATTCGTCTGATGAATCTTTATTTCTGACATGCAAAATACAATATTATAAGAGTAAAATATTATATCCCGTAACTCATAAGCGACTGAGGTCATGGGTTCGATTCCCAAATACACAAGTATTAATAAAGAGTGGGACAGTCATTTTTATTAGATTACTATTTATTTTTTATATTACTATTAAGGTTTGATTAATTTAGTTATTCCAGTTTAATTAGATAATGTTTTTATTATTTTAATTTGTTATTTTTAAAACATTAATAATTAGGAGAAATTAGTTTTCATTTTAATTTTAGTTAATATTTTAGTAATTCTGTTGTCTCTTCTTTTGTCATTGTTATTTATTTATTTATTTAATATAACTATTTAGATTTAATTTATATATGTTTTAAAAATATATATTTATTTTGTGTGTAAGTTTGCTAAAACAGAGTAAAATATTATATCTTGTGACACTAGTGAGATACATAAACTATGTATTATATATTAACAGCAGTGTTTTTTGTTTTGGATAAAAGTCAAAAAGTTTGCCAAATGCATGAACGTAAATAATCATCTTGCATTGCAGTATTTGTATACTGTATCTAAAGTTTGATGCTGCTCTGATGTAAATGATATAAACTGAGGAGAAGTGCAGCAGGTTTACAGATGCAGGGATGCGTGAGACCCGCGCGGTTCTTTTAATCAGGCAGGTAAAGTCGTTCATCACAAAGGTTAATGAATATCTGGCAGCACATTGAAATGCTTTACAGTATGTTGACATTTGTTGCTCTTTTCCTTTTGTTTTTCTTTTTTCTCTGTAACTGGAAAAGCGTGTGAGAACGGCGTGATTCTGATGCAGGACGAGTCGCTCGTATGCAGATTTGGGCACAGATGACATTTCAAAGCACTTATTTGTGCAAATCTTTGTTTTAGATGGTAAAGGTCAGAGAACGAGGCCCACTTTCTTCATTTGAATAGAACACGAGGAAAACATGCAAAACTCGTCACCACACCGGAGTGTGTGTGTGTGTGTGTGTGTGTGTGTACTGTAATGCAATTCATTCTGTGTAAGAATTTGCACTCAGAAGGGATTTAAAGCAAATTAAATTAGCTTTTTGTGGACAGCTGGGAACGTCCCTATATTTGTGAAAAGGGAATAGAAATAAAATACATTAGAAAATAAATAATTTTTAAAAAGCAGACAGTTTAGTGTTAGGGTGTGGGACGATGGTTCTAGAGTTGTAGAAACTGTACAAAAAATAATGTGAATCATTTTTTAATAGTAAAAAAACACATTTTCTGCTAGGTTAGAGTGTGTTATAGCCAGCTATATATAAAAAACAATCAATTTTTTGACCTGACTGATGTACAAATAATCACATACTTTATGATTTGTGATAAATTAATCAGTGTTGTTTTAGTAATTATTTATTTATTTGTTCATGTGTTGATTTTATTTTTAGATTTTTGTTTTAATTTACGTTATGTCCTTTTCGTAGTTTTTATTCTTTTTTAATATTACTTTTTACTTTAAACTTATATTTGAGTTTAAGTTGATGTTTTTGTCATTTTGTATTAGGTTTTGTTCTGTTTTAATATTACCATTTTTGCATAATTAAGTTTTTTCTTTTAGCTAATAGTTTAGTAATTTTCTTGCATCATTTTGTCATTTTTATTTATTTTTTTAATATTACTTTTCATGTTACATTAATTCATTTTTGTTCCAGTTTTAGTTAATGTTTTTTTTTCTATCTGTTATTTTCATTCGTTTTGGTTCTTTTTTAAAACCTACTACTTAGGATTATCTTGTTTTATCTGCAGCACTAAATAATAAGCACTTTATAATAAAAACTAATAAGCTTTTGTTTGTTTAGGGTCAGTAATGTTAGTGCTTTAACATTTATTTGACAAGCAAACTATACATATTATGCATTTTTTTATATATAATGTGTTATGTAAATAATTTTTTTCTATAATTTTAGCTTTATTTAATTAAAAAAGGTAATATTTTAATTTTTAGTACTAATAATAACCTGCCTGATTTGTATTGAATTTTTACTGTCTTGTCAGATAAAAGTGATTTTAAAACACAAACGGCATCTGAACAGCATCTCTACGGGTTTCTTCTGCCAGTCACTAAAAGAGCATTAATGGTCCTGTGAGAGGAAGGAGATATTATTCAGTGTCGTCATAATGAGCATCAGTTCACAAAAGAGCTGAAGTCAAGAAGAGTGAAGGTGCTCCACCTGAAGCCTCTCGAGAACGACACGTGTAATCATCAGGCTTTCATATTGAAATATCGACTGAAATAGGAACGACAAAAAAACAAATCATGAGAAGATGCTGGCTGAAAAGTCATTTAGTTTCTCCAAAATGCTCAAATGTGTCGAGTGCCACAAGACATGAACGAAGTGAATATAAAGAGCAGAGTGGGGCATGTTGTCACAGGTAAAGATTGCTCAGGGTGCCTTTATTTATGAAGTTCAGTTTCATTAAAGTCTTGACTACAAACATGTTCTGATGTTCAACCTCACAGTAACTTCTGTGAATGGCACTTTAAGACAAAATTACTGTAAAAAGTATGTTTATGGACATACAGTGGAGTCTATTTATACATTTATTTTGTTTCGTTACAAATCATATTATCATAAATTAACTAGAAAGTTGAACAATTTAACAACTTTACATAAACAAACCTGATGATTATGATCTCCAAAATGATCTGAGATGTTAAAAAAGCTTCAAGGAGATATTAACAAAAAGTCTCTTAAAGATTGAAACTCATTTATTTACATTTGATTAATCACATAAAAACTAAAGAATTCTTAATTGTTTTATTTAACATTTCTTTCTGTTCAAATATTGTTTTTTAAATATATTTTATACATTTTAATACTTATAGTGTTTTATGTTTTATTGTATAAAAAATGTTTTATTAATTATTTGTATAATTTTTTGTTATTATAAATTATTAGTATAATTTATTATAAAACACACCAAAAAGTATTAATTAATTTAAAATAAATAAATAAAAAATCTTAGTATTTTGCCAGTACAAATATCAAAACATTGTCAAATTTGTCAATAAGTCAAAATTGAGTAAAATAATGCAAAATTCAATCAAAATTAAGTGTGTTTAAGCTTAAAATGAGAAAAAAAATTTAATGGCATCATAAACACTAAAGAAAACTGGGGGAAAAAGATTGTGTTTATAAACATGGTCAGACTTTCAGTTCTTTTATTTTCAATAATTGATTGATTGATTGATATAAGCATAAACCTTATTATAACCTTATATAATTTGTATACTTTTTCACAAACAAGATTTAATATCTTAATTCGTTCTGCTTCTCAAATAAATATACCTTGGATTAAAAATGTTTCAATTTTGTGTACAAGAAAAAACTACCCATAAACCCATTTTTGCGATGCTTAAAACCCATTTATAGAATGAAAAAACAAGTCATTCTTCACGCATCATGTGTTTGTGGTCTCAAGGCTTCATGAGGTCAGATCAGGGCTTGGTCTGAACATCTCTCTGAAGCTTCATTGATTGGTGAAGCTCCTGCAGACGTCTGGGCTCTTCAGAGATGGATGGCTTTGGATGTGTTTATGGTGTTTTATAGGAACACGTGTTCATCGCACAGGCTGAAATATGAGCTCAATATCTGCTTCACATTCAGATCAATTTAATAAGCCTTTGCACACTCGCCCGGTGACGTCTGAGGAGAAATAATTGCATTTGGCTCTCAGCGAGATGAATCGTTTCATAACACGGATCGGGTTTGGAGTCCATTTGCGGCTGTGAGTGTTTGTGACAAACAAATCTCATTAATGAAGCACTGTTAATAGTTTGATAATGAGGCGCCGCGTCCATTAAACTACTTTATCAGCAGAATAAAACAAGAAGCTGTGAAATGCACTCAAGACATCTTCTGAAGCAGGTTGTGGTTTAGGACTCAGACGGAAGCAGGATTAAACCAGACATCACTTAATAATATAGAAATGTTATTCTGCATTAAACCTCAAATAGAGGAATCACTTAAATCAGATGCGTATGCATCTGTCAATGTTTTCCCCTCCTGCTCAATAATATATAAATGATAAATGGTCTTGTTTTCTAAATGCTCATCTGAACTCATTCACACAGAAGAAAGCACTTTTAGAGGGGATCTATGATGCAATTTCAGGTTTTTCTTTCTCTTTGGAGTGTTACAAGCTGTTAGTGCACAGATAAGGAGAACATTTTTATTTATAAAAGACTTGTTCCTAAAATGGCTCATTTGAGAAAAGAAAGAAGGCGGAGCTATGATTCTGTCTGTAGTGTTGCTGCGGGCGCCATGTTCTGGAGACGCTGTGTGTCGT
>JAUCNO010001081.1:0-18538 GCA_032353835.1 Enteromius viviparus
TTTCTTGATGATTTTGAGGCAAACATGCTTTGTAAATTTGCTATTTTATATAAAATATAAAAATAGATATTTTAAAATTTTATATTTTCTTACATTTAAACTTCTGTAACTTTCAAAATTTACTTTTATAACAGTTTTGGTCAATTCTACAATAATCTGTGAGGTTTCACCTTTAAAACGATACCAATTTTGCGTCTGTGCTCTAAAGTAATAAAGAAAAAAATGCACCCTGTTGTACTTCCAGGGTATGCTTCCCGCCTGACGAGGCCGGGAAAGAGTGCTCGTCGTAGGCATACCTCGATTTCGCCCGCCCCCTGGAGCTCGACTCTTTGCCGTTTTTTAGCTTTCTGGAGTGTAAAAATTGCTTATGGAACTTTGACCACCGCTGGGCCTCACTCCGCTCCTCAGAGATGGCGGAAGTGCACGACCTGACCAAAATGTGCCTGACAAAGCCGGGAACAAGAGCCCTTCACGGGTTTGTGGCGGATTTGTCCGCAGCCCGGAGGTGGTCAAAATCCCCGAAGCAACTTTCGGAAGCTCGACTCGAATCCGCCACAAGCCCTGGAAGAGACACTTTCCTCGGCCTCGTACCACTCCTCGGAGAGGGTGGAAGTGCACGACCATCACAAACGTATAAAAATTACTGTATGCATATTTCACATTAGAATGTTGAAACTTTGCATGCATGTTCATAACCCAAAAAAACAAACAAAAAAACATAGGTTTATTAGTATTTAAAAAAAAAAAAAAAAAAAAAACGAAATGATAGCTTATTTTTACTATTCTTGGCTGACAAAGTATTTATTTGTATTGAAATGACTGTGAAAATGCTATTGCTAATGCTAATGCTATTAAAAAAACTAAAATAATGAGATATCAGCAAGATATGTAGTGATGTTGGGTCTTTAGAGTAGCCTTAGAATATAAAAATGTGCGGGTCTAATTGACCCTCTGACAGTACGAACGTAACTATTTTGTTTTAGGCATTTCAAAACACATCAGTGAGTTGAAACTTCACATGCATGTTTATGACCCTAAATTAGGAAAAGTCAAAAAATTTCCAGAAAAAGTACATAAGTTAACTGATATTTCCAACAGCTCAAAAATCAAAAAGGGTCAAATTGACCCGGAACAGTACATGAGGGTTTTTAAGATAAGATACAAAATGTTTAGGTATTGAGGCTTTGGTGTAAGCATTCACATTTAGTGTGTAAGCAATAGGCAAAAACGTATAGGTTATGAATATAACCACGGTTCTTTGAGGGAATGAACACTGACCGAAGACGCTATTTGAACGCCTACTGCGTGACACACTCTGAATCTGCTGTACCAGCATTAAGAGGAGCAATGGGAAACACTGTTGGATTCCTCTCTTCTGACATCAGTTATCAGCTTGTGATTTCTCAAGCCAAGACATTGCTGTTTGACTCTTAGACTGTTGCTCGCTGTGGTGCTGCGACTGGAGGGGCGGATTTAGTGAATTTGGGGCCTCAGGCAAATATAGTAATGGGTAGGGCTGGGCGGCATATTCATTTATTCATTTTTCATATACCCCAATACCGGTGAGTGTATGCGTACAAAGCATCGGGAACACAAAGCAGTGGATCGTCCCGCTGACAAGCTGTAAGCATCTGCATTAGAGTGGTGGAAGCATAGCCAGTGTGTGTGTTGAGCATGTTAACAGCATGGACGAAGAATATAGGTGCGTTCGAGATGCACTACACTAGCCTGCCTCCAGCTGGCAAAAGCTGCCCATTGCAGTCGGGGGAGGAGTAAAGAGGTGGCCGCACATGGTGATCGAAAGGCGGCTGCACTGCCGATCAAATTCGGACAAATGATCTTACCAGAATGCATTTTGTAAGACGGCAGCCGATTTCTTGCGGCGTTGCATGAAGTGGAACGCACCTAATGTCACAGACAAAGAGGAACTTCTTTCAAAAAGAGGAGCCTTATCGGTTGGGTGGAAATACTTCGGCTTTAAAAAAAATCGGACCATCATGTGTAAATGTTGTCATCTAGTCATGCATGGGAAAAAAAAAATCATATATCAAATATAATAATTTTGAGTAAAATCAATCTAATTTTGAAAAATACCGTGATATACATTTGTGGTCATACCGCCCAGCTCTGTGTTTACTCTGAAATGGCTGAAATTGTGTTTTTTTACAACCAAACAGCCCATACGTTTAAATACAGACATGAAATCCATTAAAGTGCTAGTTTATAATCATCAAAATCACGTTACCACTAAATTAAAAAAGAAAGAAAAACTTTTTTTCCATTAAATAAAGATTTCCTACCGTAAATATATCTCGACTTCGGTTCTGATTAGTAATATGCATGCAAATATAAACAGATGTGGTCCTCTCCTAACAAACCAGACATCAATGCAGAGATTGATGCAATTTATTCAGCTGATGGAATAAAAACAAACTGGACCCTTATGACTGCTTTTGTGGCCCAGGGTCACTCATCTAAAGCTGTTTTGAAGCAGAGAGTTCTGATTTGATTTGTTGAGCTGGAGTCTAACTAAACTGCTGATGTTTAACAAAATAGTTGTCAAATTGTCTCTCCAGATCTGTATGAGTTCTTCTGAACCTCTGTGCTCCACTGACTGCTCCAGACGTGTGTGTGTGTGTGTGTGTGTCCAGGATCTGATGGAGCTTCACCTGACTTACTGCAGTCGTCTGACGGCTCGTGGCCTCCGGACGCTCTGCAGCTTCAGACACTCGCTGCTGTCTTTGAGTCTGTTCGGCTGCTCCGGAGTCTTCTTCAGGAAGAGTGCCGCCCCGCTGGCGTCAGGCGAGGATGAGGACGAGGACGAGCTGCACGAGCGTCTGCAGCGCCACTCTGTCGACCTGGACTTCAGCTTCCAGGTACACTGGGGTTATATATAGGCGAAGTTTGAATTTATTTGAATTCAAGTGATTTGATGCCAAATTGCAGCTAATCTGAAAGTGAAATAACTGTTGGTGTAAATGTGCGGCAGGGCTTCAACCGTCTGCGTCTGCTGAATCTGGGCGGTCTGCCGGCGGAGGTGGACGTGGAGACACTGCTGCAGCCGCTGCCCGCTCTGACCTCGCTGGACCTGTCCGGTGTCCATCTCCCCCGGCCGGCTTTCCTCCTGCAGTGGAAAGAGCGCCTGGCCTCTCTGGTGCTGTATAACGTGGAGCTGACGGAGGAGCTGATCCACACGCTGCTGCAGATGACCAAACTCAGGTCTCCTTCACACTAGTGATGAAATATACAGCAAGAATGCATTTATTTGATCAAAGGCTCACAGATAAAAGGAAATTTAAAAAGAACTGCATTTATTTGAAATTTTGAAAATACTGGAATCCTAATTTCTGAAGGATCATGTGACCCTGAAGACCTTTCACATTTTAACATGCATTCAAATTGGAAGCCGCTGATTTAAATCGAAGTAATATTTGACAGTGTTACTGTTTGTTGTATTATTGATTAAATAAATGGCGGCTTGGCGAGCAGAAGAGAGAGTGTTTGTTAACAGAGCAGTGATCCTCTGTGTCTCCAGGCACCTGGATATCTCCAGAGAGAATCAGAGAACGTCTAAGTTCAAGATGACCAGGAAGATCTTGAGCAGTATTGTTCAGAGTTTGGTCAATCTGGTGTCTCTGGATATCTCTGGACACATCATGCTGGATAACTGCACGGTACCAGCGTTTGAGGATGCTGTGGGCCGGCCGAGGTGAGGACACACACACACACACACCCATCACACGCCGTTTCCTCTGTGTTTGTCTGAATGCGTGTTTGTGTTTTACAGCATCGAGCCGTGTAAGAGCAGCATTTACCCTTTCCAGGAGCTGAAGAGACCGCTGCAGTTCTTAGGACTCTACAACACAACGCTCTGCAACGTCACACACATACCTGCGTATAAGGTACTACTCACACACACACACACACACTCTCGCTCCAGTGCTCTGACTGTATTCTTGCTGTGTTTGCAGGTCACTGGCTCTAAGAATGAGGACCAGATCCTGAACGCGATCGAGGCGTACACTGAGCAACGGCCTGAGCTCGCCCATCGAGCCATTAACCAGCTGTTCGACATCGCCCGGATTCAGCACTGCAGCCAGCTGCTGCGCGCACTGCAGGTCACACACACACACACACACACACACACAGGACTCTCCATAGGTGTTTTATACTGTACAGACTGTATGTGGTATTGTCCTACACTGACCCTACACCTAAACCTACCCCTTACAGGAAACACACACACTTCTACATTCTCAAACACTTCATTCTGTGTGATTTAGAAGCTTGTTTCCTCATGGAGACCTCACTAATGTCCCCACGAGGTCAAAATTTACTAGTATTCCTATCTTTGTGGAGACAATTGGTCCCCATGAGGATATAAAAGCCTGTCTCTCTCTCACACACACACACACACACAGTGGTGGTCAGTACACAGTAATAGAAAGTAATCTTTTCCAAAAAGTTTAAACTGATTTTCATCATTTATTGACAGTTTTACATTTTATCAGTGAATAATAAAACGTTTGGGCAGTATCAACAAAATAATCTGAGCAATGCAGAGGAACACAGAAGCTGCGTCTGAAGAGGTGTTTAGATGCGTCTCACTCTTACAGGAAATGATATGCATAATGTTTTGATATATTAAACATTAAAAACCATTACTTAAAATGATACAAAAAAAATTAGAAGATGAAGTTAAGGTGAAATTAAAACCGCCAGTAGGTGGCAGTAGGTCACTGTTCATAAGTGAATCATTGCGATTGAAGCGAATCTTGATTCAGTCAGGAACAAAACACTGTCATGTTTCTCAGAGATGCAGAACAGTACGGTGGGTGTGTTTAAGAGCAAAGATGGTGTATAAAATGTACATTTGTAAAAAGAAAAAAATCAACATTGTAATTGTAATCATGGTAATTGTTTACGAAAAACAGCACTCTTTGTGATGATTAACTACATGAAATAAATTAAATAGCCTATATACATTTGCTGTCCCTGTATCTTGAATTTTGTGATCGTTCTAAAAGCGTTGTCGGATCGTACTCTAAATGCACACTAGTCTAGACTCTGTGTTTTAAAGAAGTTCTTGATCGTGTCAGATCACACATCGCTGAAACAACAATTACAATATTATCACAGATCATATATATATGGCACACCTCTAGTGCCAGTGCAGTTCAATCTATAATATCCAGTGTAGTGTGTTTCTGTGATCTCTGACTGCGGTGTGTGTGTGTGTGTGTGTGCAGCTGGTGATCACAGCGCTGAAGACTCATAAATATGACAAGAGCATTCAGGTGACGGGCAGCGCCGCTCTGTTTTACCTCACCAACACGGAGTACCGCAGTGACCAGAGCGTCCGTCTGCGCAGGCAGGTCATACAGGTGGTGCTCAATGGTATGGAGCAGTACCAGGAGGTGACGGTGAGTACACACACACTCTGATAGAACCATGAAGGCTGCTCCAAACACCAGGCCCCTGTGATCTGATGCAGTATCACTGAGCGTGTGTGTGTGTGTGTTTAGGTCCAGAGGAACTGCTGTCTGACGCTCTGTAACTTCAGTATTCCAGAGGAGCTGGAGTTCCAGTATCACAGAGTCAATCTGCTGCTGCTGAAGATCCTGGAGCCGGCGCGTCAGGACGAGTCCATCCAGCGCATCGCTGTGCATCTGTGTAACGCTCTCGTCTGTCAGGTCGACAACGACCACAAAGAAGCCGTCGGCAAGATGGGATTCGTCAAGGTTGTGTGCTGCTCTCTGAAGTTTAGATGTTCAATGGTTCACTCAGAATTGATCCTTCTGTATATCCTCTCATCATCTTTCCCCATCCACCGAAAGTCTTGATAGTCAATATTTTCATGCTTTGGAGTAAAAGAAAGCTTATAATAACATCATGAAAGCAATCCATATAAATCAAGTAGTTTAATCCAAGTCTTCTGATGAGAGACCATCATGACGGAACATTTAATGTAGGCTATCAACTCTGAACCTGTGAGGTTTGATTG
Source organism: Enteromius viviparus (assembly GCA_032353835.1). Taxonomy (NCBI): domain Eukaryota; kingdom Metazoa; phylum Chordata; class Actinopteri; order Cypriniformes; family Cyprinidae; genus Enteromius; species Enteromius viviparus. Next base: position 6,005 of record JAUCNO010001081.1, read on the forward strand.
AGCTTCTGTTTGTATGAGTGTCTAATACCATCCGTGCATTTCTTATCAATGCGTTGGAAAGGAGAAGAGCATTAGACGGTTAGCATGTAGGCATCTGTGTCTGTCTAATGGCTTGATGTGTGCTTGTCACAGACTATGCTGAATCTGATCCAGAAGAAGCTGCAGGACAGAATGGTGAGTCGTTACCGAATATCCAAACTTATTAAAAACATTCAAACTGATCCAGACTCAACACTGATTCATTAATGTTCATAATTATTAATTTATCAGGGTTTTAATGTATGTCTGTGATTTCTGCTAATGGAACTGAGTTGACACTGGCGTGTGTGTGTTCAGTGTGATCAGGTGATGGAGTTCTCATGGAGTGCGCTCTGGAACATCACAGACGAGACGCCTGATAACTGTCAGATGTTCCTGGAGTGTAAAGGCATGAATCTGTTCCTGGAGTGTCTAAAGGTCCGTGCATCTCATGTTCAGTGTGTGTTGGGATTCAAACACAGCCTGAATCATGTTTGGTTTCTGCTCTCCTTCAGGAGTTTCCGGATAAGCAGGAGCTGCACCGGAACATGCTGGGGCTGCTGGGTAATGTGGCCGAGGTGAAGGCGCTGAGGCCTCAGCTGCTGACCAAACAGTTCATCACAGTGTTCAGGTCTGAAGGCGCTCGTCATGGGCTCAGTGTGTGTGTGTGTGTGTGTGTGTGTGTGTGTGTGTGTGTCTAATGCTGTGGCTCTCTCACAGTGAGCTGCTGGACAGCAAAGCCGACGGCATCGAGGTGTCCTATAACGCCTGCGGGGTCCTGTCACACATCATGTTCGATGGCTCCGAGGTCTGGAGCATGGAGGAGCCCAAGAGGACACACGTCATGGACAAAATGTGGGCGGCTATTCAGAGCTGGGATGTCAACTCACGACGCAACATCAACTACAGGCACGTCCGCGTCCAGAGTAGGGTCGAGAATCCTCAAGATCAGAAATCAGAAACTTTTTATAAAATTAAAATTTCAATTCCAACTCAGTTCCTGTGTGAACATCATTATTATTAGCTGGAGAAAAGGAGCTGTTACACACAGATCAGTCTGAATCATTCACTCATTCACAAACACTGATTCATCCAGTACTGAAGCGAGTAAATCACTCAATCAGTCATGTTAAAAGACCTCATCACTGACCCCTGTCTCTCTCTCTCTCCGTCTGCAGGTCGTTCGAGCCGATCCTGCGTCTCCTCCCTCAGAGCGGTGCTCCGGTCAGTCAGCACTGGGCCACGTGGGCACTTTTCAACCTGGTGTCTGTTTACCGTGAGTACTTACTGCGCAACCTTCTCATCAGATCAGATTTACTTCTCAGAGTAACGGCGTATGAAAACGTATCTTTAAAATCAGAGCCGTTACGTTTGATCGTGAGGTGTAAAAACACCCAGAAATCACTCTGCTTCTCGTCATTTTCTGTTAAACAAAGAAGATATTTTGAAGAATATATGTAAACACAATGGAAGTCAATGACTTTTTAGTTACACACATTCTTCAAAAAGTCTTTTTGGTTCTTCAGAAGAAAGGAACTTTATTTTTGGGTGAACTATTCCTGTCATTTCTGAGTTGTGTGTATGTAGTCGTTTTCGTTTCCAGGGCTCTAAAGCTCTTGATAACACACACAAACACATTCTTTATTTCCATTAATCTCATCACTCTTGCTCTCTCTCTGGTCCTGTAGCGAGTAAATACTGCCCTCTGTTGATAAAGGAGGGTGGCATCATTCTGCTGCAGAAAGTTCTAGAGCTGGAGTCCTCTCATCAGGAGACCAAGGACATGGCACGGTAACAACACACACACACACTCACACACACTCTCACACACACACACACACACACACACTCACACACACACACACACACACACACACACTCCTGTAGTGTCTCCATGTGTTCTGGGGTCTCTCTCTTCATAGGCGTAATGGTGTTTCTACTGTACAGACTGTATGTGGTATTGTCCTACACTGACCCTACACCTAAACCTACCCCTTACAGGAAACACACACACTTCTACATTCTCAAACACTTCAACAATGATTCTTGAGTCATTTGAACAGTTCATTCAAAAGAATCACATCCTATTTTTGTCATATGATCAATCAGTTTTAAAGAGAGAAGCAGTTCTGTATTGGTCTGACATGTGTGTGTGTGTGTGTGTGTGTGCAGTAAAGTGATGGAGCAGTGTGAGAACTTCAAGGAGGATCCGATGGACACCAGCAGGTAAAGGTGTGACGGACACGGCGCCGGACGTCCATCTGCGTGATGTTCCTCACTGGCACTGACGGCACAGAAACACGCTTGTGTTCATGAGGAGGACCTTCACTGCTCTCCTACAACACACGTCTGTCACGTCACACTACAGTGAGCTCACGAGTGTGTGTGTGTGTGTGTGTGTGTGTGTGCGTGTGTGTGAGAGAGTCGGGCTCGTTTCTGTGTTGCACATGGACAGCAGTGAGAGCTGCGTTATTCTAGGGGTGTTTTTCTGTTTTTATTTGTAAATGATAACATGCCCGAACGAGTGTGTGTGTGTGTGTGAGGACATTCTGCTCGTGTCTTTATAAGGAACAACCCTGATTATTTGTCTGGAGGCAGAGATATGGACATATAAGCTTGACTGAATCTTCTCGAGGGTCCGTGATCGATCCCGAGGGAAGCGTTGGAAGGAAGTTCTCGTCTGGATGTTTTAATGGCGTCACTGTAAACACTCCCGGGTGGAGATCTCTGGAGGTCCCGGCCGAGATTCAATCACACACCTGTCATTAAAGCCATTCTCTTTTGAGGAGCTCATCATTCTTCTTATGTTATATTTTTAATCATAATCACTTTTTATGTGCAATCTCGTGATGAACGGGATCGACCGGCAGCGGGATCAGATGTTTATCTCCTGGAGCGATGATGATGATGATGATGATGAAGGTTTATCAGATGAGATTTAATCTGCGTTTCCTGCAGGTTTGTGCTGTTTAACGTGGCGCTTGTTTTTCTACAAGGTTCTGAACTGCAATACAACCATGATGTGCTGAAATACAATGTCCACACAACACTGGGTGTAAAGAGAGATTAATTATAATAATAATAATAATAATAGTTGTCCAACACTCTGTTCCAGTCGTTATTTCTCACAGATGATGATCTCCGCTCATCAGGTGTTTGATTATATTTATATTCTGAGTTTAAACAGACTCTGGGTTTGGGAACAGTCTGAGATATTTTAATATTTCAATATTTGTGCTTTGTCTGCTGTTGAAAGATCTTTTTTGTTTAAGATTCCTGTTATTCACTTCAAAAGAACTGAACAATATCTCTTAGAATCTTTTATTGAATTCTTTTAGCGTTATAAAGTCACCAAATACAGAATATTATGAAACTCCAATATCAGAAAATATTTCTTTTGTGCTTATTTCTGCTTTTTTTGTTAAATAGACTTTTTTTAAAGGGTTAAAAGCATTTCCTTGCAGACTCTTTGTGGTGAGATGTTAGGTCAGGTTTTTCCTCTCTTGTATAAAGGCATCTGTTAAAGAAAGGAAATGTTTGCACTTAATTCATGACTTTCTGGTTAAAGCCTGGATCTCTGTAAAGTGAAGATCTCAGATCTGGACTCGAGCATCAGGTTCTCTGTGGACTGCAGGTAAGACTCAGGTGATTCATATTCAGAAGATTTATGCACTTTTATTGCTTAGACATAATAAGTCTTCAAAATCAGATTTCATGGTCTATCCTGGCAATGCAAACCTTTAAGATTGTTTCTTGATGCTCAAGTTTGAGCTTTTTAATGAAGAAAACATTTCCAAACATTACATTAACGGTAAATAAATTATACTTTATTCGTTGTATTCACTACATGTTTGTGACGGATTATTTTCAAAGAAAACGCGCACACATGCACCACACAGTTCAACTAGAGCCATATGTACATCATTCAATCATTTACCTGTTTTCAGAGTTGAGCTGTAAACTATACAAGCACAGTTTATTATCTTCCATGTTGGTTTTATTTGCCATTTTAATGTCGGCTGCATCATGAGCAGTGTAGAGGAAAGTAATGATCATCAGAGATCAGTAGCGAAGACAAAATGGGATTTTTTTCTTATTGCAGGTTTGTATAATATTCTGATTTTGTATTTGACTCTTTTTTTTTTTGATTGGAAGGAACACAAAGTTACATGTTTTTAGCATTCTACCAAAATGGTGACATTTATATAAATATAGAACACACACAGGCCAGGCTCGGTGTTCTATTAGGATTTCCACCCTATTAGTTTCACAGTTAACAGGGTGGAGAAGTTCGAGCTGATGATGTACATAATGTTTATAACTGTCAGATATGTTTTTATATATATTTTTTTATTCTCCATAATATAGCCTAACAGAGTGGAACTTTAAGCGTGGGATAAGCAGGAGAACATTTCAAAAACTCAAAAAAGGTACGAGCGAGAGGTGACAGTTAAATTATAGCTGGAAAAAATAAACAATATCACTTGTTGAAAATGATCTGTCGAATTGTAGTCTATTTTGGAAGGGCGAGGAAGTACATCCTAACAGGGTGGAAAATGACTTTAGGAACACGGTAAACAAAGAAAATTGTACAAAAATAAATAAACTTTCACATGATTTATATGCAAGTAGTCAGTAAGCCTAGTCCAGAACATAATGGGAAAATATTTTGAGGTTTTTATCATTTCATGGTTGATATTTCTAGTGAATTATTTTGCACTGAGGACAGGATCAAACTGAACGCATTATCCTCCAGTTTCACAGACAAGGCTTAAGACATATCTTAAAACATGTCAGTTTGTAAAAGTTGCTTGAATGTCTAATTAATACCTAGTCCTGGCTTAAGCTAAGCCCTGTTTGTGAAACCGGGCCATCATCAATTAAAAGGTTTGTAAAAAAAAAAATGTCTATTATATATGTCACATCAGCAATTTCTTATAAATATGTGACTATTTTAGAGACATATTGAGTAAATCATAGAGACAGAACAGTTCAGTATAACAGGAATGACCCACATGAGAAACGAAGGAATTAATTGAAAAGTAAAAGTATTTCCTTCTAAATTAAAAAGTAATGTGTTATTTTACTAGTTGCTTGAAAATCTGATTACGTAAGTTGCGTTACTTGTAATGCGTTCCACCCCGACACTGCTCAGGGCACTCGACTGGATGACGCTCGGCTGGTTGTCTGTGTTTGATGTTAGCGGTTCACTCGTCCGCTGGAGCTTCAGCAGCGTCCTGCAGCAGATCTGAGGGGTTCTGACCGCTGACCTCTGCAGAGCCTGTCTTCTCTTTCTCCTCACCAGCGTCTGGTGTTTCGTCCTCCGTCTGGACGGGCAGCAGTGGGCTCAGATCCAGGAAGGGTTTGTGTGGTGGAATTATGGGTTGGATCGTGTTTGTTTGGGCTTGGCTTGGCGCTGGACAGCTTACTGACTTTGGTTTCTGTTTTAGGTCAGACTCTGTCGATTTTACCGCAGCTCTAACGACTGTCGGCAAGTTATCCTCCCACGCCGGACAATCGTCGCTTATTTCAACCGGTAAAAACTCGTCTAAGAAGTCGTCACACAGTGATGGATGATTGCTCACTGGTTCGCTCTTATTTCTTGGAACTTCGTCTTTGAAAGTGACCCGAGGCGTCCTCACAATTTCCATCTTCTCCTCGTTCTTCAGCGGCTCGTAGTCGACAGGTTCACAGGGTGATGAAGAAGCGCTGTTCCTGAAGAAATCTGTGATCTCTTCCTGCTCTTCCGCTGGGTCGTCCACCTCTTCTTTGAGGTGTATCTCATATCCGGCGAGCTTGAATGGGTCATGCCGTTCCTCTGGGCGTATCTCTGGAACAACGTCGCCCAGAGTCTCCACCTTGAGCACAAACTTCTCCAGATAGCCTCTGTCCTCAGAGTCGGACGCTTGACTGTGGAAGGATTTCTCAGAGGTCACGCTCTCCCCATCATCTTCCTGCTTCTTCCTAGTTCCGACAGCCTCCGCGTACAAATCCGAGTAGAGGAAGGCCAAGGCCTTGGGCTCCTCGAGCAAATTGGGGTCGATGATCTTCGGAGGACCTTCGGGAAGGTAAATGGGAGTGAGAACTGGCTCCTCGCTTACAAACAAGGCGCTTCCGCTCTCCTTTAGAGAGGACTTGGAGAACTCTCTTTGCTTTTCTCCCGCGCTCGCAGAAAAAGGTGGTTCGCTCCCTCCACCGTAAAACACATCGTCCAAGTGTTCTACAGAGATGTCTAGCATACTCACAGCTGAGCAGACTCCAGACAGCCTTGTGTCTGCTTCGGGAGGAACTGCTTTGTTGTCTTCTTCTTCGGTGAGCTTGTCCTCTGTGTCTTGTTGGACTTCTGCCGGCGCCGCTCCTGATGGTGCTCGATGGTCAAGGAGTGTAAACTTCTCAAAGTAGTCCTCGCTCGTCTGTTCTCTTCGAGACACTTGCAGAGGAGGGAAGGGGATCTGGACCACAGGCTCTGGTATCAATACCTTGCTCTCTACAGTCTCCCGGTCCGGCTCCGGCTCTGGTTCGTCTGGGATCTCCGCGGGTTTCACAGCTGGTGTCTCCTCAAGGTAATACAAGTTATCTTCCAGACCTTTGCTCTCCTCTTCATCCACGGTGGAGAACTTTGGCGGAGCGATGATGTTTAATATCTCCGATCCTTCAGAGACGAGGCTGAACAAACGCTGGTGCTTCTCTTCTTTCAGATCGGATGTTTTGTGCTCCTCAGTTCCTTCGGGTGTCAGATTCGGGAGGGACACCTCCACCATGGCCGGTCTCTCTGCTTCAGCGAGGACCTCGAGGCTGACCTGAGGAAGCGTCTTTGGTTTTTCAGTCTTTGTCTTCCTCTTCCTTCTGCTCATCAGCTCTTCGTCCATGATGAAGAGGATCCTTCCGGCCGCTCCGGAGCCGCAGCAGCTGTATCCAGGTTCGCTGAGCTCCGAGGCCCAGGGTGTGGAGCAGCGGCTGGAAGCGGTCTCCCACACGATCCCGCTGTCCTCACTCTGGACCGTCACCATCGAGAAGGATGGGTTCATCATCAGGCAGTGGAGCTTTGGCTTGACCGCACCATCCTGGACCACGGCTCTCAAACTGCAGAGAAATGAACATTAAACACTTCATGCACTTTTGTCATCTTGTGATGTGTCAAGCTAGACGTAGATACAGTACCACTCTAAAAACAATCTTTAAGAATTCTCTTCTGTTTACCAACGCTTCATTTATTTGATCCAAAATACTGGAAAAGCACTAATACTGTGAAATATTTTTACTATTTAAATCATCTGTGTTCAAGTGTGTTTCTGTGATGGTCAGTGTCATTACTCCAGTCTTCAGCATCACATGATGTTCAGAAATCATCATCATATACTGATTTCAATTCATTAAACCTGATAAAATTCTACTGTTTTCAACATAATAATAGTGCTGCCAAACAATTAAATATGATTTAATCGCATTTGGGATAAGTTTTTGTTTACGTGTGTGTGTGTGTGTGTGTGTGTGTGTGTGTATGTATATTATGTACACGCGCAAACACACACAACTGTTATGTACATTATATACTTAAATTCTTATAATTGACTTTTTTGTGAAATACATGTGTGATACTGTGTGTACTACTTATATATTCATAACATACACACATTATGTAAACAAAAACTTATTTTAGATGTGATTAATCATTTGACAACACTGATTAATAATAATAATAAATTAGTTTTTTTAAGGAGCAAATCAGAATATTAGAATGATTTCTGAAGGATCATGTGACAGGAATAATAATTCAGCTCTGAAGTCAGAAATAAATTACATTTGAACACACATAGTGAACAGATGTACAGTATTACAGTACTTGTGTCTCACACACAGTCTTCAGCTCCTCACCTGTTGCTCAGATCCTCCACCTCGTCGTTCAGCTGCTCCTCCGTCAGCGTGTCGTCCAGAAGTGCCGTCATCTGGCTCTCTGGATCCATTATTTCCATCGTTTCCATTTTTTGGTTGCGGCTTGCATTAATCAGAGGCTGTTTGCAGGCTCTCTTCGTGTCATCTCAGCTGTGGGAACTTTCTCTGGCTCAGCATTCTCTGTAAATAGCCTGATGCGGCGCTCTGTTTTCAGCCTCCGCTCGCATCGACTCACAGGTGCCAGTCATCTGCAGAAGGTGGAATTTTAATTGTGCGTGAAGATTTATCAGCCCATGCTGCAACAGAAAGACTGTCCAGAGTTTAACTTTGTGATCCTGGTGTCACGTTATGAAAGCAGGGATTGGGTTTTTTTGCATCACCCTGCCAAACCTAAAAATACTTCTCAGATACGTGAGCTTCTCCGAGGCGCTGCAGGTCACGACGAGTCCAAGACAGGCCTCTGAAATTCTGTTTTCAGGTGTTTTGATGCAGCACTTTAACATTCTACGCCGGTTTCTTACCGCTACATCTTATTAAATACCAGCAGGAGATTATTATGAGACATTATTAGGCATAACGGAGTTATGAAATAGTAAAAATATGAGAGAATTTTTTTGTAGAATTGCAAAATTCCTATATTCTAAAATATTTTTGAACCCTGGGCGAGCCATCACTTTATCTTATGAGCTTTCCATTGATGATTTTAAAAAGGTAACATAATATAAACATAATGAGTGAACAACTCTACAGCAGAAATATATTTTAATAATCCACTCAAGACGAGACTTAGATTTAAAGTTACAGACAATAATTACCCAAGAGCATTATAAATGAGAGTGTGGGTCACAGCTTTCACACAAAAACAGTTTGATCTCCCAAGATTTTATGCTTCAGGATTTATTTTACAGACTAATAGTGATATTTAAGAGCACGAGTGAAAGAGAACAAAGAAAATCAATCAAAATCTGTTGAAAATATAAAAATGTTTTCTAAATCTCTGATGAAGTGAAAATCAGGGTTTGTGTGATTCTCACATGTTCTCTGAATCACCTGCTGATGCCTGTCACTGCTGTGTGTGTGTGTGTGTGTGTGTGTGTGTAATTCAAGATACAGCTGAAATCAGACACTCCGACATCCTCTGTGAGAGAGAGAGAGAGAGTGTGTGTGTGTGTGTGTGTGATTGAGTGAGTGAGAGTGAGTGTGAGAGAGTGAGAGTGTGAGAAAGAGAGTTTGTGTGTGTGTGTGTGTGTGTGTGTGAGAGTGAGAGAGAGTGTGAGAGAGCGAGTGTGTGTGTGAGAGAGAGTGAGCGAGAGAGTGTGAGAGAGTGTGAGCGAGAGAGAAAGTAAGAGTGTGTGTTAGTGTGAGAGAGAGAGAGAGAGTGTGTGTGTGTGTGTGTGTGTGTGAGAGAGAGTGTGTCTGTGAGAGCGAGAGAGTGTGAGTGAGTGTTCTTGAATTTGTGGTTTACGAGGACACAAATGTGTATAATGACATGGGTGCTACAATGTAAACATGGTTCATGAGGACACTTCCTGCGTCTCCGTAAAACAAAAGGCTTAGAAAACATAAACAGTGTTTTAAAAAACAGTAATAAAATTCAAAAAGTGCACAGTTTCCTGTAAGGGGGTGTAGGGTCAGTGTAGGACAATACCACGTACAGTCTGTACAGTAGAAACACCATTACACCTATGAAGAGAGAGACCCCAGAACACATGGAGACACTACAGGAGTGTGTGTGTGAGCAGGTTCAGTTCTGCTCTGTTATTTCACATGTGTTTGTGGATATTGCTCTGTGTTCAGGTGAAGGTCATGAGATGCTTGGATCATCCCAACGTGCTGAAGTTTATCGGAGTCCTCTACAAAGACAAGCGGCTCAACTTCATCGCTGAGTACATCAAAGGAGGAACGCTGAGAGACATCATCAAGAATATGGTGTGTGTGTGTGTGTGTGTGTGTGAGAACTACATGCTCCAGTGTTTGTCTGAGGTGATAATGTTCAGGATAGTTGGGAGCATGCTCTTTCAGGTTTCAGCATCAGTACTGTGCAGGGTTTTTCTGAATGGGAATGTGTCTGATCTCTGCAGGACAGCGATTATCCATGGAAGCAGAGAGTGAGTTTTGCCAAGGACATTTCCTCTGGGATGGTGAGTCAGTACTGCCCTCATCTGGACACTGGGTCATTCACTGTTTTGAATATTTTATCCAATACTTCAGGAACTATTTTACATTTATATTTTCCAAAAGGATTAAAAACCTTCATTAAAATATGAGTCTGTTTAGAAAAACAAACTGAACTAAATAAATAATGATTTCTCAGCAAAACTGAAATAAACCGTAAATGACCACATATTCAAGTCAAGTGGAAGTTTTTTTATAAAGGCTTTTTTTAAAGCAGCAAATGTTTATCAAAGTGCTGTACAGGCATAAAAAAGACAATAATAGACAATAAAAGGAAGCAGCTCTCACATATTGTCAAACTATACAAATAAGTTTTTAGGCTAGATTTAAAAACAGCCAGAGCAAGTCTCTTAGTGGAACAAACGGTTTATGTTTAGGTGCTCAACCATTAAGAATCTTACAGTTCCTCTGAAGAAAGGCGAGAACAGGGGTGATGTGGTCCGGCTTTCATGCACCGGTCAGCAGACCAGCACGTCTTTAGGAGACATTGGTTTGTTGTCTAAATTAGAAAAAAGAACTAGATTTAACTACCAAGTTAGTCTGTTTGTCCAGTATAAAACACAATCTATGATAACTACTACATGTCTTAAATAGGGCTTCACTAGTGGTTATAATTCACCAAGATCCAAGTCTAATGAGTCACAGGATCCTGCCGGCACAAACATCATAACTGGGTCATTTTCATTAAAATGAATGAAATTTAGTGACATCCAGGCCTTAATTTCCTCAGGGCACTGTAGTGAACCAACGTCCTTCCCTTTCAAATACAGATACATATGCATATTGTCTGCAAAATAATGAAAAGAATACCAAATATTAAAAAGTGAAGCATCAGCAAGGAGAACAGAATAGGCCCCAAAATGGAGCCCTGGGGTATCCCACATGTGAAAGAAGCCGAACTCTGCAAACTAAATGGAGAAAGTTTGTTCAATCAAATAGGATCGAAACCATTATGCTTCTTATGGTCTACAGAATAAAATACAGCCCTGAGGTCTAGCCAAATCTAAATGGCATTGTCAGAGATAGTCAGAGTAACAGATCATGATAAACCTTCATCAGAGCAGAGATTTAAAACCAGACAGAAACATTTCATCAAAACATTTTCAAAACACAACCTTCTCCAGCAGTTTGGAAAAAAGTTTTGAGATGGGTCTAAAACTTGCAAGAAAAGATAAGTCTAGGTTAGATGTTTTATATTACTGGTGTCACTACTGCATGTAAAAAACGTAGGTATTTATTTTAGTCACTTCATTTTAACTTTAGTTTATAACACACAATGTATTCTAAAATGCTAAATTAAAAATATACAAAAACACCGAAAAAACGTTTAAACGATTATGAAACAATTCTGAATTGAATTCACATAAAAAAACTCAAATCAGTGTGAAGATAAAGCAGTTTCTGTCCTTCTGTGCATCAGGCGTACCTGCACTCCATGAACATCATCCACCGAGACCTTAACTCACACAACTGCCTGGTCAGAGAGGTCAGTGTGTGTGTGTGTGTGTGTGTGTGTGTGCTGGGTTTTGTTTTGTTTGTGTTGTCCTGAAGGTTTTCTGAAGCTGAGGCATCCTTTCTCAGCATCATGTTTTAGTTTTGATGTTTTGTTAAATTCATCACCTCCTCTCTCAGATGTGTTGGGTCTGTAGGTAACTCTCTCGGTGTTAGCACAGTCTCGGTCAGCTGAAGGCTTGTGCTCTGTGGTTTTAGTCAGTCTGCTGATTGTGGATCTTCCTGCTCTTGACAGAATAACAGTGTTGTTGTGGCGGATTTCGGACTGTCCCGACTCATGGTGGAGGACAAGAATCAGGACAAGCTGCCCTCGGGTCAGATCCCGGGTGTGAGGAAACTGGACAGGAGAAAGAGATACACCGTTGTAGGAAACCCGTACTGGATGGCTCCTGAAATGATTCATGGTCAGAGACGACAGGCTTTATCATCCCTTCTGTCTTAATCATAATCACTCTTGTGCATCATGAATCTTATCTCATAGAGGATGAAGGTGCCAAGTTCTTAGAAATCATGTTTTAATAATGTTTGTTTCCTAAATGTAAAAAGTAATTGAATACTTAATTTAAACTTAAATGTGTGCGCGCACATTATAATTAAACAAAACAAGGTTTAAATGTGAATGATGTTTGTCCATGTGCTCCTCAGGAAAGAGCTATGATGAGAAGGTGGACATCTTCTCGTTTGGTATTATGCTGTGTGAGGTGAGTGTGTGTGTGTGTGTGTGTGTGCGGGTTTATGATGACACAAATGTCTATAATGACATGTGTATGACACAGGTATTACAATATGTAGGTGTTTTTAGGATATTTTCAGTGTCCTTTTTATTCAAAAGACTTAAACATACTAAACAGTGTTGTTCTGAGAATGTAGAAGTGTGTAGTGTTTCCTGTAAGGGGTAGGTTTAGGTGTAGGGTCAGTGTAGGACAATACCACATA
>JAUCNO010001081.1:19567-34567 GCA_032353835.1 Enteromius viviparus
TAGAAACACCATTACACCTATGAAGAGAGAGACCCCAGAACACATGAGTGTGTGTGTGTGTGTGTGTGTGTGTGTGACCTCTGACCTCTGTGACAGTGATTAACTGTGATTGCTGTGTCGTGATGGATCTGTGGTCAGATGTTCTGAAGGAACAGGGAAGCTGGCGTTGCTCTGCATGCTGGGATTTCCGTGTGTCCCATGATGCTCCAGATGAAGCGATAAGGAAGCGCGGCGCAGATTAACTCTAGTCCTGGACTAAAGCATTAATAGTTATTCTGCTGGAAAATCCCTCGTAATCCTAATCTGAGCTCAGCTGATCTGAGGGGGATTGTGGGTACTGTGCTTTCCCATCATGCACTGCATCTGTGTGTGTGTGTCACAGAGAGCAGCCCATCTTCAGCACCAGAGCGCACGTCTTCCAGATCGACCCCAACACCAAGAAGAACTGGGTTCCCACAAGCAAACACGCCGTCACCGTGTCCTACTTCTACGACAGCACACGCAACGTCTACCGCATCATCAGCCTCGACGGGTCAAAGGTCAAACACATCCTGTCTTCACTCTCTCTGTTTCTTTCTTCAAACAAGATGTTTGGATGAATATTAATAACAGACTTCAGGAGAACAGAAACACATGATGTATTAAACACACTGTAGTTCCTCCGGAGCTCGTAAAAACATCTATACTTTACAATAATTAGTTTCTTGTCATTTCTTTGCGATTATTTGTGAAATTTACTATAAATGTAAGAGTTTTCAGTGTCGTTATCAAATAAAGCCCTGTTCGTCACAGACTGCTGATGGCGGTCACGCAGGTCTTTATTTTAACGTGACGTTTGAATGATTTGAAAAGGTTAGAGTTTGTAAAAACACTTCAGGACTCACTCTTGCACAGGTTCAGGCCATAAATCAGAGCAGAAAACATACATTTACAAACCTAGTGCATTAGAAGCTGCATGCACTGCAGAAATATTCCATCATAAACATCTTTAATCACAATACATTCACTGGAGATAAACATAAGAGACTCTGATCAAACGGGTTTATGCTGAACACGAGCTAATCTCAGAGTCGTATTGTTCTGTGCCCAGACGCAGATATTAGTCATAAACTCACTCCTGTTCTGATCTTGTTTCCTGCAGGCCATCATCAACAGCACCATCACTCCAAACATGACCTTCACTAAGACCTCACACAAGTTCGGTCAGTGGGCGGACAGCCGGGCGAACACCGTCTACGGCCTGGGCTTCTCGTCCGAGGCTCATCTGAGTAAAGTGAGTCCGGCTCCAGACCGGCTCCTCTCGGATCTCCACCTCGTCTCCTGACCCTGATTTCTCTCTCTGCAGTTTGCTGAGAAGTTTGCGGAGTTCAAAGAAGCGGCGCGGTTGGCGAAAGAGAGGTCTCAGGAGAAGATGGAGTTAACCAGCACACCCTCGCAGGTAAAACCACACTAAACCAGCCCAGACCAGTGTGTGTGTGTGTGTGTGTGTGTGTGCTTCAGAATACTGACCTCCTCGCTCACACTGTCTCTCAAGCGCAAGTCGGTCTCGTGTTTCCCTCGACTGAAGGTAAGGAGATACGTCCGTCAGAACACCCTTAAACCCTCCAAACCCAAACAAAACCCTGACTCTAACTAGTTTAACCAGTTAACCAGCCCCAGAGCTCCCAGCACTCTCCCGCTGCGCTGGCTTCTGATCAGTGTCTGTTCTCTCATCATGTTGTTTAATTCTCTGAAACGCACAGATTCGGACGTCGCTGAAGGTAAGGTTCGTTCTCTGCTTTACTCGTGATCGTGTGCAGCTCTGCGGTTGCCATGTTGAGAGAAATCACCATCTTACTGTAGTTCTAGAATAAATATCAACATGTATTTACTCAAACACTTTCCCAATCAATAAAACCAGGATACTATACAAACCACCAATAATTAAATAAAAAGACAAATATCTTTTATTTATTTCATCTCATTTTATCAAACAGTGTCTCTGCTCCTGAACGCTGATCCAGTTCAGTCATACTCATAATCTGAAGTTTGATTTGAGTTATTTCTGAACAGACCAGAATCTACCTCTCCTTCAGACTTCTTCACTTTGCTGTGAAAGATATAAAAGAAGTTCTTATTAAAAACAGACAAGCAAGCCCAGATTTACAAAGTAGCTCAAAAGTAAAGAGACAAACTTTTACTTTCCTTAAAAAGTAAGTAACATGATTATTATTTATATTGTTTTCTTCACAAAATAACACGTGTCCAGACACACTTCATATTGACTGATTTCCCCTCAGCTCATCAGCATGGATCTCATCCACCCAAAGAAGATGTAGTTGTAGTTTAATGATGCCATCAGTGCTATTTATTCATTAGGGACCAAAAAAGCTGTTCAATATATTAATAACCAGAGAAAACACACAGTGCTCACGGCTGCCCTGATCAGAACATCGCTCTTATAAAGGCTTGCTTTTTATCTTAATAAACCTGGCATTTCTCATGACCTGAGGTTGTGTTGGTGTGTTTGAGAACATGAGGTGTGTGTGTGTGTTTCCCAGAGTCACTGATCTGAGTCGTGTGTGTGTGTGTGTGTGTGTGTGTGTGTTGATCATGTGACAGGAATCAGCGACGGGTGACCTTCAGTCTCCTGTGACTCCAGAGAGCATCAACGGCACAGACGAGAGAGTGACCCCCGACACTGAGAGAGAGAGCCGTGCTGAGACCAACGCTGTGCCCTTCCCTCACAGGTCTCTCTCTCACACACACACACACACACACACACACACAGTTACATCACTGTCAGGTGTCAAAAACAGGTGCAAACACACTTCAGCTCTTCAGCAGATGTTCAGATGGAGTGTGTTGTGTTTCCAGCTCCACGTCCATCACCAAGCACTGGGAGGCGGAGCTAGCGGCTCTGAAGGGGAACAACGCTAAGCTAACGACAGCGCTGCTGGAGTCTACGGCTAACGTCAAGCAGTGGAAGCAGCAGCTAGCGGCGTATCAGGACGAGGCCGAGCGCCTGCACAAACGGGTCTCACACACACACACACACACACACACACACACAGTACAGAGTCTTCAGGCAGTGAGGATAAGTGTTTCTCTCGCTTCTTAAATCCCAATGTTTTCTGGAGATGAGAGGCAGTGTGTAAACGTGATTCATGCAGGGTGAGGGCGTGTTTATTTTTCAGCTTTGGAAATTAAATCTGAGGAATATTACAATAAACAGACATTGTGATGTTTTTCTGCAGCATGAAAACACAGGAGCTTTCAGAACGAACAGAATTAAAAACACTCCAAATATTGGAGTTTAATATTTAAAGCGCTAGGACAGGGCAATATCTCTGGATGTTTTGGGGATTGTATTTGTGGTATATGGATATGTATTTATGTTTAAAGACTGAAGAGTGAGTGCAGAAGATGTTTTAATGACCTCACTACCGTCATTTATTCTATTCTTCTTTAGCCTTTACATTAAGATTATTGTTTCTGACGGATATTTGTTCTTGTTTTAAGAAAGAATCTTCATACCTTATAGTTATTTTACTTGTCAATTGAATGCATCTAGATTTATTGTTCAGTGTAGAATATTTCTCTGTTATCCTGTGAAATAAGATGACGAGTCTGAATGAGTGTGTGTGTGTTTAGGTGACGGAGCTGGAGTGTGTGAGCGGACAAACCGCCGGCGTCAAAACACAGAAGACAGAGCTGAACCAGACCATCGAGGAGCTGGAGTCCGAGCTGAAGGCCAAAGAAGAGGTCAGAGGTCACTCCATCACCACAAACCACCCGAACACTGCTGTACAAGGCCTGAGCAAGTGTGTGTGTTCTCCACAGGAACTGGAGAAGCTGAAAGAGGAAGTGGAGAAGGCCAGCCAGCTGCAGACACAGAGAGACTCTCTCTCTCAGAAACTCCAGGTGAATCTTCACTCCGTTCTCTCAATGAAGTTATATCCATCGACAGTTCATTAATAACTGTGTGTGTGTGTGTGTGAAGTGAGTCTGTCATTCAGTAACAGTTGATTCGTTACTTAACGAACCAGTCATTTAAACGAATTCAGTGATTCAATGACTCCTTCATAAAAACACTTGCTTCATTACTAAACGAATCGATTCAGTACTGAAGAAACGACTCAAGTGATTCAGTTTTAGTTCATAATTTAGAGTATAATTTATATTTTTAAATTATTAAAAATTATTGAATTTTTATGTTAGAACATTTTTATTATTTTTTAAAGCTATTTTTTGTCGTTTCAATTCACTGCTTTTCACTTTTAACACAATAATGATTTTAAATGAGCCGTTCATCCAATTAATGTTTAATTAGTAGACAACTAATAGATGAATTAATCAGCAAATCTGTAATTAATTACAGTCAAACCAAAATGTAATATTCACATTATAATAATCACATTATCAGAGTTTATTCACTAACGTTGATCCTGATGATGTCAGATAACTCCGTTAATAAATACAGATAAAACTACTTTAGCTCAACTCATCAGTGCAGCGTCTGACGAGGAAGCTGTGTGTATAATGTGTCCCTGTTCAGTAACATCATGAATGGCGTGGTGTGTGTGTGTGTGTGTGTGTGTGATGAGTGAGTAACTGCTGGGCTCTTCTCGTCAGGACACCGAGCTGAGGAACGCTGAGCTGGAGTGTCAGCTGCTGAATCTAGAGCAGCGTCTGGAGAACCAACGTCTGGAGAGCCACAGCTTCAGGAAGAGCCTGCGCTCGCTGCTAGAGCTCCTGGACGGAAAGATCTTCCAGCTCACAGAGCTACGAGACAGTCTGAGCAAACTGATGGAGAACGACAGCTAGACACACACACAGAGAGAGATACACACACACACAGAGATACACACACAGAGAGAGATACACACTCACACACACACACAGAGATACACACACACAGAGAGAGATACACACTCACACACACACACACAGAGATACACACACACAGAGAGAGATACACACTCACACACACACACAGAGATACACACACACACAGAGAGATACACACTCACACACACACACAGAGCTACGAGACAGTCTGATGGAGAACGACAGCTAGAGGCACACACAGAGAGAGATACGCACTCACACACACACACACACACAGAGAGATACACACACACACACACACACACGCAGAGAGAGACACACTCACACACACACACACACACACACACGCAGAGAGATACACACACACACACACACACACACACAGAGAGAGATACACACTCACACACACACACAGAGACACACACACAGAGACACACACACACACACACACACACAGAGACTGCAGGAGGAGTGTGATCAGTGACTCTCGAGGTGTTCGGCTCACACAGGTTGTCTGATTCTGAACTGATCTGAAGTGAAGCTGTGTTTATCTGCTACTCTTCCACTTTTGAACTTCCACTGAAATCTGAGCAATACGAGCGAGAAGGGAATCAGGTATCTATCACACACACACACACACACCTGTGAGGACGCTTCAGTCACAGCGTTCCTTTCCGAACTCTTTTTAAACACACACACACACACACACACACACACACGGGGTTCGGATCACACACTTTCCTGGGTTTTTTGTTTGTGCTCTTTATGAAGAGCAGCGGTTTACTTCCTGCTGTATGATTTCTGGTTATTTATTGTAAAAAAAAAAGAAAAAAATGATATCTATATATTCTAATCACAGTGGCTGCATTAAGTCCTTATTTCATGTATAAAGATGTTTGTTTCCTTTCTCTTGTTTTTTATTATTATTTGCGATGTGGAAATATGGGTGTTTTTTTAATGTGGAGATAAACTGGCAATATTTTTGAACTATTTCAAAGGGAGACATGTCATCAAATATGAGTTGATTTAGCAGAGAGAGCGTTTCTTTGCCAAACCTGTCCTCTCGTACAGAGGAAGTTGCCTTTGAGTCAGTCACGTCCTTCTGATCGACGCTGATCTTCACGCAGAACTTCAAGGGCTCGCAGCAGACACACCAGATGGCTTTATTATTACGATTATCTTTGTTTTGAAACCTTTAAATAATAATTGAGAATATTGATTATTCCACACACTTACACACAATTGTAATTCTGAGTTTATAGTAAAATTAAAGAGGAAAAATCATCCAGTGTTGCTTTTCTCTTTGTGCATCAGAAGAAAACAGGAAACGATGTTTCTCATGTGAAGGTCACTGTTGTCACTGACTCTGTTCCTGCTGATATATTTGGTATTTTGGGTGAAATGTGAGAGTCATGTGACTTGAGACGCCTGGGTGATGAGCTGCAGTCAGATGAAGAGCAGCTGGAACATTCAGCTCAACTTCTGCTTTTGTGTCCTTCCTTGCTCAGGTACGTCTCTATTGGAGAAACTCTGCAAAAAGTGTATTTTTCTCTCTCTAAACATTCAGAATTTGAGAGAAGCACAATACATTTTAGAAAGTATAAAAAATCTTTATATGTAATGTGCTTCAGTAAAGGTATCTTGAATTAATAATGTTTAGATATTTGTTGTATGTGCACTGAAAAACAAGATAGAAATACTGATGATTAAAAAAAGTTACATCATTGCAATGTATCTAGTAAACAAAGACAAAAGCGCTGAGTTTAAATAATAATCATTTTAAATCCCCTCGTGATGTCTGCAGGTGCTGTTAGCCTGGTGTTCATGAAGCGATTTAGCTTAACTAGCAACATCTCACTTTGATCACAACCTCAGAAATGGTCACATATCCGATTTAATGTCTTTCCAGAATATTTCAGCAGCAGGTTAGTGATGTCATACGTCACGCCCACTGATGCCTGCAGCCCCGCCTCCAGCTGATGTCATGAGTGTGGTCAGCTGACGCCCCCTGGTGGTCAGACAGAGTCGGGGCAATGAAGGACCAAAGGAGAGCTTTCTTTTGAAACTTTATTTAAGTAAGGGGCAAAATGCAAATTCAAAATAACTATCAGGAGTACAATGTTTGGAAAAGCAGAGTAAAAGCAAACTGGAGATTCAAAAAAATCATTGTACATTTCATGATATTGCTTTACATATTTAAATATTTAGTTGAACTCAATAAATACAGGTGTCCTGTAGCAAACATGCGATGGATCTGCGCTTTATTATACATCAGAAGGTCTGTTTTCAGTTTCTAATATAATATTGCACGTGTCGCTGGAGACTGTAGTGTTTCGACGGAATCGAGTTTGATTGACCACGAAATAAAATGCATAGAACGTACAGAACAATGAATATGATTCAAACATATAATATCAAAAGCTAAATACAGTACACGTGATGAAAACATGTCAGAGTCCACCGCGTCGCACGGCATCATGGGTAACGGCGGCGGTCTGCAGGCCAGTGGATGGTCCAGTGAGTCACAAGCACATTAAAACAAACGATCAAACCTAAAGAAAAGCTTGGGAGCTCTCCTGAAACCTGCTTCTGTCCAAACACCAAACCACTATGATTGTCTCTGCTAATGCATCATGGGACGAGTGAAGTTATGCGTATGTTTGATGAATGTACGAACAGAACACACTCTGCTTGTAAACCACTGCTAATTAATGTCATCATTTAGAGCAGCGAGATGCAAAAACAGCTTATATTTTCAGAAACCTGCAATACTTCGACAATAAAAAGTGCGTTCGGCTGCTCAGAGGCTGACGTCACAGATAAACGAGTGGATATAAGCGAAGCACTCTTCACAGACGAGTCCCGGATCTCCTCTTAAAGGAATATTACAACAATGTTCCCGTACTGTCTGCTAAATAATCCGATGGAATAATTTAATGTTCGTACGACTGAGAAAAACACTTAAATTTGAAGTGATGAACCTGGACGTTTTCCACATTCAGATAATAAAATATTTTAATCAGAATGTCAGCGAAATGATCTGAGATGATATTTGTGTGTGCTGGAGTCTACAATACCATACTTTAAACTCAGATAGTGATATACTGTCTCAGTCTTCATTACATTCGCACTCGTTTTTAGGAAACTAAACAAATGAGAGGATAATCTTAGCAATAATGACAGCTGTAGTCATTTAATGCAAAACAACTGCAGTGTCAAATAAGGGAAAATTAATCTTTTATAGGTTTTTTTGCTTTACAGTAGAAAACTTACAATACCTCTTACATTCTACTCTTGAAAGAGATATTTTGTATTTGTTCAGTTATATTGATAATAGTGTGTGTGTATATATATATATGTATTATATGTATCGTGATTACAATAATATTTTTAGCTTAATTTTAGCAATTTTGCTTTTATCTTTATTCAATTTTGATATTTTTATATATTACTATTTAGAACATATTTATTTCTGCTTAATAATAGTGCTTTAAACATGGCAACATGTGCTATTTTAATTTGTATGTAATATATGTGACCCTGGAGCACAAAACCAATCACGAGGCTATAGTTGTTGAAATCTAAATCATGTCTCTGTTGATGTCTGGTGTGTTAGGAGAGGACGATAATATCGAAATACTGAGAAAAACCCCTTGAAAAATGAAGTTGTGATAGGAAATCTACTAAATATCTTAATATCCTGATGATCCTAAAGAGAAATGTGTAATTGTGTCCAGATGATGGCTCTGTGCTCCAGACTTACATCTATGTTTGATTATATGATTTCAGTGTTTTTGATTTAATAAGAAATGTAATTTCTGCGCTGGTTTGGTCGCTGGATCAGACGGTGATCAGGAGAACATGAATGGAAACACATCTGGCATCGCCTCTGCTTTCATACGTAAAGACAAGGAGAACAGAAGAAGGTAAGTGAAGGAGGAGGAAGTGGTCAGCTGTGAGGTAACCCGGCTCAGCTCTCCCAGTCGGCCCCGGCGGGCGTCTCGTCCTCAGACTCGGACTCGGGCGAGGCCTCTTTGATGCGCCGCAGGGCCTCGTGGATGCTGCGGGTCAGTGGGTCAGTCGCAGACGCTCCTCTGCAGCTGCGCTCCTGACTGCGAACCTTGCGCAGCTGCACTCCTTTACGGATCTGAGCCAGGATGTTGTTCCCGTCGTCCTCGTCCGGATCCGGAGCCAGGACCCGCAGCTCGGCCTTCCTCAGGTGGAAGCTCCCGCGCTTCAGACTGGCCAGAACCTCGTCCATCGGCGAGCTCGCTGAGGACACACAGAGCGTTACTGGACACTGAAAGATTTTTATTTTGGGGTGAACTTACTGGTCAGCGGCGGTCAGTCTCACCTCTCCTCCACTGGTTGGACTCGAGCGAGGCCGTCTTCCTCAGCTTCTTGCGGGCGTTGAGCAGCTGGCTGCTGTCGAAGAAGCGTGCGGTGAAGGGTCCGAGGGGAGAGTGGACAGGGCTGGACTCGGCCGGCGTCTCGTCCAGAGAGAGAGGAGGAGGAGGAGGAGGAGGGGGAGGGGGAGGAGGAGGAGCGATGGGCGAGGTGGACGAGTCCAGCAGCAGCAGCTCTCTGGCAGGAGGAAGTGATGCGGGCGCATCGGGGGGCGGGGCTTCGGCCACGGCTCCGCCCATCGGCGGCAGCGACAGGAAGCTCTCGGGCCGCCGCAGCTCAGGGACTCCTGCAGACTGCTCGAGCGCAGCCGGAGCCGGAGCGTCGTCCGTCTGCACGCTGGCCGCCTGCATCTGCGCGGCTCTCTTCCTGGAGTACGCCAGACGCAGACGAGTGGACTTCAGAGTCACCTGACCCGGGTAGCGCTGCGGAGACCAATCAGAGAGATCTTCTGGTGATACAGCTGTAGCAGCGTTAGCTTCCTGTTACTTCTATATTTCTGTTTTCTATCTTCATTAATTGTTTTAGTTTTTTTTCATTTTAGTAGTTTAGAAATAAAAATAAAAAAAATCGAGTATATTTTATTTATATATTTATTTTCAGTTTAATTACAAAAACTATTTTTGAATGCATATGTTTGGTTTGAAGGCAAGCAGTTTAATATTTAATATTCATGTTATTGAAGTAAATGTACTAGTCTTAGAAGAGTCTGTGTGAGTGAATCAGAAGCTCCTGCAGGCGAGGCTCTGACCTGTCTGAAGCTGCGCAGGCGGTCCAGCGTCCTCTGTCTCTCCTGACTGACTCTGGACAGCCGCTGCTCCTCTTCCTCCTCTTCATCCTGCGGACACAGGGGACTCATGTGAGATCTACATGTGATTCATCATCATCATCATTACACTGCTGTTTAGACTCGCACCTGCAGCAAAGCCTGCTGGGAAACGCCGTCCGGAGCACCCTGCCGCTGCTGCAGCTTCTGTGTGTGGTTGATGATGCAGATTTCCTGACGACGAGAACAAGACGAGACAGAACTGTTAAACTGAGCTGGAGAATGGGGGCATTGTGGGGCAGCTGCTGATGTTCTCAGTGCTCTGCTTCTGACACACCGGCAAACCAAAGAAATTATTCAAAGATGCCAAATATCAGCTGAAAGGTCAACAGTACAGCTTAACCTGATGAGTGACAGCAGCCGTGTTCAGAGTATGCTCCTAATCGTGTGGGAATCTGAATACTGTTGTCCAGAGATGTCTGTGTTGGGCTCTCGTACCTTCTTGTGTTTGAGGTAGGCTTTCTTGGAGGTGATGCGTCCTCGTCGGGCCTCCAGCTGTCTGGTCCTCTGCTGGAGTTTGGCCATGTCGTCTCTGGGAGCGGTCAGAGGGGTCGAGGGGTCATCAGTGGCACTCATGGCGTCAGGACTCTCGTAGGTGTCGTAGTACACCACCTCCTCCTGCCTCTCTGAGTCACACACATGAAGTAATACTACAGTCATTCATAGTAAATATAGTATTATAGTATATTCACAACACTTGAACTGATAAACTGTAATAAATACTGAAGTATGCTTTAGTTTTCTTACAGTAAGTTGTAGTGTATTATCATATCGTTTAATATACTCTTTAACTGGAAACACACTGTTCTTTCCTATTTCAGAAGTTTAATGCCGAATTATTCAGAGAAATTAATATATCCAAATGATGCGTTATATTTGAAATTTGAGATATTTTATTTGTTTTATGCATCTGTAAGTGAAGATTAAACGACGATATCTGAGAATTATTCTTTATTAGACACGAAGCGAGCGAGACTGAAGTCATTTGTAACCCTTCCATCGATACGTTTATGTAAATGTATGAAGAATCGTGTTTTATGGTCAGTCACAGGGATTATATGTGCATTGAATGAACATATTTCTGCATTAATAAAGTATTACATGTCTTTAACCAAACTGCTCAGGTGGTGTGATAGTTTGCACTGATCAGCTTGTTTCCCGCTCACTACTAATGAGCACAGGTGATTGATTCAGCTGCAGACGCTCACCGCTCATCTGTCTGCGCAGACTCTGCAGTTGTGCAGTCAGCAGCAGCTCCTCGTACTTCAGGATCTCGAACTGGATCTCATAGAGCTGCAGCTGGAGCTCGTAGTACATGGCCTCCAGCTGATCCAGACGCACCATCGCGTCCTCGCCGCCCTGCAGACCCTGCATCTGCACACGCACAGACCACCGGTGAAGCAGGTGTGTGCAGGAGAGTGTGTGTGTGTGTGTGTGTGTGTGTACCTCTTCTCTCAGCCCGTGTTTCCTCTGTTCCAGGCAGATCTCTTTGGCACGCATCAGCTGCAGTGTTTCTTTAGAAACGGCATACTGGAGTTTCTCCATGCGCTCCACTGCTGCCCCCCACGCAGCTTTCCCAAACTTCCTCTGGTCAGAGCGCATACGCTCGTACATCACTGACACACACAGTAGAGTAGAGTAGAGTAGAGTAGAGTAGAATAGAGTATAGTAGAGTAGTGTAGTTTAGAGTAGAGTAGAATAGAGTATAGTAGAGTAGAGTAGAGAAAATGTAAATAAATGTTTGACACACACACACACACACACACTTTGCCTTGCTACTCTCTCACACACACACACACACACACACACACACACACACACACACACACACACACACACACACACAGTATCTCTGAACAACAATTTCATGTTCAGCCTTTCTTTTTTTAATGAAATGAGAAGATCTATACCTGTCTGATATAAAGTAATGAATTCTACTGTCTCTGAGCGAGGACCGCAGCAAATGAAAGACTGGGTCACACGAGAAGCGCTCGGTCAGTTATGTGGACATATTCTGGATGTTGATCAGGAGTGAAATTGTTACATGACTAATTAGTTTAATGATTAACTTGGACATCACAGAGCTCTGACGACGAGAGCGAGGCCAGGTCTGATGGCTATTTCAGAAGCGCTGGCCAGTGTTTCTCCGGAGGAGAGGAGAGATACCGTCCTCTGTAAGGTACTGCTCTCCAGTATCTTCACACAATCATCAGAACTGGTTTTAAGTCCGTTATTTCTATCTTCTGTTATAGTGTCAGAAGGAAATATCCGTCTAGTTTTCCATTTATCCATTAATTGTATTCATCATCAGTATGAAACTGAGACAGACTCAATCCAGAAGAACTGTGTCTCCTGTTTTGGGCACCTGAAGCAGTAAAATAAGGATGCTGTCAAAAATAATGTCCTGAAATGATTTCTGTAAAGGAAACCGAATCATCGTGCGTCGTGAGTATCGTCTGAGCAGAGTTTCTTTCTGAGACACGTTCTTCTGGACTGAGTGTGTCTCAGCTGCGGTCTCACCTTTCTGAGCGCGAGCCGTGGTCTCGAAGTATTTGACGGTCAGGTCCTGTATGGACAGCACAGCGGTGTGAGCCTTCCTCTGCCAGTCCTCATCCTCCCTCCGCAGAGACTCCACCCGCCTCGGGCCCAGACGCTCCGTCTCCAGAGAGATCTGACACACACAGAGACGCTGTTTGAGACTGATTCAGTTTTCCTGAGTAATTCATTAAAATGATTCTTTAAGAGTCACTGGTCTCTGTGTTTGTTGTTCATCAGAGTAGAAACACTGTGAGCCGAACAACAGACACAAACAGTGTGTGTGTGTGTGTGTGTGCAGCTTTCTGGAACAGAATGTTCAGACACACACTTACAGTATCAACACTGCAGAAACTATAATGTGAACCAGATGCTGCTGTGGCGTACACACACACACGCACACACACAGTCCTGAGAGTCACGTCATGATCTCACTGCCGCCGGTGCGTATCAACACAATCTGATGATGTCAAATGATCGTTCAGTCATAATTTCCTAATAAACCTGTTTCAGTCGTCTAGGAATCCCAGTCGTTCAGTAGATATACAGTACGCATAATAAAAATGTTGCTTTTAGCTTTAATTAATGGATGTGAATTCTTGACTTTCAGTCCAAATGTTGAAATAATTCCACGAGGCTGTATTTGATCCAGAACACTGAAAACCAGCAGTTGTTAAATGTGTGTTATTACTCCGTCTCAGCGTCAGCAAGCACTCTAATACACTGATGTACTGCTCAAGACAGATGAACAGAAAGCTCAGAAGAACAGCATTGTTTAGAAATAGAGATCTGTTTCATGAATCCCTGCTGAATTCTGATGACGGAGTGAATCTCTGAGACTCTTCTGACCGGCAACAGGACGTCCAGACTCTCGTGCGTCTCGTCACATGACTAATTCATGAATGGAAACACGATACCCACACTGCACCTCTCTGATCACATGACACTCGACCTGGGCATCCCATAATGCCTCAGTCACTCATTCATCTTCTCATGCATTCATTCATGTGCTGCTCGCTGCCCATATGTTCATTTGTGTGTGTGTGTGTGTGTGTGTGTGTGTGATAGAAATGCAGAGAGTGTGTGTATATATATATGAATGCATTTAAATGTGTGTGTGTGTGTGTGTGTGTGTGTATTTGTGTGTGAATGATGTGTGTTTGTGTTTACAATAAAAATCCCTTACTTCACAGAAAACACATGCAAATGTAAGCACACAGTATTTGCGTGTGTTTCTGTGTATGGTGAGGGGTTTCATAGTGTCTCACACACACACACACACACACACACACAAACCTGAATTGTCAGTTGGTCAGGTAAACTGTAAAAACAGGCCGAGCCCTCTCATTTGCATACAGGTGGTGTGTGTGTGTGTGTGTGTAAACTCTCAAAGGAGTGCTGAGTCATGAGTCATACACACACACACACACACGATTGTCTCTTTCTCCACTCTTAATGTGATTAGAGCGGGGGCTCCTGGGAAGCGGTGGTCGCTATGACAGCAGGATGTGTGTGTGTGTGTACCTTGATCTGCTGTCTGCGCAGCATGGCCAGCTCACGCATGTCTCTGAAGGGCTGCAGCAGGTAGTGATAGAGCTCCGTCGTGGCCTCCACCAGATCTCCATACGCCTCGTCCTGCTCCGAGTACAGCTGCAGCAGCTCCACCATCCGCTCCACGCCGCGCTGCTTCTCCAGGAGCTGCACACACACACACACACACACCTCTGCTCGGGACTGCTTCCATCTCAACCACACACATAAAAGCAGAAGCGTGTTTTATTCTTCATTTGTAATACCCCGTGTTCATGAGAAGAGCTGATGAACCACAGAAGCATCAGGTGCAGCGAGTGATTTCTCACATATTCTGTCAATAATCAAAAACAGCACAACAAACACGCCTCTCCTTCAAAGAACCCCGCCCCTATATTGATAGCCCCGCCCTCATATTCACAAGCACCTCCGCCATCCTGAATGGACACACCCCTTGCTGCTGATTGGCTAGAACTGTGTTTTGTGCTCTGAATTGGCAAAAATATTAAGGCCTATAAACGAGCAAAGTTTTAATAAAAAGAAAATAAATTAACATTAAAAAATTTAATCATAAGTAAAGAAAAACTGCTAGAAAAATGTAGAATATTGTACATGTTAACATTAAGATCTTGAAATAAGACAGATCCCATTCTCTCTCTCGTGTCGCCGTGATGCTGGTGAAGAGTGTGCTCAGATCTTCCTCACACACACACACACACACAGTCAGTAAATGAGTGTTTGTGCTCAGTGAATGTTGAGCTGTGTTCTCTGATGAATGGACTGTCTGTGGGTCCGAGTGTAACTCAAACACTGACCCATTCATCAGCAACACTGAGCCTCTGTTCACCTTGACGACCGGTTGCCGTGGAGACCAG
>JAUCNO010001085.1:0-11056 GCA_032353835.1 Enteromius viviparus
AATAAATATTACATTAATATTAAATGTCCATTAACGCATCGTCTTAGTAATAATTATCATCATCATCATCATCATCAATCAACAACAACAACATTATTATTAGCCTATTATATTTATAGCCTATAATTTCGATCTTTTTACATAACGTTCTGACTTTAATATTCTAATAATTCTAATATAATATTCAACAACGCATAATACAAATATATGTAATACAATGTAGCCTAATAAAGCTTTGATTATAGCGACGGGAATTTTAAATGTAGTTTAAAGGTTTGAATTAAATAAATTTCATTTTATTTCTGCAAATTAATAATTATTAATATAGTTTAATGGCTAGTGCAGCCATTGGATCATCTTTTTTGTTGAGGAATGAATCATTCACGCATTTTTTTGGCAAATGAAAAGACAAGAGGCATTAGGCACGGGCGTAACCAGTCCACAATCATAAAGCATACGAGCACTAACTATACAAAACGTTAGTTAGGTATACACATACTCCGGAAATAAATATAAAAATGTATCCCTAACAAGTTAATATAATATAGATTATACAAACAGTATACAAATAGTAAATTAAATGTTTAATGTAATAAAAATTAATCTATGATAATCTGGGTTGCTGTGGTCACGCAGGTTTGTTTATGCAATAAACTCGTGGCCACAACTTCTTATGTTGAGAGAACAACATATTTTACTCGTTGCCACGAGAAATGGAAGTCGTTCCCTCACCATAGCATCTTGAGGCCACAACATAATCTCACCTTCCTGCGAGTTAAGTCGTGGCCACGACAAAACTAAGTGAACCGAATATGTCTCCTCCCCGTCACCGTAGTATATATATGTGTATATGCGTATATATTTGTTTTTCCTTTGTTAGTATCATGGCTCTCTTATAACAGATCTGATGTCTGTTTTTTAGTTGTTGTTCTTTGAGTCCTGTATTTATTTTCAGAGCATATCAGCATGTCACATAATTGAAGTGCTGTGTGCTGTCCACGATGCAGTGATTCAACATAACAAACCTACTACATTTACAGCAGTACAGATCTTGTATATTTGGCTCCCTGAAACTATATCAAACTGCTCATACCAAAACTAACTATTTTTTTGTTTTTACCTCAGGCCACCTGTCACTTATTTAGTAGCCTTGAATGATAAGTTGCAGATGAATGCAGACAAAGTGGAGAGGAACATCATTGAGGGACGGCATAATCTCAACAAGGTAAGTACTTAACAACAGCTTCTGTGGATGACAAATCAAAGACGGAGAGTTTATCACTCCTGCTACCCAACATCAGGCATGTTAATGCCCCTTCAATAATATCTGTTTAGAGATATTTGTGTTATTACTGCAGAATGTGTATGCCAGTGTTATTTTCGTATTGTGTACAGTGGCCCAGTAGTGCACAACACAACACATTTTAAAAAAGCAAACATTATCTCACAACACAACAACATTAAGCTACAGCACAACGGAAATGCTCCTGACCACTTGGGGGCAGTTGGTCTGCAGAAATGCTATTGTGCGCATGCCACAAGTATTTGCGAGTGATCTGTACCCATTTTGATAGTTGTAACGCTGACATTAAAATCATCCCCTGACCTTATTTCAGCTCACAATGTATTCGTGGGTCCTAAAAAAGTGTTTTATTACCAACACAGCCCAAAGTGCTTGCGTTTTTAATTGTGTTGTGAGCTTATGTTTACTTTTTAAATTTTGTTGCGTTTTGCACTTCTGGGCCACCATAATTACGTATTAACTGTAGCATTATTTTCTACACTCAAGTTTTATTTCAGGTCGTTGCCAATGCAAAATTTCATTTTTTCTTTTCAAATAAATAAAAGCCCTTTATGGGATTTGTGAGAGGCAGCTCACTAAGCCCCCAGGAAGCACTCACTATAGGGCCTGCACTATAAATCTAATTAATCTGTTTTAACTATAAATATATTTTTGGAACCTATAGCTTAAGTCTTTGGGAAAAACAGTTTCCAATTGTAGTTCTCGTGTCCTCTCGCTCTGCACATTTTGAATGTTTGTTTTATCACTGTTCATAGTAGACATCCCATGATATTCTACCATGATTCCAGTTCAAAGTGAGAGTATGTGTTATATACATTCAACATTTAAAGGACATTTAAGTGTGTGAGATGTGAATTTAAATTGCATTTATTTACAGAGGCATATTATTTCAGACTTCACACTCCTCTAGTTAGTTAAGTATGTGTGTAAAGATGCTGCAGGCGCAAATCTTTATACTACTGTACATTTTTGACATTAGATATGTGGATATGTGGTGACTGCATCTGTTTCAGATGTTTAATAACTGCTGATTTATACAGATAATATGAAATTATACAGATTAACATAAAGAGAAAAAAAAAATATATATATATAACTTTGCTGAGAATGTCACGTCTATCATGAGAATAGGCTGTAAAATCACCTGTAAAAACATCTGTCACATTTAGGGAAGAAAATCACCCATTGTCTTTAAAGCTGCTACATAGAAATTACATTCTACTTTAAGGACCTTGGTAGAAATGTAGTGCAGTGAAAAGTATGATACATGTGTTTCAAATGTAGTGAAGTTAAAGTCATAAGTTTCCAGAAAAAATAAAACTCAAGTAAAATACAGATACTCAAAAAGTGTACTAAAGTACAACTGCATGCACTTCACTACTGCCTGCCTCTGTGTATCAGACATGCCTGTTCTGTCTGTCGTATTGGAAGCATGCTTGTTCCTAGTTTTTTTCTTAAGCCTATCTGGTGTTATTGAAAACATGTTGTTTTAAGATTTTAAGGTTTGGCAAAATATTCATAGACCACATGGTTGTTGCTACATGATATGTGGATTTTCCAAAATATTTGTGGTCATCGGTTAAGGGCAACATTCCTGTTGCAGCCTTGAGATTTTACTATCAGTTTGTGTTGGGGGATATCAGCATGGTTTAGTTTTTAGGGGTTATTCCTCCTCTCTCTGCTTTCATAAATGCTAGGCTGCTTGGATGCGCAGGGACTTCCTGCCTCAGAATCATACCGCCAAAACAAAGTATGTGTTAGTTGTCCATCATTCCAGTTCAGTTGAGTGGCTTTAGGAGTTACAGAGAAAGGCAAACAGGTTTGCAATGACAAAGGAGTGAACTATTTCTTTAATGACTGTTCCATAACTTTACTTAATTTCTTTGCTCGTTGATGCCTCTAGGATATCAGGAAGATTAAAGAAGAAAAGCCGCCAATCTTCCAAGGGTATGTTAACAGGACAATCCTAAACTCACTGGAAATGCTGAATTCTCTAGATAAAGATGCTGCTGAAGCCTCTCGTTTGCAGCACCCTCAATCTGAGATGATTGAGAAGGAGTGAGTACAAACCTCATACAGTATCTCTCTCTATATAGCCAACATATATAACTGCATCTCATGCTTTATGCCGTGTAAGCAGAATCAGATGATGTAAATAGCTTTTTTTTTTAATTGTTTATGTTTTTTTTCTCCTCAAGTATGAAACAGCTGCGAAACCGTGTGATGAAGCTCTGTGAGGAATATGATCGCATTTACAAAGGCGCCCCCATCGTCAACTTGGGAAAGAAGATGGTGTGTATCTACACAAACCTCTCTTTCTTCCTTTCCTTTTAATATATGGTTTAAAATGAAAATAATTCATGCAGTAATGGTGAAGTGAAGCGCTCTGAAACAGTGACTCATTCAACACCGTTGTATCAAAGAAAGGCTCATTACAGAAAGCTTTTTTACACTGTTTATGTTGTGGCCATCTAGTGGTCATAAAAATGAATAGCACCTTCCAAACTTCATTTCAACATTAATGGCGCTTTTCCACTGCATAGTACGGTACGGTTTGGTTCAGTACAGCTCACTTATGGGGGGTTTTCCACTGGGAACACTACCTGGTACCTGGTCCTTTTTTTAGTACCACCTCAGTCGAGGTTCCAAGTGAGCCGTTACCAAAACGTGACGTGTAAACTCTGCTGGTCACTGATTAGCCGGAGAAATTGTCATTACTGCGTGACTGAACTTGCAACACGAGATCCGCTAGATTTAAGTCAGAACAGCCAGCGAAGGATCAGACGCAACTGTTTTGTTTGAAGAAATGCAACTTTTTGTATGAACCAAAAATTACGTGGTCTATTGAGGAAGTACAGACGTTCCTCTCGTTGATAGCCGAAGAGCGGATCCAGCGAGAGCTTGATGGAGGGACGCGGAATGAAAAATTCTCCATTGTTGTGTTTTTGTTTGTGGCGCGTTTACGATGATGTCACGGCAGCAGAGGCGGCGCAACTATAATGACACGTGAATAATCCCGCCCACTCTAAAGTGGTACTAAACTGCAGTGGAAGCGCAAACCGAGCCGAACTGAGCCGTGCCGCGCCGAGTCGTACCACGCAGTGGAAAAGCGCCATAAAACACCAATGCCTGTCACACGACTGACAAAACAGTGTTCGTGTGAGCAGGTGAGAGGATTGAGCTCAGGAGTGATCGGGCGTGAGAACTTGAATAGGGTCTGATATGAGCTCGCAGCCCCGTTTCTTCCCATGTCCATCTGTTTTCCTCTCGCGGAAATGATTTAGCGTGCTCGCAGCGATCAGCATTAATCGCATAGATTTGCCGCCATAGATTAAGTGTGTTTTTCACGAGCTGTTTACTGCTGCTGCGGCGGTTTGGAGGATCGCGATGCCGGCTAATCATCGTGATGTCTATCGCCCATCGGCGATGGATGATGGCATCGTCTATCGACCCAACCCTACGGTCAAATGTAGAAATCAGGAAAGAAGTACTGCAATTTCCCTTATGTAGTGTAAAGCATGAATATTATCCCTGTGAAGCAATACAATAAATATTGCAATATTGTAATATTGTGAGATTTTGATATGGCAACATGCCCATGTGGAGTCCAGGGTGGGATGCTGTATGGTGACAGTCATGTGATCAGGTGTGAGTTTATCTGAGGTTCAGGATTACAGTCGGAGTTAAACCTCATCAAATCCCTGCGATGTGAGCCGGGTTTATCTTCTGAGCGCTCAGGTATATCACCGTCAGTATGACAGCCGACGCTCTCGTACGCTCCAGATCAGAGTATAAATAGACAGGAGTGTGGAGGTGTGGAAGAACTTCATGTTCGGTGTGTGGGAGTGACCTCAACCACGTACCTTTTGTGTGTGTGTGTGTGTGTGTGTCACTCACTGTCTCAGAAGCTGTCTTCCCTGTTTCCAGCTCAGCTGACTGTTGGGCGGTTCAGGAAGAGCCTCGTTCTCATTGCCCTCATCTAAAGGTCAAAGGTCAGACACAAGACAGAGTCACTCACAGCATACCTGCAGCTCACAGCTTCCTGTCTCAGCACACTCACTCTCATCATTACAGACGAACGTTTATGCAAAAATCCTGAAGGCCTGAGATCAGTTTTACAGACAAATATAAATGTGCTTTTCACATGTTCCTCCACTAGTCTTAATAGCATCCCAGAATGCACCTGATAAATGCAGAGCTGGAATCAAGATGGGCAATAAAATTCTTCTTCCTCTTATAATATTACCTGTCTTTTTTGTGTGTGTGTGTGTGTGTGTGTAAAGGTTCACCAGAGTCGTAGCTGGGGGGCTTCATGTCTCCCTGGTTCAGCTCCGTCCCGTACTTCAGCTTGTGGTATTTGGCCCTGCGGAGGAGAGAGAGAGAGAGAGACGGTTGCCACGGCGACAGCACCTTCAGCACACGCGTGTGGGACGAGTCTATAAATTCCCCGAATGTGAGAAGTCTTGATGGGATCGAATACCACGGTAAATCAGACTGAACTCTGGGAATCGCCTCACATTCCTTGAAGCATAGGCTTCCAGCAGAAACACTGATGCATTTCTGCCTAATCTGATGCTGACTTTTTCCTTTCTGAATATAAACTGTCCTGACTGTACGCGAGTCATACATGCATGTGCATTAACCATAATATCATTTGACAGCAATATGCACATTGCATTAAAGGAGAAGAGGATCAGATATATATCTACATATATTTTTCCTTCTCAGTTTTGGTTCAATTAATGTGGAAAATGCATTAATCAATCAATTAACAAAACAGTTGCAATACCAGCATTTGATTAAAGGATGAAAAGACTGAAAACAGCTTTGACTGTAAATTCATATTAAATAAAGCTTCAGATGTGATTCAACATTAATACAACAAGCTGCGGCATTGCTTTGGACCATATATAGATTTAATTTTAATGCATTTTTTTTAAGTAAAAAATTATATATAATAAAAAAATTATTAAAATAAATAAATAAATATATATATATATATATGTAATTAAGGTGCAATAATTTTTTTCAGTTTTGCTTTTTAATCCAGTAAATCTGGGAAATATTAAGCAGGCTAACTGATTAACAAGAAAACAGTTATATTATACTAGAATTGAACCTAAGGAGATGTTTTACAGGTAGTTCTGACTGTATGTTCAGATCAAAAGACTCCGGTGACGCACATCAGCTGAACTCAGTATGAATGCGCTGTTGCTTGGTAACTCTAAACAGCAGAAAGAAGATGCTGTTTCTTGACGTGACAAAAGCATGAGATGCAGGCAGAAAGAGCTTGTGTTATCCTGCTGTATGAGCTCTGAACCTCAGATGAGCATTATCCTCTCATCCAGAGGTTTCCTGGTGTCTGAATGACAGAACGAGGGCTGTGTGATATGCATGCTTTTTTAATGATGTGTGATTTGACACTATCAAGTATATCGAAAAAACCTAACTAAACACACCCACAGAGTGCAAGCTGAAGAGTGACGTGGCATGATTACAAAAGTGACAAATAAATCAGTTTATTTTTCTTTTTAGGAGCACATACATATACACACACATGACCTTTTATATACATATATAGCCATTAAAAATAATGAATAAATAAATAAATAAATAAATATATATATATAAATAATAATAATAATATTATATATATATGTAATAAAAAATGTAAAAAGAATAAAGTAATAAGAATAATTATATGGTGTCTTTCTGCTTAATGTATGACACAATTTTTAAAATCATAGTAGAACTATTCTTTTTGAAAATGTCAATATATTTTTGGAATAAAAAAGTTGACTAGCATTATTTAAATGAATATGTTTTATACTCAAAAGATCACCAGCACAGAATGTGTATATAATCAAAAACCTTATGAGATACCAGCAGAATAACACACTCAGTAAAATTATCATTATCGATATAATCACAGAAAACATGGAGATATTCTTGCCAGTATCACACAGCACTACAGAGGACGGGTATAATCTGAGCGTGACTCATCGTGAGGGAATCATGGGAACTCTAAATAAACAGGCTGCATAATGTCTATGTTCACAGAGACACACATGAAGGAAGTTCGGATGATGAAAGTGTGTGTGTGTGTGTGTGTGTGTGTTACTGACCGCTCCTGCTTCAGAGCATATTCCAGCATCTTTATCCGTCTCACCAGATCCTTCTTCAGGTTCTCCTGGCCTTTCCTCTCGCCCTGCAGGAACGCAATCTGAGCCTGCAATAAAATATACATTCATTATTTATACAGAGATAGAAATGTGTCTAGAAAGTATGAATTTCTTTACATGGCTGGATACAGAGGTGCATCTCAAGAACATTTCAGACACTATATTCTGCACCAACTTCCTCCCGTTAGAGATCATTTCTGACATTATTTTAACTGGCAATTAAGCACATCTTATGCCAAATGATAATTGCTTTAAGTATAAATCATTGCAGTATGTTAATTTTAATTCATGCTGATTTAAACAAAACACAATAGAAAACCCCACTTTCCAAAAAAAAAAGAATGACAATTTAAAAAATATATGATAATGATATAATGAAAATTCATTCGTGTAAAAGATGTTTCTAATTAATCAGTGCTTAAATAACAGAACAAAACATGTCAAATAAAAACATTACACAATCTTTATAATTAAATCATGCCGATTTTAAAAAGATAATTAAAAAATGAAAGTACAAAAAGAACTGACGACATTATTGTAATTGACAATTAAGCACTTTTATCCCCCAATATTAATAACTGTAATAATTATTGCATATAGTTGTATAAAAATGTAAAAATATACTTTCTGAATAATAGAAAAAATAAAAATAAAACACAAAAATGGAAAAGAGAATTATTTTTAAGTGAAAATATAATCCTCAAAAATGTAAAACACAGAATGATGTTTATTAAACCATAAAAACATATTTTCATAATTATAAATAAAACATTATAGGACTACATTTTATAAGAAGACTACTTCAAGCTTTCTTCTCCAAAATGTCATCTTTAACTTGAAATTCTAAAAATTTTGAAAAATTGTGTTTGTGTAAATACATATACATGCACACACACACACACACACACACACACACGTGTGTGTCTCTGAAAAGACAATACAGAAGTGCTTGCTATGTTCATGTGTGCTTGTTTCTCATTTAATGTGAACCTGATTTACATCTGAACTGAATCAAACCACTAATCACATCCTGAAGAGTTTGACCCCATGTGACCCCGTCACACAACACTTTTTCCTGAGTTTCTCAGAGTTTTTTCCAGGAATGTCTGGAATTTGTCTCTAAATGGCGTCTTGGGCAAACGGCCCGTTCATAATGCAGGAAGTCAATTAACAAATCATGAAAGCATCAGATTAAGATGAGATCAGGACAACACTGACACACTCTTCCATCCAAACAACAGGCCTTTATGCCGTCTTGTAGAGCAGGTGTGTTCAGACTAAAACAGAACACATTTGACATTCAGAATGATATTAATAACACCAAAGCTAAACATGCAGAACAAAAGCATGTTATAACATGACTGTGTGCGTTTATGACGTTTATTTTGTGAACTTTTACACTTTACACACACACACACACACACACACACACACACACACACACTCTGGCAGAATGCTGTAATGTCATGGGAACCAAGGCCAGATCGAAGCGCGGTCGTGTCTTGCATAACACGGATATTTGCAAACAGGAATGTTGATGAAGATGTGGAAAACATCCCAGCATTCTCAGCTCAGCTCGTCTATCTGAACAGAACCAATGAAACCAAGACCAGACACAAAAACGTGCAAGAACAGGAAACTCTCGAGAAAGATTAATCTGGACATTAGGGTTTTTATGCATTCTTGTCATGACTCTCTCACAGCATAAATAAATAATAATAAAAAAAGTATATCATTTTAATTAGAGTACACGTCATAGTAGTATGTGCTTTAGCAAACTTTTATAAATTTGACAAAATGTTGAGTCTAGAAAAAATAATTTCAAATTATTAAGAGCGTTTTTAAAAAATATTCTGTATATAGATATTCTGATAAAATGTGTTTTGACATTGTTTATGGCAAGCAAGAAATGTTTTTATCCCAAATATTAATTAATGTGATGCAAAAAATAAATAACATTTTATGTGAAAAGTACATCATCATAGTAGTATGTGTTTTGTATCGAATTGAATAGAATTTATGCTAATAAAAAATACACACACAAAAACATTTTATATATATATATACATTTTGTGTGTGTGTGTGTATTTAGAATGCAAACCAGGATTATAAAAATATGTCAACAATTTTGGAAAAAAATGTAAATCAAAAGTCAATTAATCAATGCAAAAAGATCCGAATGATCCTAAACAGGCTTAATTATAATTTTTCTCGATGCAAAATTAAATCATTACTTGACCACACGATAGTTATCGATTTTTTACACAGTTTTATTTCTGGTACGTGCCAAGCATTAATACCTATATTTTCACTGCATTGGTACGTTTTTTAAATATTAGCTACACAAACCAAAAAAATATATATAGGGTATAAACTTTATTTATCAAATAGATATATCCTCCTTCAGATATTTTCACTTAATGATGCCCATTAAAATGTATCAGTTTACATAATATATGAGTGTGTACTGTGTATATTTATTATGTATACAGAAATACAAACACATGCATTCAGGCTATATATTTAAGAAAAACTTGTGTTCATATATTTTCTATTATATATAAATATATTGAGATAATAAATATATACAGTACACATACATGAGGATGTGACTGATCATGATTAACTGTTTGACAGCACTAGTATGAATCCTGCATGTATTAGTTTGTTCAAGTTTACTGCAAAGAATGCTAAACCTCCTCAGGTGAGTGTAGAAACATGCTAGTAATAAACTCTGACACGACCTCCTGACTTCTCCAAACAGATCCGATTAAATCCACACTAAACCGGTTTAAGCCCAGACCCGGTTTAACAGCTCAAACAGAACATCCTCTCACAACAACCAATCAAATTACTCGCTCACCATCACTACTTCCTGTCATCTCTCACATGAAGAACATGTCCTGTCGATTCTAATGAGATGTGATCATGAAGCAGAGATGAACTGTGATGTCTGCTTCTGTGTCATTATCAGTCTCTAGTGTTAACAGATTACTTCTGGGTTTCATCCAGTTATATCTACCGCTGCTTTTTTAGTGCAGTGTTAAATCTACAATGAGAAACGTTGCATTGGAAACCATCTGTTTTGTTACATTTCAAATTTGATTTCAGTTTAAAAGTTGCAAATTCGCAATGGTTTTAGTTTTAAATAGAAAATAGAAATCTAAAAAATAATGACGTCATAAGTAGTGCTGTCAACAATTAATCAATAATTCACTTCCATAAAAAGGTTTTTGTTTAAATAATTTATGTTTGTATGTACTGTGTTTTATTATGTGTATATAAAAATATATTTACATGTTCGTACATTTATATATTTATATTCTTTATATTTTATAAATATATTTACTATATAAACATATATATTTTATATACACACACACAAATTATATAAACAATTTTTTTTTAGGATGTGATTAACTATTAATTGTTTGACAGAAGTAAATATAATAATTCTATATATACTGATTTAAAATATTTTAGTGCCTTCAAATGATTAATAGCATCCAAAATAAAAAAATTTGCTTACATAATATATGAGCATGTATGTGTATATTTAATGTGTATATAT